>OY759268.1:43340168-43402668 GCA_963662155.1 Lamellibrachia columna | reverse complement strand
TTCCAGAAATCATTTGACAGTATTGACAGATACTCCATATGGGACATTTTACGCATCTATGGCCGTCAAAAATTAGTAATATTATAAAATGTCTTTATGAGAATGCACAATAGTCAATAAAGATTGAACAGGAAAACATGTTACGATAGCCACTGGTTGTATACTTCACCTGTCTTGTTTGGAATTGTTTTGGATTTAAGAAACTCGCAACAATCTGTAGGTCAAGTGGTATAAATAAAAATAAAAATAATAACAATAAAAAGATCATATTTTGTTGTATTGTATTTGGTATGTCATTGTATGCTATAATTCTTTCTTACAGTGTATTTTCTTGTTTGTTATCATACGCTGTATGTTCTTGTATGCGTGTTTGTATTCTGTCGTCGACAACCATCTGTGAATGTCTATGCTAAAACATAGTTGAACAAACGTTAAGGTATGGGGTAACCTCCACGTTCGTTGATGAATATGTAGTGTGTGAACAGTTTAAATGATATCCGCTATCGGTTTATTAAAAAAAGTGGACGCGTATTTTTTTTTTCAAATCGTCGTACGAAATCACTTTATATAGTCGTTACACCTGGTAAGGCTCAAAATAGTGGATATCCAAAACGGTAAATATTGTATGGGGTCAAGGCTGAGCATGGGCGTAACTTCCTGTCGCCGATCACATGACGAAGTTATGAGTTTTCAGCGTTTTCATTTTCACTTCAATAAGTCTGGGAGCAAGCATTAAATAATTTAATAGTTTGTCTGATGATTTTGCACAAAGTGCATACAAAAGTTGTAAAAAAGTTGTGCAAAAGTTGTACAATCAAGTTGTGCAAAAGTTGTACAATAAAGTTGTACAGAAGTTGTACAATCAAGCTGTACAAAAGTTGTACAATCGATTTATATTGCAACCTAGCCATTAACTGAATCTTTTTGGGTTTTTTGTATTTTAAGGGATATTAGTTTGTTGCGTAATTTACTTAATGGTGGTTGTAACAAAACACACGGCAAGCTATTCACATTAAAATGTTAGCTTCGTAATTATAAAAAATATGAAAAAAATATTCAAATAAAGAAATTTATAATATTGCAAAAGCCCATATTGCCCCGTGGATGGGCTTCTTACCCCACCAACGGGACCTCCGCTAAAATGACTGCAACTTTTTCAGAGACTAGGTACGTCAACCACTGCAACACACGCAATGCACCCAAGATAATAAACTAGATCATCCGTAGCACATAGACGATATTTACCGAAAGGATTCTTTATCGCATACAATTTCCTCTTGGGGGGGTTCTTGCTACATATATTTGTATTTATTTACCCCCTGTTTGTAGGTATATATGCGGACGAGTGAGATGTCCTCTACGCCACGGCTTGTCCTGTACGCCACGGCTTGTCCTGTACGCCACGGCTTGTCCTGTACGCCACGGCTTGTCCTCTACGCCACGGCTTGTCCTCTACGCCACGGCTTGTCCTCTACGCCACGGCTTGTCCTCTACGCCATATTATGTCGTCTATGTCACGAATTATCATCACTATCAGGGCAGAAATATTTAATTTGTAATTATAGCCCAGACGATCCGAAAGAAATCTTTACCTAGGTCAGGTAACGAAACTTCATCTGTGTGATATATATTTATAAATGTTTTAAGCCAGCAGTTTTCTTAATATTGTATCTGAAACGGTCGCGTCGTTCGCGTATTTTTCGCTGCCTCTCAAGCATCGACATGTGATTTCGTCAAATGTTAAAAC
Organism: Lamellibrachia columna; assembly: GCA_963662155.1. Lineage (NCBI taxonomy): Eukaryota > Metazoa > Annelida > Polychaeta > Sabellida > Siboglinidae > Lamellibrachia > Lamellibrachia columna. Next base: position 43,400,921 of record OY759268.1, on the reverse strand, counting down.
TGTTAACCATCGCAAGTTCTACCTACATTTTACGCATAGCTTTCTGTTGTGGATAATTGAGTGGACGTCTACGTTCACTTTTAAGTGGCATCTAGTGTTTGCAGTGACTTTATAAGAACTTTAATCTAGTGAGACTCTTTGTGAAGTAGAGGACATCAAGAATCACTCGTATATAATCCCCTCCTGGACTGTCAAGTAAAGGACATAAGACAAACATCATCCAGAATTACCCGTATATAATCCCCTCCTGGACTGTCAAGCAACAAATGTTGTCCCGGCCAAGTTTGACTTTAGATAGTTGAAAGTTCACAGAACGGCTCTGAAATCTGAAAACGCCAAATTTTTTTTGAAAGATTTTTTCCACCTGTAAAACTCTGCGTCACCGTATATTCACCCATACGCGCCGACCTCTTGACTTTGACATCTTCCTTCTCCAAAAAGGCAAAGGTACGTTTTGATATAGCGCGGTACCCAGTCCTTGGGACTGTTCAAGGCGCTTTACACTTCTCTGGGAAGCATTCAGCCACAATGCAATTACTGCGGGAAGACGATTCGTTCAGATATCCATCTCTGTCTGAACCCAATTACTCATCTATAGGGGAGATCGGGTCTAGTTGTTGCATTTTCAGTTAAAGTCACTTTTTTTTGAAAAATATGTTAGATGCATTATTTCTGTCAACATTAAGTTTATTATTCGTGTTAATAAACTGTACCATACCACTGATATTGATATTCTATATTGTGAAGTTTCTCAGGAGCGGTTGACTGTAAGAACTAACCACGCAAGCGGGGCAAGTTGTTACATCATACGGGGCACTTTGTTACAGCAAAGAACGCGTGGTTCGCAAAGCAAGTGTCAATCGTATATTATGTTACTATTATTACATTAATTGGATTATGCACATTTATACATCTTATATACAGTGTATAACTATGTAGGTGTTCACAGCTCCATATATTAAGCTTTAAATTTTTAGTTACCAAAGGGGACTCATTGCCCGGATTCTTAATCATACCATGTTTTATCTTTGTGGCCCGACAAATTCAGGAGAACTGTCGGGAACAAAACCGGAAACTATTTATGTCCTTCATTAACTTGACCAAGGCCTTCGACTCCATCAATCATGACGCTCTTTGGAAAGTCTTGTCCAGGTTTGGGTGTCCTGCCAACTTGATCACTACCCTGAGACTTCATGACAAAATGACTGCAACCGTCCTCTTCAATGGGACTGAAACGGAGCCTTTCACCATTCGAACAGGGATAAAGAAATGATGCGTTATAGCACCGACCCTTTTCACTGTCTACCTATGCGCCATCCTTTTTCTCGTTCGTGACCGACTTCCCCATGGCGTTGAACTTGACTACCGGCTTGATGGGAGGCTATTTAACCTGAGTCGTCTCAAGGCCAAGGCAGCAGTCAGACTAGCCTAGACCTCTTTACGGAAGCATACCAAAGTCTAGGACTTTCCATCAACATCAGAAAAACCAAGGTTATCCATCAACCTACTCCAGGCATCAATGAAGGACTTCCGGAAATCAAAGTATCTGGAAGAATACTAGAAGTTGTTGAACACTTCCCGTAGGCTGAACTTGGTCTTGACTGAACACAACACTTCTGATTGGCCCATAGCATTTGCAGCATTCCCCTGGCGTGCAAAACAACTAAGCTTTCGACAGCTGATTTCGCGGGCTGCGGTGGAAACTATTTGATAGAAAGACATGGTCCCTGGAATTGTCCTGAGCCCGTTGGGAAATTGTTCATCAAGCTTTGCCACATCATCGCTGCTCACGTAGAACTTCACGGTCGTCTCAGGTAAAAGGGCTATGTATAGTGCTCGTGCGTCATGAAGATCTTTTCTATGACGAACTGGTTTGTCCGCCGTGCACTTTCAAATACCTCCAACTCAATCGGCAGCGCCCTTTCCGTGACCAGCCTCCAACAGTGACCAATCATTCATAGGGCTTTGTAGAGAGCAGAACAAATTGTCCTTATTTCGATATTGTCGCAGACAAAGAATGCTGAATCTGTGTCACTTTAAGTGGGTCATAATTGCGTTGACATCATGTCGCTTACATTCAGAGACTTGAGAATGGAATGTTTTCACTTAGTGTATACAGAATGCCGGTGTGTAGCGTGGCCTGCATGTTTGATTGTCCAAAATGTACCTCCTCGTGATATTTGTATCCATAGTTTTCGCTGAAATCAATATTAAATATCATTTGATTCTGTTACAGTTGCTCCCGCATCTTTCTAATTTCGCGATACTGATGTCTCACAATGGACAATAAATGAATGGAACAAATTGTCTACAGATTGTGTAACTGCTAGCAGCGTGAATATGTTTAAAAACAAGGTTGACACATATCTCAGGAGGGCGGGTTATAAGTAGATGAACATTGTTGGACTCTCGATAAGCCAATGGCTTCCTTGTCCACTTGCCATCTGGGCCTTTGGCTTGGATGGCAAATCTTGTTAAATCTTGTTAAAATTATGTACATCAGGGTTGGGTGAAGAACAAATAACCCCGCCGTCGAGCTGTTACCTGGTTTGGGTTTATCGCGGCATTTAAACACGGGCTCGAATGGGTCGAGACACGATTTAGATAATTTGTAATGACTGCTTAATCGCTTGTTCTGCATTATGAATTTGTCTGTATTTCAAAGAATATCTTTATAATTAAGTTAATATGATTTATGTTTGCAAGGAGTTTCTCAGCCCAACAATACAAGCACTAACTGAAATTGGTGGATGTGGAATTGGCCATTTAAATTAATTGTTATGATAAAAACCAACTTCAAAATTAGGCACAATAAACTGTACACTAATGTCAACTACAGTTATTGAAGCCAGTCACACTGCAATACTTATACATTCCAGTCTAGACATCATGAAAACATCGTAATTAGAAAAATAAAGTACGTCAGCAACGACCAATACTTGCCTTAGTGGGCGTCTCACAGACGCACTGTGCACGTTACGTAATGTAAGCCTACCAACCAACAAATAATATATCCTTTTATCAAAGTACTTAATTTTTCGATTAAAAGAAGGTGTATAATACTTTATATGCCACTGCTACTGATGCATATAGAGTAACCACTTCAATTTATTATGATCAGTGTTACAATACACATTATGTTTTATTTACCCTATAACTAATTAACACATTTACTTGGATTAACAATTTGCATCGTGAATATGTGTTTTGGTGGCTATTTTGGTGCTCGCCGTCGTATAAGTCCTATATTGACAATCTGGTGAGTATAACATCCCATGAGTGTCAAGGTTTTAAGAAAATAACTGTGATATTGTGATGAAATGGTATGTGTCGGGTCGAAGTAGTGCCGTATACAGGGGGAGGGGTGCATTGTGTCAAGCCCCCTTTGACTTAATGTTTTGGTTTGTTATCGTATATAAGCTGTTGCGCCACTACATGGTAGCACGGTAACTAATGGACGACCATGCTCGCCCCTTTGCTTTATGTATGAAATAACACACTTATTTTACTCCTGCATTTTCGGGAACCAGACATTTCTTGATTTTGCTGCATCACGACTACAGTTATTTTGCGGGATACGTGTGGGTTGAAGAATATCCATTCGTTGATTTAATCACCGAAACCAACGTCCGTATGAAATGACATACTTATTGTAGCAGCGAGAAGATTTGAACCTGGGTTCTCTCGATTGAGAGCCTAACGTTCCAACCGCTACGCTACAGCCCCCTCTACAATTATTGAATCCATTCACAGTTTTTTTCTCCATTTCCCTGCTTGGGATATTTTAGTTCCGCTGGTTTAGACACCAGAGAGAAGGGACGAACGACTTTTAGTGTTTCTTCCGAAAGACACAGGCAAAGTGGGGTGAACGAAATTGCCCAAGCTTAATTACGGTGGAGGTGGAATCGAACCACCGTCGTCGCGATCCACAGGCCAACCATTAGACCACCACTCCGCACTCTTCACTCTTAGCCGACTAAAAATATGTCTGACGAAGCGGAACTGTTCAGTCTCGGGGGACCCCAAGAAAATTGTCTGATGAAGCGGAACTGCTCAATCTCAGTGGTCATCAAAAACTGTGTCTGATAAAGCGGAACTCTTTAAATTTAATCTCAGCTGATCCGTATAATACAGTTTCGAAACATAACGACACCTAAAACGAGATCTACTTTATCCGTCCGCTTGTACCGGGGGGCGGGAGGGGTATCGCGAGGTAAAGGTCATTAAATGTGTTCTTGCACACAACATATTTTATAATTTACATGTTATGTAGTTGAGTATGTATTGTGCATGCATTATGCATGATTAGTTACAAAATGCATGTTAATAACGACGAAACTGAGGTGGGCCCGGATTCTAGACAAGATGCCCAAATCTTCCTTCCCTGCGTAATACCTGGTAAGTTGCTAGTACACATGCAGCTGCTACTTCGTTGTCGGCTGTCACCAACAAGTTGGCTGTCACCACCATGGCCGTCGTTTCTCCGAACTGTTCTCTCCCGGAACTTATAACACGGTTATATGATGTAGATGGGCTAAAATTCGGAAACTTTACGATGCGGACGGGTGAAATATCGCCAGTGTATGTCGATATGAGAGTCATATGGTCATATCCGGACATTGTGGTGCGTGGACGTAAGAGCCTAAAGAGGAATGTCACGAAAAGTCAGATGTTTATCTGGACTGGTCAGGGACGTTGGCTTATGTCATGACATCATGAGTAGTCGTTGCCTTTACTGTAAATTTTTTTTGCAATTTGCTATTAAGTTAAGGTGTTATAAGTTATTTACCAGGCAGGTTTGTTTGATTTAAATCATTTGATTTAAATTTACACTCCAAAAAAATCATTAATTTATGGGTTTTTTTTAATCGCTGATTTATACGAATTTAACACAAATAATTGTTTACAAGCATCGAGATCAACAAAGTTTTTATGTTTTTTAATACAAAAGCACAATGTGCGCACACTTGTGTAGTTGTATTATCACCAGATAGCCTGATAGTCAAATATGTTATGACATTATGTATGTTTGAGCTATTCCCTTTCTGAATACAGTGAAGCCACACAAACTTGTCTTCAAGAGGAAGTGTCTTTTTCAAGTCAGAAGCCCTGAGTTAAAGTCCACTTAGAGCTTGTGCTAGTTGTTACCAATTCAGTATGTCGACTCAAGTGAGACAGTTTTGGTGACAATTGTTTAATACTGTACCAATTTGCAGTCTGGTTGGAGACCCATAGACAGATGCTAATCACATATCTATATATATATATATATATATATAAATATCTATATACCAGATTTAAATTAAAAAAATCCGATTTTTTTATTTAAAAAAAATCATAATTGTTTTCAATCCTGTTACCAGGTATACAATATACATATATCTATGTATATGATTATTGATTGGGAAAGTGGTGAAAAACTGAAAATCTGATAAAATGCAATAGAAAATTGTAAATGAAATGTTATGGATGTGAGAAATCATCACGAGTTCACTTTGTCATTATTGTCCTACCTCAAAATGGACTGGTGAAAACGAATGAGGCCACTATTGAAGCCTTGTTCTGGCCTATATTTTCTAAGCTGATGTGGTGTACATTTTAGTTAAATTTTTTTTTTAAATTCATGTAACATTTAACTAGTGTTGTAATTTCGTGATTATATAGTTATATAGGTTATAATTGTTTTATAATTCTCAGTTAATTTACACGATGAATTGTAATTTGTTATTATACTTGTTTTATGTTTCTGTTGCCAGAAAGCTGTATGTGAACAGATCTGGAAGGTTGCACAAGGCCTGCAGTATCAACATATTTGTGGTATTCCCTACCAGGGAATTCCAATAGCAACGGTGACTACCATGATTCTTTTGTCATAAAACACTTCTAATCCACCTGCCTACATTCAGACTTAAGGTCATACACATTAGGGGTATACCAATTCCTATTACACACATTAATTATGAATAGCAATTCCAATTATGTAAAGGTATTGCTTGCTTTTATGTTAATAACATACAAACAATACGTCAAGATTATAAGTTTACTGTGCTGCTCACTAGTTACACATGTTTACTGATCTAGATCCTAGCGTAGACTGCTTTACTACAGATGCAGCACCCACTACTCTGTATGCTAATGTCCCTCTGGGTATTGCACTAGAGTCCTAAGGTTGCAGACAGTCCAAATATACCCTACCAGCTGGTATCAGCTGGGGTATCTCGTGACGTATTACACCTAAAAAATTCCAGTTACAAAATCCCTAAGTTCCAATTATCAGTTCCATATTGAAATAAAAGTATGTGAACAGCAATCACAGACATACTCAATGCGAAAAGTAACATATATCTTAGAGCAGCTTTATTGAAACAAAAGTCATGATCTTTGGGCTTATGCACCTTAAGGAAATAATAAAAACTAACCACATGTAACTAAAATCAAGAATATCACCATGCCAGTGGTTTACTTAGAATATCACCACGCCAGTGGTTTACTTAGAATATCACCACGCCAGTGGTTTACTTAGAATATCACCACGCCAGTGGTTTACTTAGAATATCACCATGCCAGTGGTTTACTTAGAATATCACCATGCCAGTGGTTTACTTAGAATATCACCACGCCAGTGGTTTACTTAGAATGTGTTCTAAAAGTGGGAGATTCCAGTCATTTCTCTTGTTGACTGAGGGCTGGTATGTTAACCAGCTGGTATGTTAACCGATAGGTGCATTCGCAGTTCTATGAAATCGAGGTAACCGAGACTACAAGTGACGTATTATGGGAGGCAGGTGTGGTATAGAAACGTGACCCCCGGGTCGCTTTTCTATATAGAATTGTTACCCCGGGGTCACTTTTCTATAGCACTGAATTGTGACCCCCACTATAGAATTGTGACCCCAACCTAAAAAATTATGTTAAAACATAATAAGTGGTTAGGAGTTTGGTGATACGTTTAGGTTGATTAGTAGCATATATCTAACTACATAATACATGAATGGGGATAATTAGATAATATTGTTATGAAGTTGATCATTGTTCATGCATGTGCACCATATACATAATATAATCATTTAATATTTATTAATTTAGTTAAATATAATACATTCCTGCATAAACATTGGTATATTTAGCACAATAAATGTTAATTAGTTCTGATTAATTGTGTTATTACAATGTCATTCCTGTGCATACATAAACCAATTTTAACTTGCTACATACATACCCAAATTATAAATAGATTGTATATCAAACTTATATGCATACATACCTGTAGATGTTATATTTAAATTGCAACCTGGACAACGAATAATTAGCAACATATCAACATTCTATGGGGGTCACTTTTCTTTAGCAAAGTGCCCATTGAAAAGTGACCTCCCCACTATAAAATTGTCACTCCTATCCTAAACGATTGTGTTATCACTTCAGAATGTATGTCAAACTTACATACATACATGTTATTTTTAAACTGCAGCCTGAACAACAAATAATTAGCAACGGGGGTCAAAATTCTATGGTGGTCGCTTTACCATCTCACACCGGCAGTGTACAGGACCAACAAAGTCTCAAACAAACGCTTTTTTTCCAGAAAGAGGATTAGTTTAGTAAACAAATGCTACAATATATTACACAAGTTGAGTTTGGATGCAAATAGCATGGCCACATCCTATTGGCAAGTATAGGAATAGGTGTATACAAATATATTTTCATTTAGTGAGTGAATATTGACAGAATATCACACTCATGACGTAGAGTTATCTAACAGTATGGCACGGCCCATGAAAAAAAAATTCTGTGTGTTCAACAAGATGGCTTGATATTCTTAATTGTAGTTACAAATGGCTATGTTTTAGTAACTGATAGGTGCATAGGCCAAAAAACGAATTTTTTTCCCTTTAATTTCTGCAAATGAAACGGATCAGTAAACATTTTCTTAAAATAATTTACACATGAGAACATTCTGCATAGTTTTTAACATCTTATACAGCACATATATAATTATTATTATCATCACTAAGGCCCCCATTGTTATCTCTAAAATCGACATAAAATATTTTATCATGTGAATGAATAATGTTTTTATACACCTGTGAATGGGGCAGCAGGATTTGATGGTGTTAAAATAAAGTTTTATTTTATTATAAATGATGGTACACAGTGACAAACGTATGATACTCGCAACATATTAAAAGTAATTGAAAATATTATTTACATTTTCACCAATTCCAATTACTTAAAAAATGCAATTCCCAATGTGGAATTTACCTCCATATATGTGCAATGTAATCGGGTTGATTTCTGCCACATTTGAGAAAGAGAAATGTCATCAACTCTGTGAATTGGTCCTATTTAGTGAGCATTGCTAGTGTAAAATAACCTTAGTTATTATAGTATGGTATAATACAGTAGAGCAATAATATATCATCCCTTCCGTTAGTGCAATAAGGCAACTTGATAAATCATTTTGATATACATTGCCCCACATTTTATGAACCTCACTGAAAAAAAGAATGGGGAAAAGATCTAAAAATAACAATTAAATGTTGTCTATCAGGCAGTGTTCTGACTGACACTTTGTGTCAATCTTGGACAAGGGACCATTATTTGTGAGTACTGTGCACTTTAATTAATGGCATTAATATTATAACCTAAACAATATGTCTATCATGAATTGCTGTCTATTATTATGACAAGTTGTGCTTGTACCAGTAGTATATGTGTGAGTAAATAGTCATTATGCAGTAATTGCAATGCGGCTGAATGCTTCCCAGAGAAGTCGAGTTGGTGTCGGAAGGAACTGGTCTGCCAGGGTTGAAATGTCTAACGTTTTGACTTGTTTTATAAGAAATCACCTTTTCTGTTTACACACATGATAAGCTGTATGCATTCAGTGGATTAGCATCAGACTTGAGGACAATTCCAGAAATGGAATGTTTTGTTTTTAAAAGTAATTGGAATTGGTGAAAATGTTATTGGTATTTTCAATTACTGTTCAATTCTTTTTCAAATTCTTTTTCAATTACATCATGTATCCTTTAACTCGAAATAATTCGCCACAAATAATAAAAAATATAACGTATGTATATCATATTTGTTTGCCATTATGTACCATAATTATAAACAATTTCAGTAAAGCTGCTCTAAAATAGATCTGTGCTACTTTTTTGGCGTCTATGGTTGCTCGATTCACACACTTTTTTCGATATGATAATTGGAATTGGAATTTATATAAATAATGATATATAATGTAATCAACCACTAACCTCAAGTCTCAAGTAGTTATACTCCAAACAGCCCAATCTTGAGCTAACGCAGGAGTTTGGACCAGCGGCTTTTAGTGTCTCTTCCGTAAGACATGGGCAAAGTGGGGTGAACGAAATTGCCCAAGCTTCGAAACGGCGGAGGTGGAATCGAACCTCCATCCTCTCGATCGACAGGCGAGTGCTCTAACCACCGCTGATTGACATCTGACTTATTAAGTTAGGTATGCAGCTTACCTACCAAACGTCCATCTGAATCCTTGTTCCTTGTGTTTCAGTACCTCAGTACATCACATGATATTCCCATGTTGCTCAAGCGACAAGACATAAAGACATACGGCACTGGGCGCCTTATAGAGGGACACTACAAGTCCAAAGATGTGGTGCTCTTGGTGGATGATGTGTTGATGACAGGCGGCACATTTCTCAAGGACGTTCCAGTAAGTATTATTATTATTATTAAACATTTATAATTTATATCCGGGTGCTGCAGTTGTACATATATAAGTAAAATACCTTAAAATGAGCTAAAACAGATTAGGAGTATAAACAGGTTACATAACTAAAATAGACACGGTGCTTAAATGAGTTAAATAAATAGGTAGAATAAATTAGTTTATAAAAACATAATAAATACATAAATGAAATGCATAGCTAAAATGTCACTGGAATATCACTGCTGCAAAGTGCAAAGTTGCACAAAGGCTTGCCGGAACAAATGTAAGTATTTTGGTCTCCTCTTTTTCCTCTAGTCTCTTCCAGTAAAGCCTTTTATATTTTATTAGTTGGTTTATGGATCCACCGACACAATGTTTTCGTTTTTGAAAAAAATCTTGTTTACGTTTTCATCGTATTATAAAATACACCTGTGTTAATTTAGTCAACAATTTAATCTGCATTTACATTGGATTTCTATGTAAATATAGAACAACAACCTGCCTTACTTGGGCCTATGGGGAACTTCGAACCACCGAGCCCAAGAACCAGTGCAAAACTTGAAGAACGGCAGAATATTGCATTCATTTATTCTCACAGAGGACAATAAATGAATGGAACAAATTGTCTACAGATTGTGTAACTGCTAGCAGCGTGAATATGTTTAAAAACAAGGTTGACACATATCTCAGGAGGGCGGGCTATAAGTAGATGAACATTGTTGGACTCTCGATAAGCCAATGGCTTCCTTGTCCACTTGCCATCTGGGCCTTTGGCTTGGATGGCAAATCTTGTTAAATCTTGTTAAAAAGTGAGGGCTGACATGTTAACCAGGGCGACCATTGTAAGAAATCGGGTAACCTTGTGACGTATTAAGCTCTGCTGGTATATAAGGCAAAGTCTCAACCAAACAGGTTGTTATGTCAAAAAGGTCAACATATGTTACATAAATTGAGTTTGGATATCTTATTGGCAAATATAGCACTCTAGAGGTGTTTACAACTAGATTTTCATTAGGTGAGCGAATATTGCCAGACTTCTGGCACTCGTGGCATAGACTTATGTAACAGTATAACACTACCCATGAAATTAAGATGTTGTGTGTTCAACAAGGTTTTCCCAGTAAACCACTGGTGTAATATTCTTAATTATAGTTGCACATGGCCCCAAAAATGTGACTTGTTTCGCTTTAAAGAATTATTTTTCTTGCATTTGCAGCAACTACGAAGCGAGGGTCTGGAGGTGAATGACTGCCTAGTGTTCTTAGACCGAGATCAGGGAGGGGAGGAACTTGTTCGCAAGCAACTCAACATCAACATCCACAGGTAAGGCAGGGTCAGTTACAAAATCTATTATCACTTTTATCGTGATAGTTTAGAGACAATTTTAATACTAAGCATACATGCCCTAATTAGTGCTTACCCCCTTTTTTAATCAGCAGGATCCATAATTTTAGTAGTGTGTAACTACTAAAAAGTGTCGCCATCTGGTGTTAAACAGTTGGCACCACTTTTTTGTTGTTCTACACTAGTCACCAAATTACATAACTAGTGTTAAACAGTTACCTTATCGTCGAGAAAAACTAATCTTGGTGTATGCTTATAAGAACGGATTCCTTTACATTTTTCCCTGTCCAATTTTTGTCAAGCATTAATGTATGCTTTTTATGTAGAATATGGTAGGTAGGTGTCCACATCTTCTCATGGAAAAGTGCTCATGAAAAAGTGGTAAACGCCGTCCTTCACTAAACCTTCGTCGTTGTTTTATCGTTTTTCTTTGGTTTTTAATGTGTGGTTTTACGGGTCGCCGTTTTGGCCATTCTCATTCGTGGTGTATGCACAAACAAGAAATAGTCAAATGACTTGAGACCCAAAAACTAACTTGTGCCTAAAATGGTCTCTCGAATGCACGAAATACATAAATTTTACCATGACTTTTTTATTACAAAAAGTGGGATATTTCATCCAAAAGCCATGAGAGCGGGGCCAAGGGAAAAGGTGGTATTTCCTGCCCAAAAGTCATTCCATGTCAAATCAACCAATTTTCGTATTTCAAATGTTGACATCTCAGAATTTGCTTAAATTTTAACTAATGAATAAGTAACTATACCTGAGCACTTATGGAAAACAATGGCCATACTGCACCCATTGAAATGGAACAGAACATTAAACAACATTTCTGGGAAGGATTTCAGCAGTGTGTATTTCATTGTTGCGTTACAGTACAATGTCCAATATCCAAATTACTACCCTCTGTTGTCAGCGATACTGGCAATAACCTATTAGTTCAATAGACTTCTAGTTGCTATACTTTCATAATAATTCAGCCTTAAACTTTTTCTAAATTTTACGAACCCACCTACGATGCCTGAGCAGCTGTTTCGGTTAGTGTTGTATATTGATGTAGTTTCCCTTTATACATTATGTTTTCTCATCCCAGTTCAGAAGAGTGCTGGTGAAGGAGAAGCAAATATCATATTCGACCTAATAAGCGTACGGTACGCTTAGCAAACATAATTGGGCCTTGGAAAACTGTCAAGGAATCTGTTCTTATAAGCATATGTGGTGCCATCTGGTGAGTAATGTAGAACAACTGATGGGTGGTGCCAACTGTTTAACACCAGATGGCGACACTTCAGTTGTGCCACACTAGTCAAAATTATAATAATTATCATATTTATTAATCCTGCTGATTAAAAACAGGTGTACGCTAATTAGGGCATGTACACTTAATAGGTTGTATATTGTAAAACACATTCTGCTGAAATCATGTGGTATGTGGTTACAGCAGGGAGAACTAGGATATATTCCAGGTGTCCACGGGTCAATTTCTGAATTTAAATTATATATGTTTGGTGCAGCGCCATACATTAATGTTTTAGTGTCAACGTGTCAACGTAATCTTGTGGGTAAATATAGAACTACATTAAATTGTTTTTGAGTTGCTCTTTAGTGCAACGTAATCTTGTGGGTAAATACAAAACTACATTAAATTGTTTTGAGTTGCTCCCTAGTGCAACGTAATCTTGTGGGTAAATACAGAACTGCATTAAATTGTTTTGAGTTGCTCCCTAGATTTCACATTTGCATATACACATAACTCATTGATAAAGTTAGATTTGTGTTGTAAATGTGACGTGTGTTACAGTATCTTGACTCTTGTTACAGTGTTGTTACTCTTGTATGTTACAATATCATGACTCTTGTATGTTACAGTATTTTTACGTATTTTGACCATTACAGTATTGTGAATATTGCATGTTGCAGTATTTGAGTATCATGACTGTTACCTATTGCAGTATTGTAGACTTTTGTGTTGCAGTATTGTGACTCTTCTGTGTTACAGTAGTGTGATTCTTGTGTTGCAGTATTGTGACTCTGCCTCAGGCTTTTGAGATTCTCCTCAAGGCAGAGCGGATCACCCAGTCAACCGTTGACAAGACACTGCAATACCTGAAAGACAACCAGTTCAGTGGCCCTCTCAAGTGAATCCTCTTGAACCCAAACCTCTGCATACCTACAGGATATATAACTCACTGATACAGCCACATTTGTAGAGATACATTCTTATATAGTGCGGTATATCCAGTCCTTGGGACTTTTCAAAGTACTTTACACTTCACCCCATGGCAGACCTGTTCATTCCAACACCAACTCGACTTCTCTAGGAAGAATTCAGCTACACTGGAATTACTGCACGAAGAGTATTAGTTCACATATCCACCACTATCAGGTACTTATTTATCCACCACTATCAGGTACAAGATTCGAACCAGGGTTCTCTCGATTGAGAGAATGATGTTCAAGCCACCACACCCGCCCCCCGCCTGCCTCCCCCCGCATGCCCCCCTGAACACACTGGATATGATAACCCACTGATCAATGGCAACATTCATTGAATAAATGTAATGGTGAAAGGTTGAGAAAAAGGCAGTTACTCTTACATCTTACACCAAGACTACGCAACATACAATTGCGCAGACACATACAAATTTCCCGCGTAAAGTATGAATTTTGAGAAATGTGTGAACCATATGGGGGTATTTTATTTTCATATGAAATTGTTTTCATTTACTGAAGACAGTTCTAATGTTCATCATAGTATTACATAAACAAGTGATATGTATAACCGCAGTACATGAATTGTACACAACTGCAGTAATGTTCATGTGTACACCACTACAATAATGTTCATGTGAACACCACTGCAACGTTTGTGTCAATGCCACTGCAATAATGTTCATGTATACACTACTGCAATGATGTTCATATGTACACCACTGCAGAAACGTTCATGTATACACCACTGCAATAATATTCATGTGTGCACCAATGAAATAATGTTGTCATGTACACCACTGCATTGTTGTTCGTATATACACCACTGCAGTGATGTTCTTGTGTGGACCATAGCAATAATGTTCATATGTATACCATATCAGCAACAATGTTAGTGTGCACACAACTGCAGTAATGTTGTGTTCACTACTGCAATAATGTTCACGTGTACAACACTGCAGTAATGTTCCTGTGCACACCACCGCAGTAATGTTTTTGTGTTTACCTCTGCTGTAATATCATGTGTACACCACTGTAGTAATGTTTGTGTGTACACCACTGCAGTAATGTTGTGTTCATCACTGCAATAATGTTCATGTGCTCACCACTGCAATAATATTCACGTGTACACCATTGCAGTAATTTTGTTGTGTACACCTCTGCAGTGATGTTCTTGTGTATACCGCTGTAGTAATGTCCTTGTGTACACCACTGTAGTAATGTTTTGTGTGTGTACACCACTGCAGTAATGTTCTTGTGTACACCATTGTAGTGATGTTTTTGTGTGTACACCATTGCAGTAATATCACGTGTACACCAGTGAAGTAATGTTCATGTGCACACCACTGCAATAATATTAATGTGTACACCACTGCAATAATGTTCATGTGCACACCACTGCAATAATATTCACATGTACACCATTGCAGTAATGTTGTTGTGTACACCACTGCAGTAATGTTTTTGTGTACACCACTGCAGTAATGTTCTTGTGTACACCACTGCAGTAATATTCTTGTGTACACCACTGTAATAATGTTCGTTTGTGTGCCACTGTAACAATGTTCATGTGTACAGGTTGTACACCTCTGCTTATGACATTTCTCTGAATATGACATTTCTATGCATTGTATGCAAATGTTTAGCAGTGCACCAAGTGTATGCACATTGATAGATGTATATGCAATTAATCATTCCAGGAACTGGGGGCGTATGAGAATCAACCACAACATTTGCCAACAATGCTTTGGTGCAGGTTTATTAAACTGATAGTCAATTACATATCATTTTGCAAATTGCTGACATTATACGGAGATAGTTCAGAGCTGCCACCAAATGTGTTTCTATAAAATGTTGTAATGTGATTTTTAGATATATGTACACATATTATATGGTATTTTGCTACTCGTTTACAGACAGCTTATTAAGAGAAATACAGATCAATTGAACCATGGTCTTGCTTAAATTGTCATTGTTTCTTCTAAGCATGTTTTTTTGTTGCCTTCATATAAAGTGTATATTTACAACATATTGCTAAGAAAGCAAAATATTGAAAAAAATGTGTTTCTTCACGAGTTAAATTTATACTGGTCTTATTAAGGACAGTGAAAACACTGTCACAGCTTTTTGTGATATGTACATTTTTATATGCATTTATTATATTACTACAAATATTCCTAAAAAAATTTTATTATATTATTTATGGTAGACTATATTTTAGAATGTTTATTATTGGCGTTATTTCTTAATATAATAATTATATATAATTATACCTCTGGTATATATAATTAATATATATTTTAATATATTTATGTTTATATAATTAATATTTTAATGTTATGATTACATGTATGTGACACATGAGAGCAACATTCATTAATTGGGCGCTATGTACATATTATTATTAAAACATACTATTTTGTATTTAAACTGGCATAATTCAACATGCGAACAATTTTAAATTTGTTTAATGAAAACTTCAGTAACTTGTTGTTCATTGCAGCGACTTGTTTAATTTCTTCCCGCACAAGTCAACATTAATTTTATAGCTATATCAGGTTGTAAGCCAAATTGGTTTAATGAACATTTAAGTTTTCATTAACATTAATTAAATTAATAATGCTCATATTAAAACAATAAATTGTATTGAAAATGTCAAAGTCCTCATTAGAAGACAATTGAGCAAATTGCTATTTTGAATTGTAAATGAAACTAATGAAATGTTCAAATGATTTTATCTGATTTTATCCTTCAAATAAATTAACATTGTTCATATTAGGGTGGGGACATTTTGTACATAAACTGGCAATGCAGTGTTAGAGAAATATGTGACGGTCGAGTGTAACAACTAGCCCCGTAAGCAGGACAAGTTGTTACATCACACGGGGCACATTGTTATGGTAAAGAACATGTGGATCACAAAGCAGGTGTCACTCGTAACAACAATGTCACAACTTCATATATTAAGCTTTCATTTCTAGTTACCAGAGGGCACTAATTCCCCGGATTCTTACATCAATCAATTGCGAATGGAATAAAATTATTGAATGGAGTACGAAACATTGAATGACAATAATTATATATATAATGCTTCTGCTTGATTGAATGATACACGTATGCACTCATGCACACGCGCACAAACATCCACATTTCACTATCGTGCAATATTTTTTAATTGCTCGAATAAGGCTGTGCCATAAAAAATGTAACAAGATTGTCATCCAAGGCAAAACACCCAGCTGGCAAGTGGATAAGGAAGCCATTAGCTTATTGAGAGTCCAACAGTTTTTCATGTATATGTAACCCACCCTTGTGAGATTTTTATTTTGTATGATACTGCTAGCATTTACAGTGAAATCAAGCGTTCACACGTCATAGTTAAATAAATTGTGTTCTTTCCATCATTGTCAACACACAACTCCCTGGCTGAGCCATCAGTACAAGCCGCCCAAGCGTTGTTACAGTTGTAATAACTTGCCCCAATACAATTGTAACAACTTGCTCCAAACACAAGTTTTGCAGTTGAACGCACGTGGACAATAACAAATCCTGAATTTCGGTTAAACTTCTACCTAGCATAACCACTTATAATATATAGTAGACATGTTTCTAGTTTCATTCAAGAAACATAAAAAGTGGCTGCTTGAGATACGTGGATATACCAAAAAGTTTTCGGTGGCTAAAACGTCATTTTTGTTCACATTTTGTTAATTTCGTCTTCTTAACTCCCGATTTTTGGACAGTGTCTGCTGGTGGACTTCCAACCAACTACTGTTGATGGTATCTCCATATATGTGCTATGTTTTTGTAAAACAACTCTGTAAAAACTAGCCCCGGTCTCCCCATCACAGATATGGGATAAGTATGTGGTAGCGAAAGCTATATTGCAAGGCGAGTCATCATGCTCTTCAAATAAGTTGATCGCAACGTCTTCGGCATCCATCGCGTGATGTCTCCTGAAGCAAGGTGTTGGTTGTCGTGGTCCTGGGGGGCTTCAAGGACTGAATCTCTGACTCGCAGACTGGCTTCCGACTACACCGTGACTGCAGAGACAACAACGCTGCTCAACATCTCCATACAAGCCACGCTGGCTGGGGAGACTAGTGGCGACGTTTATTAACAAATGTGCCACGTTTGACAGCGTTGTGCATTGTCACCACTTTAACAGCCAGTTGGTGAAGGTGGTTTGTACTGTCAAGGCTATGCTTCAGCCATTGTCACCACTTTAACAGCCAGTCGGTGAAGGTGGTTTGTACTGTCAAGGCTATGCTTCAGCCATTGTCACCACTTTAACAGCCAGTCGGTGAAGGTGGTTTGTACTGTCAAGGCTATGCTTCAGCCATTGTCACCACTTTAACAGCCAGTCGGTGAAGGTGGTTTGTACTGTCAAGGCTATGCTTCAGCCATTGTCACCACTTTAACAGCCAGTCGGTGAAGGTGGTTTGTACTGTCAAGGCTATGCTTCAGCCATTGTCACCACTTTAACAGCCAGTCGGTGAAGGTGGTTTGTACTGTCAAGGCTATGCTTCAGCCATTGTCACCCATACAAGTTCGGATGGGGGTCAAGCGCAAGTCGAATGTCCTTCTCGTAAATAATGGAGCCCTGCAGTTGTCTCATCGCTGGTGTTCTGAATTGGTCAGGACTGCATATTCCAGGGCATATTTACTTCTGCAAAATTATCGTAGCTATACTATTATTATTATTTTATAGCAAAATATATATAATTGTATCTATGATATTACAAGTATTGGTTTTACTACAATTTATTATTTTAAATATGTTTCCTGTAACGCACTGTGAAATATATTGGATGTGGCGCTATATAAAATAAATATTGTTAACAATGAGACGGCGTCTTATGTTGTACGTCAGCATTAATCCTTATTTTGACACGGCCTGTTTATGTCTGCACAATGTCAGATCGGTCCACCCTTGTTTAATGCTGGGCGCACATTGCTAAATTTGTGCTGCACCACGATAAAACTGATTAGTTGTGCAATGTTCGTACAATCGCCCGACTCACAACAAATGTTTAGCAATGTACACGTGGCATAACACAACATTCGTTGCCGCTATTAAATTTTTCGAATCAGTTCAACAACTGTTGCACTGGCCAAATCAACACGACTCGAGTTTTGTCAAGTTGACGACCAACGCACACTGCATGACTTTTTTAAGTCGAATAAACGCACAACCCACAACAAACATTTAGCAATGTATGCCTAGCGTAATGTGCACTCAGTCGAACGACTAGCCACAAAGGCTTAGCAATGTACGCCTAGCATTAGACAACATGCTAACGTCTACACAACGTTGATTCAGCCTTGTCTCAAACAGCATGACATTTGGCGTTTTTAGCCATGTGATAAAATAAAGTCAAACGTAAAATTTTGCCAACCCCCACCAAATAGCTAAAAAGTGAAACGTTAGCATCACTCCTTTATTTTTAGTAACAACCGTATATATATATATATATATATTTATATATATGTATTGTGTATGCGTGCATGCATGTGAAGAAGAGTGAAACTGCATATTACAGAGACCGACACATTTATTAGCTTAATTATTATTTTCTGACCTACATAGTACATACACTATTAATACAACACGACGGTTTCTACAATCTATGTCGATCGCAGGACAACAATATCATGGCGACGATCACATGACAGAAAACAGACACACAATGACAGCCGACTTGGCAGCAGGTCACATATATGACAATCTAACTTGTACACCAAAATATTCCCATATACTGCTTGTGAAATCTCTGCAGTGCCATCTCATCCACACACTGTCACAAGCTATTGCTAGGGACTACTTTTACATCATATTCATACGCCAGCAAAGTCCGCGTAAACAACATAAAACCCAATACAACCAGTCTTGTTCCATCCCCTTCGTTCTCAGCTTGAAGTTCTAATTAACGTCTCACTATTTGCCACGTAATTTTTCGACTTCAATCGCATAATTGTGTCATCAAACCATCAGATCTTCGTAGCACATTCCGTATGTTGGTTTTGTTATATAACAACCTTGACGATACAATGTCGCAAGAGGTCAGCCGCCCCTTAGGCCTCCGTATCATCATTGTCATGACCTTTTAGACGCAGTCGTGCGAAATCTTCAAATATGAAATCATCATCCTGGTTGGCATAGTAACCAACAGTACTGAAAGAAAGAGGCAGAACAAAGTCAGCACGATTATATCAGTACACAAAGTATAAGGGTAGCTTCGTTAATTACAATTATTTCTGGTACAATTATTAAATCATGATTACATTTACAATTAATTTCCCAGAAAATAACTATAATTATGGATTTCATTATTAAAACATGGCGGTGGCGGCGGCGGAACAACAACATTTTAATAATGAAATCTTATGTCTTATAGTTAGTGAGGCTGGTAGTGACGGCGGTGCCATTTGCCTTATAATTAGTGAAGCTAGTAGTGATAGTGGTGCCATCTGTGTTACAGTTAGTGAGACTAGCAGTGATGGTGGCGCCACTTGTCTTATAATTAGTGAGGCTAACAGTGATGGTGCCGCCATTTGTCTTATAATTAGTGTAGCCTTGATTATCCAGGCTGTGGCGCCATCATTTGTCGCACACATCTTCGCCTGGATGCAGAGTGGGGTTTTCATTGGGATGGAAATTATGTATGCACCCAGAATCAGTTGATACGATGCAATTCGAATTAACTTTAAACTTTGATCATATTGACACAATTCTCCGACTGAAAAGTTAAATCAGGCAAAAACAGTGCTTAGTGTAGCATATTGATAATGATTGGCTGGCGCTTCACAGGAACGCCTACACAGAATGGAGTGGTGACAGTGGGTAACAACGAGACCACGCCTCTGCTGCCAGACTCTCTTCTCGGCGGATTCACGAAGCCAAGCGAGAGTCGGATAAGCGAGACAGATAATTAGTAAGGCTAGAAGTGGTGATGGCGCCATCTGTCTTGTAGTTAGTGGGGCTAATAGTGATGGTGGCAGCATCGGTCGTATAGTCAGTGAGGCTAGCAGTAAATTGTGTGTTTAACATATTTTCCAATTATAATTGATCCAAACAATATAAGGAACCTTTTTTAGAATACCAATTTTTAACATCAATGAATTTTAAATAAATAACTTTTAATTAATTTAAATACTAGTATCAAGTGAAGGGTTTCAGGACAAAACGAGACATCCGTGTTTGTGTGAAAAAATCTCTTCTTTGTTTCATTCTCAGACTGTAGATGTAAACATGCACATGATACTGGAATATCTTAAGAATCTAACATCACAGCAAATGGAAGCTAGGACTGACATTTTTATGCAGATTTCAATTATGAAATTTTGCCCATTCAGAAACGTTGTCCGAATTGTACTTAATCGCGTTTTGCCCCGAAACTCTTCAAATGTAGCTTAGATTGAGCAGTAGTGGGGCGGTTCACTTACTTAGTGTCCAGCTGGATTAGGTTTGTGTCGAGGGGTGCATCTGCCGACTCTGACGGGGGGACGGTGCTCGGGGTACGGCTAGAGGGAGGTGTCTCAGGGGGCTTTGGGTGTGTCAGCGTAAAGGGTAATTCCACAGAGAGGTCACTGTAATGAATCCATGAATCCTTCAGATGTGTCAACAAAATATATAACAGGTACATGCCTCTGGTACATAATATGACACTAATGTCAAAACAATTGTGGGAATTTCTACACCAGTTGCACAAGTAAATAAAATATTTTGGTTTGAAACATAAAAATTATAATAACAAGAAAACAAACATAACACTTAGAATACCTGGAACCATTACAGCACTAGCAATTACTTGGAAATTTGAAACTATATGTCATATATATGACTCTAATTTAGCTATTTGCTATTGCAACAAATAAACATAGCTAACAATACAATTATCGTTTCATTTACCTGGAGCCGAATCCAAGATTTAGTCTGACCTTGACCTTGTATTGAACAACGATGCCAAGGTTTTCCTTCTGGTTTTGGTCTGTCATTCTGAAACAGAGAAAATGGCGTTTACTACAAGCAAAAATACCCAATACCAACTATGAAGGGTAATTCGGCTGTTCATAAAAGGGTAATAGTGGGAAGAATATAAAAAATTCTACTCTTTCGTGGGGTCGTACCTCTGAAAGTTTGGCACCCGAGATGCAAAGCGCCTAAGAGGAGTAGCATAACGTTCTAACTCTAGCTGGATTGTAGCAAGATGTCCGCAAAAAACATTTTTATTATTATCTATTTTTTTTATTCTATCCTGTACTAATACTACAAGGCTGTCTGTCATACAGCAGTCACAAACAGATAACTTCTACTTTTTTCTGTTGCTAAATTTCTTCTATGGGTTTGCCATCTTTGAATACTTTCTTAAAAAATCATCTCATAATTTTATTTGTCACACCTTTTATAAATATCAAATACAAACACCCCTTTTTTAATCAACAGGATCCATAATTATTATAATTTGACTAGTGTGGAACAACTGAAAAGTGTCGCCATCTGGTGTTCAACAGTTAGCACCACTTTTCAGTTGTACGCTTATAAGAACAGATTCCTTGACATATTCACAAGGCCCAATTTTAGTTCAAGCACACCATATGCTTACTAGGTCAAATACAGTACTTGATATTCCAAATCAAGCACACACCTGATATCAGCATATATTTATATAACAAGCTAGGATATTTAACATCATAAAACTTCCTCGTCAATTAAATTTTTTCACTCGTCCCACTTCGCGATAAATCAAACCTACCTAGTATCCACCCCAACATGCTACGTCATTTGTGCTAATGGGTTATTTAGTTTCAGTGAAATCATCTGACAAATATTGCATTGAAAAAATCTGCTGAAAAATGGCAAAAGTAGCACCGCCTGAACACATTATAACAGGCTTTTCTTACTTTTGCTAATTACCCGAGATTTTAACAAGTATTCACTCGTTCATTTAACTAACTGCACAGAATACGTATCTATTCACACTCTTCAGATCAGTGAACCTGCTTTGCAATAGGCTAAATTAATTGAAGGATTTTTAAAACAAGATTTGCTAATTAATTCACCAGCAAATCATGACCGACGCTAACTGTTTCAGAGACAAGTCAAATTATTTCACAGGTAGCTAGACAGTATTGTGATATCAATATACAATGGATGGCAGCACTCACATTGTCGATGATGCAAGGTTCGTGTCTTCGTGCTTTAGCTTGCCATCCAGCGCGAGTCCTCGCTTGTCTCGATTGTTAGTGAGTAACGGAGTAAGGTAATACACCTTGCAGAACCCCGTTTGACTCGGGGCGATCGGGAACCCCTCCCTGAAACGGAACAACAATTGTACACATCAGTTTATGTAAAACTTCAGCCCTAGAAATTGTGTGGTTTCTACTGGACACTTGACTCACAACGAAATTCTGGAGTATTTTAAATAGGTCTTTAACATATTTATCTTCACTACCCAGGTATTAGTAGTACAGTACCCCTGGCAGACATCCTCGCTAGCCAGGGGTGGTAGTAGTACTACAGTACCCCTGGCAGACATCCTCGCTAGCCAGGGGTGGCAGTGGTACTACAGTGCCCCTGGCAGACATCCTCGCTAGCCAGGGGTGGCAGTGGTACTACAGTGCCCCTGGCAGACATCCTTGCTAGCCAGGGGTGGCAGTGGTACTACAGTGCCCCTGGCAGACATCCTCGCTAGCCAGGGGTGGCAGTGGTACTACAGTGCCCCTGGCAGACATCCTCGCTAGCCAGGGGTGGCAGTGGTACTACAGTGCCCCTGGCAGACATCCTCGCTAAGCAGGGGTGGCAGTGGTATTACAGTGCCCCTGGCAGACATCCTCACTAGCCAGGGGTGGCAGTGGTACTACAGTGCCCCTGGCAGACATCCTCGCTAGCCAGGGGTGGCAGTGGTACTACAGTGCCCCTGGCAGACATCCTCGCTAGCCAGGGGTAGCAGTGGTACTACAGTGCCCCTGGCAGACATCCTCGCTAGCCAGGGGTAGCAGTGGTACTACAGTGCCCCTGGCAGACATCCTCGCTAGCCAGGGGTGGTAGTAGTACTACAGTAACCCTGGCAGACATCCTCGCTAGCCAGGGGTGGCAGTGGTACTACAGTGCCCCTGGCAGACATCCTCGCTAGCCAGGGGTGGCAGTGGTACTACAGTGCCCCTGGCAGACATCCTCGCTAGCCAGGGGTGGCAGTGGTACTACAGTGCCCCTGGCAGACATCCTCGCTAGCCAGGGGTGGCAGTGGTACTACAGTGCCCCTGGCAGACATCCTCGCTAGCCAGGGGTGGCAGTGGTACTACAGTGCCCCTGGCAGACATCTTCGCTAGCCAGGGGTGGCAGTGGTACTACAGTGCCCCTGGCAGACATCCTCGCTAGCCAGGGGTGGCAGTGGTACTACAGTGCCCCTGGCAGACATCCTCGCTAGCCAGGGGTGGCAGTGGTACTACAGTGCCCCTGGCAGACATCCTCGCTAGCCAGGGGTGGCAGTGGTACTACAGTGCCCCTGGCAGACACCCTCGCTAGCCAGGGGTGGCAGTAGTACTACAGTGCCCCTGGCAGACACCCTCGCTAGCCAGGGGTGGCAGTAGTACTACAGTACCCCTGGCAGACACCCTCGCTAGCCAGGGGTGGCAGTAGTACTACAGTACCCCTGGCAGACACCCTCGCTAGCCAGGGGTGGCAGTAGTACTACATTACCCCTGGAAGACACCCTCGCTAGCCAGGGGTGGCAGTAGTGCTACAGTATCCCTGGCAGATCAACTAGTTGAACCATGGATTTGTCAGTTTATCCCACGCCATGTGCGGATATAAGCTGCATAATTTGTACTTCTTCCTATTTCCTGTCTTGGTCAACGTGTTTCTGGGAAAACTTCAAAGAGTGTTTCCACATTCCCATAATTACCCATCCGACTAGCAGGTCTACTACCCAGATGGGATGGATGGGACACAGTTTGAACGTCGGGCTTTCAATTGAGAGAACCTGGGTTCAAATCCTCTGGCTTCTGTTTCGTTCATCCCACATTGCCACAGTTCACATTGCCACAGTTCACATTGCCACAGTTCACATTGCCACAGTTCACTCAGCTGTACAAATGAGTACTTGGATACAGACAGAGGTGATATCTGAATGAATAATTTTTGCGCAGTAATTGCAGCATGGCTGAATACTTCCAGAGAAGTCAAAATGGCATTGGAATAAAGCTGTTTGCCAGGGGGTGAAGTGTAAAGCACTTTGAACAGTTCCAAGGAATGGGTACAGCGCTATATAAGAATGTACCCTTTTTTCTTTTTACCCACTGAAGTTTGCACGCCTCGTAAATCTGAGCGAGCAATATTATTGGTTAACACAGTAACTGAAAAATCAGTATTTCAACAGGTCGATATACCTTTATCCAACTTACTCGATCTCTAGTTCCACCACTGCACAAGACAATTTTACATGACTTACTCGCTCTCCAGTTCCGCCACTGTACACTTGTACTGTGCAGTCGAGAAAAGGCAGATATCTGCAAACTGTCGAACTGAAATAAAACAATCAGTGTGAACAGCATGTGCAGTATTACATAAACATAATACAAAGTATTACATAAACATAATACAAAGTATTACGTAAACATAATACAAAGCAAAGTAGATACGTTTTTGTAAACTTTTATCACAGGGATAAAAATTACCCCTTCTGCTGAATTATTGTTAATGCAACTACACATAGACAACTTTCACTACAAACACTAATGACGAGAGAAAAGCTGTTCTACTTTGAGCACACTGTCAACTGTACCCGGTGTGCTACTGCGCCCTATCCATACATGTTCCCACTCAGTGGGGCGCAGTAGCTCGGCGGTTAAAACGCCAGACTGTCAATCACTTGCAGCTGTTTCAAAACTTGTGCAATTTTGTTCACCCCACTTTGCCTGTGTCTTTCGAATAAGGCAAAAATAAAAGTCGATGGTCTCTTCTACCTGGCATCTGCGCCAGTGGAAGTATAAGATCACACACAGGGAAATGGAGAAACCTGCCTTGGACTTGCAGAACCAATGGTCTGGATATACCAAAATCCATTAACTTCTGCAAAAACGTTTCTCGGATAATGGTGTAATCAACATGAGCACCTGGTCTCATATGGCGCTGGTATCCGGCACCTTGTCTAGGCAGATAGCAGCGCCATATGAGACCACACTTTATTACTATTCCGTAATCTGTTACACCTCTATATAAAGCAATTGTTAGGCCACATTTATAATACTGTACACAAGATTGGAGACCATATCATAAGAATAGAAGAAATACAGAGGAGAGCAAGTAAAATGATCCCAGAACTGAGAGACCTTAGTTATAAAGAATGCCTAAAAGAATGTGGTTTAACAACTCTAGAGACAAGGAAGTTTAGAGGGGATCAAAATTGTTTCAAAGATATTGAATGGGTATGAAAATATTGATAGGAATATTTTTCTCACTTAAGAAAGATAGTAGAACTAGAGGATATGAGGTAACATTAGTGAAGGTAGAAAATTTAAGAAAGCACTCGTTCTCACACAGGACAATCAGTGAATGGAACTGACTATCTACAGACAGTGTAAATGCTAGCCACATGAATATGTTTAAAAACAAAATTGACAAATATCTCAAATGGGCGGGTTACACATAGATGAAAAATTGTGGGAATCTCAATAAACCTATGGCTTCCTTGTCCACTTGCCATCTGTGTCTTTTGTGTTGGATGGCAATCTTGTTAAATCTTGTTCAGTCTGGTCAACCAGTCCTTACCTGATATCTTCACTTTCTTCACACTCTTGTTTGTGTTGTTATCCACCAACACATTGACAGCTATTGACTCCCCGTGGTAATATTTCTGAAATGGGGAAGGTTACCATGACAACACTACATGGGAGGTTTCCATGACACTACATGGGAGGTTTCCATGACAACACAACATGGAAGGTTTCCATGACAACAATACAGGGGAGGACAACAGATAACTACAAAACAAGCAGTGTTGTTTCCACAACAAAACCATCAAAATACTGTGTTTCAAGCAAATGTCTACTGCACGCACTGAAACTAAGACATATTCCCACTACTATACAGACATTCTGCAATTATCTACCATACGAACTGAAAGAGACAGACTAGCCCAACGTAAAGTGTAAATTGAAGACTCGTTTTTTAAATGGCAGTGCTAATGAGGACACACATTTGTGAAATCACATTTGTATTTTATAATTTTCTTTTTGT
The DNA here is from genome assembly GCA_963662155.1 of Lamellibrachia columna. Classification (NCBI taxonomy): domain Eukaryota; kingdom Metazoa; phylum Annelida; class Polychaeta; order Sabellida; family Siboglinidae; genus Lamellibrachia; species Lamellibrachia columna. The sequence continues at coordinate 43,374,432 of OY759268.1, read as the reverse complement.
ATTTAATCCTTAATGTTGTTAATTTTATTACAATCTCGTCTTTGCTGTACAGATGTTGTGGAGGCCTGCTGTCCGCATCTGTGTGGTTTAAGCTACATGTATGCGTTGTGTATACATCCGTACTACTCAGCTGGGTAACAGGGAGGGTAACATGGGAGGGCGCTGCTGTGCCGTCCCTAAATAACCTCTTTCACAGCCATTTATACACGTACAAGAATTCCATAGGACCAACACACCTGATTTGGGTGTTTCGTAGCTATTATAATCCATGGCAAGGACAGTCACAGGACGCAGTACAACCATTAGTAACCATCTACCCTCGGCATTGCCAAGAGATTAGTGTATACACAAGAAGATTACCTCTTTATCCAGAGAGGCCTCCAGTCGTAGGTTGCCTGGACTCATCATGAACTCTTTGACTGCTTCTGCATTAGGCTGAGGGGCTGGCTCCACGGGGGCATAGGTCAACTTGCGAATGGCCAATCGCACGGAGTTTCTGGACAACCAATCAGAAGACGTGTATTCATTCAGTCCTTGTCACACGATGCAGCCATTAGTAATTACAACATGGATATTTCACAGTAAATAAAGAAAATATGGACAAAACTCATCATATCATATCAGTTATGAAAAGTAGCACAGGTATCAGTGTAGATTTGTCTCAAGATTGGTGCTAAATTGTCAGCTTTTGCAGCAATATATCATAGATGATATAAGGTGAATGCCATTTGGATACACTGACACATTCTCAACATATCCAGTATGATACAACACTGATATCCACTCAACATTCACAAACGTGTGTTTAACATAGGATTCTCAGAACAAGGATGGATACATCACAGCAATAAGACTACCTGATTGGTCTAGAGCATTTTACAGTGATATATCAACTCAGACAACACACGGCTGCCTCGTTCTGAGAATCCAACTGACGTTTGACTCATTTCGAATGCGACCGAGTACGCGCGTTGGAATAGACACGCAACTGATCGAATGCTTTGCGTGTTTTCTGTGGTTGTTCAGATTTACATAATCTGCATCAAACGTCTCCATCAGTTCCTTCGTACGGTAGGAATGCTTCGTGAAACCAGCCCAGCAGCATATTTACAAATGTAGGAAGTGAAAAAGTATGCTCAAATGTTAATTCACCATTATATAATGGGAATAACATACTGTTTGTTGATGTCACTTGAGTGTCACCAGCCATATAACATCACATACGCCTCTGGCACTCTTGATATTATCTGCCTAGAAACACTCGCGTGATATCAACAAACAGTGTATTATTTTTTAAATAAACACTTTGAAATTTATGTGAGAATACTCAGCCACATTTTGTAGCAAGATGGCAACTTGAACATTTAATTCGACGCATATCCCTGACAGTTGACAGTTGTACACGCGTGCACAGACAACCTAAAACCATGACAACGGTACTAGCAATTTACAAACCGTTTGTGTGGTTTTTCATCGGGAGTTTCTGCGACGTATGTCTTCAGTTCATAGTCCACTCCACACGGCTGTAACAAGACAGCAATGCACAACACGACCAAGGCATTGAACTTGAAAACATGCCTATTAAAGACAGGTGACATAAACCTGATCAAACATGTTCATGACATAATATGTACGTCATATGGAGACGTGTGTTACAATGAGGTGTTTGTCGTAACAATTTATTTTGGATTTTATCTTTTCTAATAATAATGCAAAAAATCTTTCACACCTAAATCCATGGAAACCAAGCTCAGAGATGGATCAGAACAGAAGGGTTAATCTCGAAACTGGTAAGCAATATTAAAGTTGTCAACATGCCAAGCGCTAAGAAAGGTGAGCATCTTCATCCCTGCAGTTGCTATGGTTACAGTTGCTATGGTTACCTTCCCTGTGTCCCCGGGAGCGGGCTGAAGTGTAACGGAGGCAGGTGAACATCCTGGCAGCTGGAAAAGAGAACATTTAATTTTTTTAATAATTTTCTGTGGTTTTGTAACTGAATCCACGTCCTGGAGTAATCTCGGTCAAAGTCAATAACTGGGCTACATGCTGACGTACATGCTGACGTACATGCTGACGTACATGGTGACGTAAACGCAGTCAAACCTGCTTAAACGACCGCCTGCATTAAGAGACCACCTACCATTAATGAACACAGTCAAGTACCACAGGTACTAAGATACAACCTGTATTAAGAGGCCATCTGTTGAGCGGTCGCTTAAGACAGGTTTGTTGTATACCAAAACCCATTACATTAAATAAATCTAATTAAATAAATCTAATTAGGGGTTTTCCTAAGTCTATAGTGAGTGAATAGTTTAAGTATATGTGCAGCCGGTTTCATAAAAAATGCATAAAATCATCAAAGAAATTGACTTTAGTCGTTAGATAGGGGAATGTCTGAAAGTGTAAATAATATTATGTCACAGTTTATAGAGGCGAGCTACTTTCGTTGTTTGTCAAAAGATTTTTAACTGGGCCCAGCGGAAAATGATTTAGCAGTTTGTCTGATGATTTCATCAATACTCAGTATCACATTTGCACAAACGACCCAGCATGTCACAGTGTCAGTTGACAGATTTGATTTTAACATGTATTTAAAGGCAAAAAATCCTATCTGCATATATCAAAGCATTACAAAAATGTACAAAATATTGGAATGTACCAAATTAATGACAAAATTGCAATTTTTAAATGAATAAATTACAATTCATATTTAAAAAGGAAAAATCACAACAAAATGTTTTCCCTACCTCGAAGTAGAATGGATAAGCATTGGGGCCTAGTTTCTTCATTAATCGCTCCTGTAGTCGGGTCAAAGGTCGCTGCTGTTCCTTCTGTGATGGGAACACCTGTAGGAATAAAGAGTAAATTCAAATTCAAGAAAGACATATGACCTACTAAGAGAGAATTTTGAATGCCAGCTATGTGACCTATTTAGTGAGAATTTTGAATGCCAGCTATGTGACCTACTTAGTGAGAATTTTGAATGCCAGCTATGTGACCTACTTAGTGAGAATTCTGAATGCCAGCTGTGACCTACTTAGTGAGAATTTTGGAAGGCCAGCTATGTGACCTACTTAGTAAGAATTTTGAATGCCAGCTATGTGACCTACTTAGTGAGAATTTTGGGAGGCCAGCTATGCGACCTACTTAGGGAAAACTGTGGGAAAATCAGACATGTGACCTACTTAGAGAGAATTCTGGGAAGGCCTGTGACCTACCTGCATTGAAGCAAGGAAGAGGTCCTTGCGAAACGTGAGTCCGAGGACATCGAGGTCTTCCCTGCCATAGCGGAAGGCCGCAAGGACGTGGGCGTACACCTTCCGGTCCTTAAGATATTCCGGGTCGACGAGCACAACGCCATCTGGTGGAGGAAGAACAGTTAGTCTCAAAACAAAGAAATATGTTTTTTACTAGCAGGAATAACAGTTAACTATTTCAGTACAGCAGCCTCTGTGTACTGTGACCTCTGCATTCCCAGTGGCTTTGTCAGATTTGAGCAACAACAAAGTATGCATCTGAAAGAAGAATAATCAACAAGTAAAACAAGCCAGACAATGTTAGCTATAATCATCATAGTAACCGGCACTGTTGGTAAGAAATTCACCAGCCTCGTTAACTTCTACACAGTCATATTCCGGTTGCCACGAACATCTCACAAAACTCCATTGCTAAGCTATCAAACAGTTCGTCTAAGTTAAATATAACGTGGTAAATCGCCATCGTCATAATCTGCCATGCCTGTTGTAGATTTTGGCAATCAGATAGAGAAAACCGCAAAAACCTAACATAATGTATTGAGTGACAATCTACGATTACAGAGCACTATTGAAATGCTAAGGCATTTACCTTAACGATAACGCAGAGCAAGTGGCTCCAGTTAGTGGATGACAGTGAGTGAAAACGATCGGAATTGCAAACATCAGCAAGGCTGCCAGACCAGCTTGTGATATTGCTTGGCTAAATGACTAATCAATATTCCAAAGCAATAGCAATGTTAATTGGAATTCAACCAATTGTAAAGCCAATTTTTAAGCTGGAATAAGGATTTATATAGCTATAATTTTCATTTTGGAATTGCCCTAAAAGCTATGGGTAAAACACAAATGAAATTGTTATTCCTAAACACAAAAGGGTAAAGCTACATAGCAGACACACACATTATTGTCAATGGTTCTTATAAGACTTGATGGATGTAGTAACATAATCAGTGGAGCTGTGTAATTGTTGATTTTTCAGTTTCACAACATGCGACGCTCGTGTCATGTTCACCCACACCTGTACAATCACCCACACCTGTACAATCACCCACACCTGTACAATCATCTACGCCTGTACAATCACCCACACCTGTACAATCATCTACACCTGTACAATCATCCACACCTGTACAATCACCCACACCTGTACAATCATCCACACCTGTACAATCATCCACACCTGTACAATCATCCACATCTGTACAATCATCTACACCTGTACAATCATTAAACACCCGTACAATCATCTACACCTGTACAATCAGTAGGCTCTACGGCTAATGTATTTATTAACTCCACTATGGGTAATACAAGGGTGTCTTTGGAATACACGATTACACAGCATTTGTGTACTGAAAACTCTCTTCAGCACTAAACGTTTTTCAAGTTTTCTGTGGGTTAATCGAGTGTGAGCTTTTTGTGCAATAATCGAGTGTAAGCTTTCTGTGTATTAATCAAGTGCGAGTTTTCTGTGTATTAATCGAGTGTGAGTTTTCTGTGTGTTAATCGAGTGTGAATTTTTTGTGTGTTAATCAAGTATGAGTTTTGTGTGTGTTAATCAAGTGTGAGCTTTCTGTGTGTTAATTGAGTGTGAGTTTTCTGTGTGTTAATCAAGTGTGAGTTTTCTGTGTGTTAATCAAGTGTGAGTTTTCTGTGTGTTAATCGAGTGTGAATTTTCTGTGTGTTAATCGAACGTATATTTATTACTGGAAACAATAATACAAAAAGTTGCCAATTTTACTCACTTGAACAACATGGGATTGATCAATCATACAGACATGATAAACAAAACCTGGATGAAAACATGCTGAAGCAAAGATAGTCTTTCTTTCATGGTAATGAACCAGGGATACACAGTTAACTCTACACGGCAATGAACCGGGGATACACAGTTAACTCTACACGGCAATGAACCGGGGATACACAGTTAACTCTACACGGCAATGAACCAGGGATATACAGTTAACTCTACACGGCAATGAACCAGGGATACACAGTTAACTCTACACGGCAATGAACCAGGGATACACAGTTAACTCTACATGGCAATGAACCGGGGATACACAGTTAACTCTACATGGCAATGAACCAGGGATACACAGTTAACTCTACATGGCAATGAACCAGGGATACACAGTTAACTCTACACGGCAATGAACCAGGGATACACAGTTAACTCTACATGGCAATGAACCAGGGATACACAGTTAACTCTACATGGCAATGAACCAGGGATACACAGTTAACTCTACATGGCAATGAACCAGGGATACACAGTTAACTCTACACGGCAATGAAACAGGGATACACAGTTAACTCTACATGGCAATGAACCAGGGATACACAGTTAACTCTACATGGCAATGAACCGGGGATACACAGTTAACTCTACACGGCAATGAACAGGGGATACACAGTTAATTCTACATGGCAATGAACCAGGGATACACAGTTAACTCTACATGGCAATGAACCGGGGATACACAGTTAACTCTACACGGCAATGAACCGGGGATACACAGTTAACTCTACATGGCAATGAACCAGGGTACACAGTTAACTCTACATGGCAATGAACCAGGGATACACAGTTAACTCTACACGGCAATGAACCAGGGATACACAGTTAACTCTACATGGCAATGAACCAGGGTACACAGTTAACTCTACATGGCAATGAACCAGGGATACACAGTTAACTCTACATGGCAATGAACCAAGGATACACAGTTAACTCTACACGGCAATGAACCAGGGTACACAGTTAACTCTACATGGCAATGAAACAGGGTACACAGTTAACTCTACATGGCAATGAACCAGGGATACACAGTTAACTCTACACGGCAATGAACCAGGGTACACAGTTAACTCTACATGGCAATGAACCAGGGATACACAGTTAACTCTACACGGCAATGAACCAAGGTACACAGTTAACTCTACATGGCAATGAACCAGGGATATACAGTTATCTCTACATGGCAATGAACCAAGGATACACAGTTAACTCTACACGGCAATGAACCAGGGTACACAGTTAACTCTACATGGCAATGAACCAGTGTACACAGTTAACTCTACATGGCAATGAACAAGGGATACACAGTTAACTCTACACGGCAATGAACCAGGGATACACAGTTAACTCTACATGGCAATGAACCGGGGATACACAGTTAACTCTACATGGCAATGAACCAGGGATACACAGTTAACTCTACATGGCAATGAACCAGGGATACACAGTTAACTCTACACGGCAATGAACCAGGGTACACAGTTAACTCTACATGGCAATGAACCAGGGATACACAGTTAACTCTACATGGCAATGAACCGGGGATACACAGTTAACTCTACATGGCAATGAACCAGGGATACACAGTTAACTCTACATGGCAATGAACCAGGGATACACTGTTAACTCTACACGGCAATGAACCAGGGTACACAGTTAACTCTACATGGCAATGAACCAGGGATACACAGTTAACTCTACACAGCAATGAAACAGGGATACACAGTTAACTCTACATGGCAATGAACCAGGGCTACACAGTTAACTCTACATGGCAATGAACCAGGGATACACAGTTAACTCTACATGGCAATGAACCAGGGATACACAGTTAACTCTACACGGCAATGAACCAGGGTACACAGTTAACTCTACATGGCAATGAACCAGGGATACACAGTTAACTCTACATGGCAATGAACCGGGGATACACAGTTAACTCTACATGGCAATGAACCAGGGATACACAGTTAACTCTACATGGCAATGAACCAGGGATACACTGTTAACTCTACACGGCAATGAACCAGGGTACACAGTTAACTCTACATGGCAATGAACCAGGGATACACAGTTAACTCTACACAGCAATGAAACAGGGATACACAGTTAACTCTACATGGCAATGAACCAGGGATACACAGTTAACTCTACATGGCAATGAACCAGGGATACACAGTTAACTCTACATGGCAATGAACCAGGGATACACAGTTAACTCTACACGGCAATGAACCAGGGATACACAGTTAACTCTACATGGCAATGAACCAGGGATACACAGTTAAATCTACATGGCAATGAACCGGGGATACACAGTTAACTCTACATGGCAATGAACCGGGGATACACAGTTAACTCTACATGGCAATGAACCAGGGATACACAGTTAACTCTACATGGCAATGAACCGGGGATACACAGTTAACTCTACATGGCAATGAACCGGGGATACACAGTTAACTCTACATGGCAATGAACCGGGGATACACAGTTAACTCTACATGGCAATGAACCAGGGATACACAGTTAACTCTACACGGCAATGAACCAGGGATACACAGTTAACTCTACACGGCAATGAAACAGGGATACACAGTTAACTCTACATGGCAATGAACCAGGGATACACAGTTAACTCTACATGGCAATGAACCAGGGATACACAGTTAACTCTACACGGCAATGAACCAGGGATACACAGTTAACTCTACACGGCAATGAACCAGGGATACACAGTTAACTCTACACGGCAATGAACCGGGGATACACAGTTAACTCTACACGGCAATGAACCAGGGATACACAGTTAACTCTACATGGCAATGAACCGGGGATACACAGTTAACTCTACACGGCAATGAACCAGGGATACACAGTTAACTCTACATGGCAATGAACCAGGGATACACAGTTAACTCTACATGGCAATGAACCAGGGATACACAGTTAACTCTACATGGCAATGAACCGGGGATACACAGTTAACTCTACATGGCAATGAACCAGGGATACACAGTTAACTCTACATGGCAATGAACCGGGGATACACAGTTAACTCTACATGGCAATGAACCGGGGATACACAGTTAACTCTACACGGCAATGAACCGGGGATACACAGTTAACTCTACACGGCAATGAACCAGGGATACACAGTTAACTCTACACGGCAATGAACCAGGGATACACAGTTAACTCTACACGGCAATGAAACAGGGATACACAGTTAACTCTACATGGCAATGAACCAGGGATACACAGTTAACTCTACATGGTAATGAACCAGGGATACACAGTTAATTCTACACGGCAATGAACCAGGGATACACAGTTAACTCTACACGGCAATGAACCAGGGATACACAGTTAACTCTACATGGCAATGAACCAGGGATACACAGATAACTCTACACGGCAATGAACCAGGGATACACAGTTAACTCTACATGGCAATGAACCGGGGATACACAGTTAACTCTACACGGCAATGAACCGGGGATACACAGTTAACTCTACATGGCAATGAACCGGGGATACACAGTTAACTCTACACGGCAATGAACCAGGGATATACAGTTAACTCTACACGGCAATGAACCGGGGATACACAGTTAACTCTACACGGCAATGAACAGGGGATACACAGTTAACTCTACACGGCAATGAACCGGGGATACACAGTTAACTCTACACGGCAATGAACCGGGGATACACAGTTAACTCTACATGGCAATGAACCAGGGTACACAATTAACTCTACATGGCAATGAACCAGGGATACACAGTTAACTCTACACGGCAATGAACCAGGGATACACAGTTAACTCTACACGGCAATGAACCAGGGTACACAGTTAACTCTACATGGCAATGAACCAGGGATACACAGTTAACTCTACATGGCAATGAACCAAGGATACACAGTTAACTCTACACGGCAATGAACCAGGGTACACAGTTAACTCTACATGGCAATGAAACAGGGTACACAGTTAACTCTACATGGCAATGAACCAGAGATACACAGTTAACTCTATACGGCAATGAACCAGGGTACACAGTTAACTCTACATGGCAATGAACCAGGGATATACAGTTAACTCTACACGGCAATGAACCAGGGTACACAGTTAACTCTACATGGCAATGAACCAGGGATATACAGTTAACTCTACATGGCAATGAACCAAGGATACACAGTTAACTCTACACGGCAATGAACCAGGGATACACAGTTAACTCTACATGGCAATGAACCGGGGATACACAGTTAACTCTACATGGCATGAACCAGGGATACACAGTTAACTCAACATGGCAATGAACCAGGGATACACAATTAACTCTACATGGCAATGAACCAGGGTACACAGTTAACTCTACATGGCAATGAACCAGGGTACACAGTTAACTCTACATGGCAATGAACCGGGGATACACAGTTAACTCTACACGGCAATGAACCAGGGTACACAGTTAACTCTACACGGCAATGAACCAGGGATACACAGTTAACTCTACACGGCAATGAACCAGGGATACACAGTTAACTCTACATGGCAATGAACCGGGGATACACAGTTAACTCTACATGGCAATGAACCAGGGATACACAGTTAACTCTACACGGCAATGAACCAGAGATACACAGTTAACTCTACATGGCAATGAACCAGGGATACACAGTTAACTCTACACGACAATGAACCAGGGATACACAGTTAACTCTACATGGCAATGAACCAGGGATACACAGTTAACTCTACATGGCAATGATCCAGGGATACACAGTTAACTCTACATGGCAATGAACCAGGGATACACAGTTAACTCTACACGGCAATGAACCAGAGATACACAGTTAACTCTACATGGCAATGAACCAGGGATACACAGTTAACTCTACACGACAATGAACCAGGGATACACAGTTAACTCTACATGGCAATGAACCAGGGATACACAGTTAACTCTACACGGCAATGAACCAGGGTACACAGTTAACTCTACATGGCAATGAACCAGGGATACACAGTTAACTCTACATGGCAATAAACCGGGGATACACAGTTAACTCTACATGGCAATGAACCAGGGATACACAGTTAACTCTACACGGCAATGAACCAGGGTACACAGTTAACTCTACACGGCAATGAACCAGGGTACACAGTTAACTCTACATGGCAATGAACCGGGGATACACAGTTAACTCTACATGGCAATGAACCAGGGATACACAGTTAACTCTACACGGCAATGAACCAGGGATACACAGTTAACTCTACACGGCAATGAACCAGGGTACACAGTTAACTCTACATGGCAATGAACCAGGGTACACAGTTAACTCTACATGGCAATGAACCAGGGTTCACAGTTAACTCTACATGGCAATGAACCAGGGATACACAGTTATCTCTACACGGCAATGAACCAGGGATACACAGTTAACTCTACATGGCAATGAACCAGGGATACATAGTTAACTCTACATGGCAATGAACCAAGGATACACAGTTCACTCTACACGGCAATGAACCAGGGTACACAGTTAACTCTACATGGCAATGAAACAGGGTACACAGTTAACTCTACATGGCAATGAACCAGGGATACACAGTTAACTCTACACGGCAATGAACCAGGGTACACAGTTAACTCTACACGGCAATGAACCAGGGATACACAGTTAACTCTACACGGCAATGAACCAGGGATACACAGTTAACTCTACATGGCAATGAACCGGGGATACACAGTTAACTCTACATGGCAATGAACCAGGGATACACAGTTAACTCTACACGGCAATGAACCAGAGATACACAGTTAACTCTACATGGCAATGAACCAGGGATACACAGTTAACTCTACACGACAATGAACCAGGGATACACAGTTAACTCTACATGGCAATGAACCAGGGATACACAGTTAACTCTACATGGCAATGATCCAGGGATACACAGTTAACTCTACATGGCAATGAACCAGGGATACACAGTTAACTCTACACGGCAATGAACCAGAGATACACAGTTAACTCTACATGGCAATGAACCAGGGATACACAGTTAACTCTACACGACAATGAACCAGGGATACACAGTTAACTCTACATGGCAATGAACCAGGGATACACAGTTAACTCTACACGGCAATGAACCAGGGTACACAGTTAACTCTACATGGCAATTAACCAGGGATACACAGTTAACTCTACATGGCAATGAACCGGGGATACACAGTTAACTCTACATGGCAATGAACCAGGGATACACAGTTAACTCTACACGGCAATGAACCAGGGTACACAGTTAACTCTACACGGCAATGAACCAGGGTACACAGTTAACTCTACATGGCAATGAACCGGGGATACACAGTTAACTCTACATGGCAATGAACCAGGGATACACAGTTAACTCTACACGGCAATGAACCAGGGATACACAGTTAACTCTACACGGCAATGAACCAGGGTACACAGTTAACTCTACATGGCAATGAACCAGGGTACACAGTTAACTCTACATGGCAATGAACCAGGGTTCACAGTTAACTCTACATGGCAATGAACCAGGGATACACAGTTATCTCTACACGGCAATGAACCAGGGATACACAGTTAACTCTACATGGCAATGAACCAGGGATACATAGTTAACTCTACATGGCAATGAACCAAGGATACACAGTTCACTCTACACGGCAATGAACCAGGGTACACAGTTAACTCTACATGGCAATGAAACAGGGTACACAGTTAACTCTACATGGCAATGAACCAGGGATACACAGTTAACTCTACACGGCAATGAACCAGGGTACACAGTTAACTCTACACGGCAATGAACCAGGGTACACAGTTAACTCTACATGGCAATGAACCAGGGATATACAGTTAACTCTACATGGCAATGAACCAAGGATACACAGTTAACTCTACACGGCAATGAACCAGGGTACACAGTTAACTCTACATGGCAATGAACCAGGGATACACAGTTAACTCTACACGGCAATGAACCAGGGTACACAGTTAACTCTACACGGCAATGAACCAGGGATACACAGTTAACTCTACACGGCAATGAACCAGGGTACACAGTTAACTCTACACGGCAATGAACCAGGGTACACAGTTAACTCTACACGGCAATGAACCAGGGATACACAGTTAACTCTACATGGCAATGAACCAAGGATACACAGTTAACTCTACACGGCAATGAACCAGGGTACACAGTTAACTCTACATGGCAATGAACCAGGGATACACAGTTAACTCTACACGGCAATGAACCAGGGTACACAGTTAACTCTACATGGCAATGAACCAGGGATATACAGTTAACTCTACATGGCAATGAACCAAGGATACACAGTTAACTCTACACGGCAATGAACCAGGGTACACAGTTAACTCTACATGGCAATGAACCAGGGATACACAGTTAACTCTACACGGCAATGAACCAGGGTACACAGTTAACTCTACACGGCAATGAACCAGGGATATACAGTTAACTCTACATGGCAATGAACCAAGGATACACAGTTAACTCTACACGGCAATGAACCAGGGTACACAGTTAACTCTACATGGCAATGAACCAGGGATACACAGTTAACTCTACACGGCAATGAACCAGGGTACACAGTTAACTCTACATGGCAATGAACCAGGGATATACAGTTAACTCTACATGGCAATGAACCAAGGATACACAGTTAACTCTACACGGCAATGAACCAGGGTACACAGTTAACTCTACATGGCAATGAACCAGGGTACACAGTTAACTCTACATGGCAATGAACCGGGGATACACAGTGAACTCTACATGGCAATGAACCAGGGATACACAGTTAACTCTACACGGCAATGAACCAGGGATACACAGTTAACTCTACATGGCAATGAACCAGGGATACACAGTTAACTCTACATGGCAATGAACCAGGGATACACAGTTAACTCTACACGGCAATGAACCAGGGTACACAGTTAACTCTACATGGCAATGAACCAGGGATACACAGTTAACTCTACATGGCAATGAACCGGGGATACACAGTTAACTCTACATGGCAATGAACCAGGGATACACAGTTAACTCTACATGGCAATGAACCAGGGATACACTGTTAACTCTACACGGCAATGAACCAGGGTACACAGTTAACTCTACATGGCAATGAACCAGGGATACACAGTTAACTCTACATGGCAATGAACCGGGGATACACAGTTAACTCTACATGGCAATGAACCAGGGATACACAGTTAACTCTACATGGCAATGAACCAGGGATACACTGTTAACTCTACACGGCAATGAACCAGGGTACACAGTTAACTCTACATGGCAATGAACCAGGGATACACAGTTAACACTACACAGCAATGAAACAGGGATACACAGTTAACTCTACATGGCAATGAACCAGGGATACACAGTTAACTCTACATGGCAATGAACCAGGGATACACAGTTAACTCTACATGGCAATGAACCAGGGATACACAGTTAACTCTACACGGCAATGAACCAGGGATACACAGTTAACTCTACATGGCAATGAACCAGGGATACACAGTTAACTCTACATGGCAATGAACCAGGGATACACAGTTAACTCTACATGGCAATGAACCGGGGATACACAGTTAACTCTACATGGCAATGAACCAGGGATACACAGTTAACTCTACACGGCAATGAACCAGGGATACACAGTTAACTCTACACGGCAATGAACCAGGGTACACAGTTAACTCTACATGGCAATGAACCAGGGATACACAGTTAACTCTACATGGCAATGAACCAAGGATACACAGTTAACTCTACACGGCAATGAACCAGGGTACACAGTTAACTCTACATGGCAATGAAACAGGGTACACAGTTAACTCTACATGGCAATGAACCAGAGATACACAGTTAACTCTATACGGCAATGAACCAGGGTACACAGTTAACTCTACATGGCAATGAACCAGGGATACACAGTTAACTCTACACGGCAATGAACCAGGGTACACAGTTAACTCTACATGGCAATGAACCAGGGATATACAGTTAACTCTACATGGCAATGAACCAAGGATACACAGTTAACTCTACACGGCAATGAACCAGGGATACACAGTTAACTCTACATGGCAATGAACCGGGGATACACAGTTAACTCTACATGGCATGAACCAGGGATACACAGTTAACTCTACATGGCAATGAACCAGGGTACACAGTTAACTCTACATGGCAATGAACCAGGGTACACAGTTAACTCTACATGGCAATGAACCGGGGATACACAGTTAACTCTACATGACAATGAACCAGGGATACACAGTTAACTCTACATGGCAATGAACCAGGGATACACAGTTAACTCTACACGGCAATGAACCAGGGTACACAGTTAACTCTACATGGCAATGAAACAGGGATACACAGTTAACTCTACATGGCAATGAACCGGGGATACACAGTTAACTCTACATGGCAATGAACCAGGGATACACAGTTAACTCTACACGGCAATGAACCAGGGTACACAGTTAACTCTACACGGCAATGAACCAGGGATACACAGTTAACTCTACATGGCAATGAACCGGGGATACACAGTTAACTCTACATGGCAATGAACCAGGGATACACAGTTAACTCTACATGGCAATGAACCAGGGATACACAGTTAACTCTACACGGCAATGAACCAGGGTACACAGTTAACTCTACATGGCAATGAACCAGGGATACACAGTTAACTCTACATGGCAATGAACCGGGGATACACAGTTAACTCTACATGGCAATGAACCAGGGATACACAGTTAACTCTACATGGCAATGAACCAGGGATACACTGTTAACTCTACACGGCAATGAACCAGGGTACACAGTTAACTCTACATGGTAATGAACCAGGGATACACAGTTAACTCTACACAGCAATGAAACAGGGATACACAGTTAACTCTACATGGCAATGAACCAGGGATACACAGTTAACTCTACATGGCAATGAACCAGGGATACACAGTTAACTCTACATGGCAATGAACCAGGGATACACAGTTAACTCTACACGGCAATGAACCAGGGATACACAGTTAACTCTACATGGCAATGAACCAGGGATACACAGTTAACTCTACATGGCAATGAACCGGGGATACACAGTTAACTCTACATGGCAATGAACCGGGGATACACAGTTAACTCTACATGGCAATGAACCAGGGATACACAGTTAACTCTACATGGCAATGAACCGGGGATACACAGTTAACTCTACATGGCAATGAACCGGGGATACACAGTTAACTCTACATGGCAATGAACCGGGGATACACAGTTAACTCTACATGGCAATGAACCAGGGATACACAGTTAACTCTACACGGCAATGAACCAGGGATACACAGTTAACTCTACACGGCAATGAAACAGGGATACACAGTTAACTCTACACGGCAATGAACCGGGGATACACAGTTAACTCTACACGGCAATGAACCAGGGATACACAGTTAACTCTACATGGCAATGAACCGGGGATACACAGTTAACTCTACACGGCAATGAACCGGGGATACACAGTTAACTCTACATGGCAATGAACCGGGGATACACAGTTAACTCTACACGGCAATGAACCAGGGATATACAGTTAACTCTACACGGCAATGAACCGGGGATACACAGTTAACTCTACACGGCAATGAACAGGGGATACACAGTTAACTCTACATGGCAATGAACCGGGGATACACAGTTAACTCTACATGGCAATGAACCAGGGATACACAGTTAACTCTACATGGCAATGAACCGGGGATACACAGTTAACTCTACACGGCAATGAACCGGGGATACACAGTTAACTCTACATGGCAATGAACCAGGGTACACAGTTAACTCTACATGGCAATGAACCAGGGATACACAGTTAACTCTACACGGCAATGAACCAGGGTACACAGTTAACTCTACATGGCAATGAACCAGGGATACATAGTTAACTCTACATGGCAATGAACCAAGGATACACAGTTCACTCTACACGGCAATGAACCAGGGTACACAGTTAACTCTACATGGCAATGAAACAGGGTACACAGTTAACTCTACATGGCAATGAACCAGGGATACACAGTTAACTCTACACGGCAATGAACCAGGGTACACAGTTAACTCTACATGGCAATGAACCAGGGATACACAGTTAACTCTACACGGCAATGAACCAGGGTACACAGTTAACTCTACATGGCAATGAACCAGGGATATACAGTTAACTCTACATGGCAATGAACCAAGGATACACAGTTAACTCTACACGGCAATGAACCAGGGTACACAGTTAACTCTACATGGCAATGAACCAGGGTACACAGTTAACTCTACATGGCAATGAACCGGGGATACACAGTGAACTCTACATGGCAATGAACCAGGGATACACAGTTAACTCTACACGGCAATGAACCAGGGATACACAGTTAACTCTACATGGCAATGAACCAGGGATACACAGTTAACTCTACATGGCAATGAACCAGGGATACACAGTTAACTCTACACGGCAATGAACCAGGGTACACAGTTAACTCTACATGGCAATGAACCAGGGATACACAGTTAACTCTACATGGCAATGAACCGGGGATACACAGTTAACTCTACATGGCAATGAACCAGGGATACACAGTTAACTCTACATGGCAATGAACCAGGGATACACTGTTAACTCTACACGGCAATGAACCAGGGTACACAGTTAACTCTACATGGCAATGAACCAGGGATACACAGTTAACTCTACATGGCAATGAACCGGGGATACACAGTTAACTCTACATGGCAATGAACCAGGGATACACAGTTAACTCTACATGGCAATGAACCAGGGATACACTGTTAACTCTACACGGCAATGAACCAGGGTACACAGTTAACTCTACATGGCAATGAACCAGGGATACACAGTTAACACTACACAGCAATGAAACAGGGATACACAGTTAACTCTACATGGCAATGAACCAGGGATACACAGTTAACTCTACATGGCAATGAACCAGGGATACACAGTTAACTCTACATGGCAATGAACCAGGGATACACAGTTAACTCTACACGGCAATGAACCAGGGATACACAGTTAACTCTACATGGCAATGAACCAGGGATACACAGTTAACTCTACATGGCAATGAACCAGGGATACACAGTTAACTCTACATGGCAATGAACCGGGGATACACAGTTAACTCTACATGGCAATGAACCAGGGATACACAGTTAACTCTACATGGCAATGAACCGGGGATACACAGTTAACTCTACATGGCAATGAACCGGGGATACACAGTTAACTCTACACGGCAATGAACCGGGGATACACAGTTAACTCTACACGGCAATGAACCAGGGATACACAGTTAACTCTACACGGCAATGAACCAGGGATACACAGTTAACTCTACACGGCAATGAAACAGGGATACACAGTTAACTCTACATGGCAATGAACCAGGGATACACAGTTAACTCTACATGGCAATGAACCAGGGATACACAGTTAATTCTACACGGCAATGAACCAGGGATACACAGTTAACTCTACACGGCAATGAACCAGGGATACACAGTTAACTCTACATGGCAATGAACCAGGGATACACAGTTAACTCTACACGGCAATGAACCAGGGATACACAGTTAACTCTACATGGCAATGAACCGGGGATACACAGTTAACTCTACACGGCAATGAACCGGGGATACACAGTTAACTCTACATGGCAATGAACCGGGGATACACAGTTAACTCTACACGGCAATGAACCAGGGATATACAGTTAACTCTACACGGCAATGAACCGGGGATACACAGTTAACTCTACACGGCAATGAACAGGGGATACACAGTTAACTCTACACGGCAATGAACCGGGGATACACAGTTAACTCTACACGGCAATGAACCGGGGATACACAGTTAACTCTACATGGCAATGAACCAGGGTACACAGTTAACTCTACATGGCAATGAACCAGGGATACACAGTTAACTCTACACGGCAATGAACCAGGGATACACAGTTAACTCTACACGGCAATGAACCAGGGTACACAGTTAACTCTACATGGCAATGAACCAGGGATACACAGTTAACTCTACATGGCAATGAACCAAGGATACACAGTTAACTCTACACGGCAATGAACCAGGGTACACAGTTAACTCTACATGGCAATGAAACAGGGTACACAGTTAACTCTACATGGCAATGAACCAGAGATACACAGTTAACTCTATACGGCAATGAACCAGGGTACACAGTTAACTCTACATGGCAATGAACCAGGGATACACAGTTAACTCTACACGGCAATGAACCAGGGTACACAGTTAACTCTACATGGCAATGAACCAGGGATATACAGTTAACTCTACATGGCAATGAACCAAGGATACACAGTTAACTCTACACGGCAATGAACCAGGGATACACAGTTAACTCTACATGGCAATGAACCGGGGATACACGGTTAACTCTACATGGCATGAACCAGGGATACACAGTTAACTCAACATGGCAATGAACCAGGGATACACAGTTAACTCTACATGGCAATGAACCAGGGTACACAGTTAACTCTACATGGCAATGAACCAGGGTACACAGTTAACTCTACATGGCAATGAACCGGGGATACACAGTTAACTCTACACGGCAATGAACCAGGGTACACAGTTAACTCTACACGGCAATGAACCAGGGATACACAGTTAACTCTACATGGCAATGAACCAGGGATACACAGTTAACTCTACACGGCAATGAACCAGGGATACACAGTTAACTCTACATGGCAATGAACCAGGGATACACAGTTAACTCTACATGGCAATGAACCAGGGATACACAGTTAACTCTACATGGCAATGAACCGGGGATACACAGTTAACTCTACATGGCAATGAACCAGGGATACACAGTTAACTCTACACGGCAATGAACCAGGGATACACAGTTAACTCTACACGGCAATGAACCGGGGATACACAGTTAACTCTACATGGCAATGAACCGGGGATACACAGTTAACTCTACATGGCAATGAACTGGGGGTACACAGTTAACTCTACACGGCAATGAACCAGGGATACACAGTTAACTCCACATGGCAATGAACCAGGGATACACAGTTAACTCTACACGGCAATGAACCAGGGATACACAGTTAACTCTACACAGCAGTACATATCGGCATAAACAGCGATATATACCATCTTGATAAAACCAGGTTTATGACACCAAAAGTGGCAGAAACTGTTAGAAACTAAACTACCATTTATCAATAAACATCAGAAAAAGAGTATTGTAATTAAGAAATTGTAATTATGACTAATTCCATGTTAACCTATATCAATATAAATGATTAGGGTAACACCTCATTATAGAAGGGCTAAAATGGGCAAATACACAAAAAGGCTACAAGAGTCCTCCTTGAAGTGGGAAAAATTGGGAAATATATAGATTGCAACTTGTCGTACCTCAAGGTCTAAATGAAAAATACTGAATTCCTTTTTTTCACAACAATTTGTGAGAATAAATATAGAATTTTAAGGGCCATCTAACATATTCCTCTGTACCTTCTTACTTACTTACTTACTTAGGCCCTTAACTCCTGGAGCATAGGCTATCCACAACATTTCTGCAGCGCTTCCTGTCTTGGGCAATCCTCTCCAGTTGTTGCCAGCCATTCCCTGTTTGCTTGATGTCTGCCGCGAGGTTAAGTCGCCAGGTGTTAGTCTCCCCCTCTTTCTCTTGCCTTGGGGCTTCCACATCAGGACCTGTCTGGTTATGTTTGTGCTTGGCTTTCTCAAGGTGTGGCCAAGCCATCCCCCCTGTTTACCTTTACTAGGCTTATATCTTTCATTTAAATGCATTGTTTTACATTCATGTGGTTTATGGAAGACAGCTTTTTGAGAGTTCTGACACTTCGTGCCGGTCTCCGCTGGCGGAAAGTGTCAGAATTAAACTGGCGAAAACACGTTTATGATGGTTTCTGCCACTGTCTCAGCAATACACGTTTCTGCCAGAGACCCTGTAATGAGGTAATCCAGTTTTGACTTTTGCGACAAATAATGCATAAAGCATGCATCCTCAAATAATTGTAGTACATAAAAAGTTTGCAACATGCCAGTCAGATATTTACAAGTTACTCTCAGATATCCTGCAACGATACAAAATACAGACCTGTGCTGTGTATATTATTAAATTAGCATATAAAAATGTATTTCACTGAGAAATACATTGTGACAGAACCATCGTAATGGATGCACTGAATTAAACAATATATATATATATATATTGGGAAAGTGAACAGGAGGGATGCCAACAGACCTGAAACGGTCTCCCTTAGCCACTAGGAATACACTAACCACAGTATAAATATAGAAAGACTTTCCTATCCCAGTTCAAAGAACCACTTGGAATGTGCCTAAAGGCTGCTGCCAGCTAATCTGTAAGCTTGTTTTTAGCTTTCCATTTACCAAGAAAATTCTGTGTGATAAAAATAACAACGAAGTCACTGGAACTGACAGAGGAGTGTGTGGGGGGATCTATGTAAGAGATTGTCTAATGGACATAACAACTCCAGAGCCACCCAGGATTCAAATTTTTTCAAGTTGACAGCAGAAATAAAAGTAGGCGATCTATTAACTTGTGTCAAAACCATCATAACTAACACTTGTAAGCTATTGAAGGATGGGTGCATGACAACATATGCATGACAACATATGACAACATATGCGACCGAAGGTGAAGCCAAACAACACAATGCGATTCATGCAAGCACAAAACAAACATCACTTCGCACCAAGTATATTCACTGTACCTAAAGTTGATTGAACATGATCAAACCAACTACTAGTTTGGACAAACACAAAATGTACAGCGAGGAATAGCTCTGTTTTGTACAACCCTCAGTAAACTTTGTTCATTAAAATAATGACTGCTCCTGTCATCTAGCCATGATTTTACTCTTTCCCTTCATCAGGCTGACGATTCAGATCAGGATTCAAAACCTCGCAATTTGCATAAGTGTGTGATATATTTGCACGGTAACTCAACAATGTTTGCTATACATTTCTTATACAATACGAACATATTTAAAGTGGATATGCCATCGGGATTGTGCTCAGCACCGATGGTTGCATCAGCTGCTGTACTTTGGCAGCAGTTGGTGGAAATTTTTGCCAACAAAATTAATGTCGACTCGACGGTCGGGTCAACAGTGTTTCACTTCCTGGACACCTGGTCCATAACATATGAACGGAATGCCAGTGTTTTCAGTCAGTTTAAAGGTTTTTTGCACCTTGAAAAATTAGTTTCTGAACATGACAAAGGGCACTGGTTGGCAGAATATGGACCTGTCAGCATGTAGACAAAATTGTCTTGTTTTTGTTGACGTATGACGGGAAGCATCTGTGCTGATTTCGGAAAAAAATTGTAGGATTTTACGAAAACTCTACAGTAGGTCAGTGCCATGACACGGAACAACGTGTGCCATTGTGATAACATCTGAATCGTTATTTTGTGTACAGGACTAAAAACATTAATATGGTCGTGTATAGAAAAATAAATAATTATCTGTCCCCAGATGTGTACGGCTAACAGCAAAAGCATGCCTTCCCCCAACTAACCTAATCATCGAACATCATCAGTAATTTATGGTGGTTCTTAATTCACTTTATCTCACAAAGCACCTATTAGTGTTGATAATCGCCCAGTGCATCAATCCCTCCAGGTCCACAATGAATCACCAACAGGTCTACATTATAAACTGGCTGCAGGAGTGACCTTGATTGGTCGCTCAATAGCGGTTTTGTTTCTTTTGAGTTTTTAGAAGCTACAATAGAATTTCTCACCATAAAGTAGAACAAGGGTTGTCAGTAAAGATTTACATGTCATTGTATATATGTATGTATGTATGTATGTATGTATGTATGTATGTATGTATGTATATATATATATATACATACAGTTATTTAAAGAATTACTGCTTCAGCAAAGAATAAATAATGCCAACAATAATGATATTAAACATAAATCGCAACGGTAGCACAAAAATCAGTTGATCTGATGTTTGAATAACTTTGAACGTGATTGAGCATGCATTGGAATAGATACGCGATTGTTTCAATGCATGTAAAAATAATCATGTGAATCTTTTTCAGTCTCTGGGTGGCTGATGATGTCTGGCATCTATTCATCAGAAAGCAAAAGATCGCACACAGGAGATAAATCTGTAGCCAGATCCTTAAGTGGAGACTCACATATTCAGGAGACTCACTATGTGGTGGACTCACAGACTTGATGGACTCACTATGTGGTGGACTCAGACTTGATGGACTCACTATGTGGTGGACTCACAGACTTGATGGACTCACTATGTGGTGGACTCACAGGCTTGATGGACTCACAGACTTGATGGACTCACTATGTGGTGGACTCACAGACTTGATGGACTCACTGAGTGGTGTACTCACATACTTGATGGACTCACAGACTTGATGGACTCACTGTGTGGTGAGTGAGACTCACTGAGTGGTGGACTCACAGACTTGATGGACTCACTATGTGGTGGACTCACAGACTTGATGGACTCACTGAGTGGTGGACTCACAGACTTGATGGACTCACTGAGTGGTGGACTCACAGACTTGATGGACTTACAGACTTGATGGACTCACTGTGTGGTGGACTCACAGACTTGATGGACTCACTGAGTGGTGGACTCACAGACTTGATGGACTCACTGTGTGGTGGACTCACAGACTTGATGGACTCACTGAGTGGTGGACTCACAGACTTGATGGACTCACTGTGTGGTGGACTCACAGACTTGATGGGACTCACTGAGTGGTGGATTAACATACTTGATGGACTCACTGAGTGGTGGACTCACAGACTTGATGGATTCACTGAGTGGTTGACTCACATACTTGATGGACTCACTGAGTGGTGGACTCACAGACTTGATGGACTCACTGAGTTGTGGACTCACAGACTTGATGAACTCACTGAGTGGTTGACTCTCATATTTAGTAGACTCAATGAGTGGTGGACTCACAGACTTGATGGACTCACAGAGCGGTGGACTCACATATTCAGTAGACTCACTGAATGGTGGACTCACAAAGCCAATGGACTCACAGAGTGAGTTGACTCAGAGTCAGTGGACTCACAGAGCTGGTGGGCTTACATAACTTGTGCACTCATAAAGGCCATGTTAACATTTTGTCTGATTATATGAAAACGTGACCACTAAAAATTCTAAATTTTTTCACAGCAACTGCCATCATCTCATTGACATGCTGACCAAGTTTTGTAAAACTCACATACTTCCAGCTCTTTTAAAATGCCCGACGTGCGATGCCAGTACATTTAGCCGTGTATTCATGCACGCATGTGGCCCATAGCAGAAAAATTCCCATAAATCCCTCCACCTGTTAAACTCTCAAAAAATACACTATTTCATAGCCAACAGGTTCTACAAAGAAACCTGTGAATATGCCTGCTCAACTGCACTTATGTCACACCATATGAATTGTTTAAGTTCACAAATAAAAAATTAAATATCCCCTACATTCGTGTGAAATAATAAACAGGAAGGTCAACAGTGGTTTTACCCCTACAATGTTTACTGTACATTTCATTCAGCCACATCTTCACTTTCCATTGGGTTAATGCCACCCAATGACTCAACGTTCCTGGCTCACACAAGACATCTAAATTATTAACTAAACCGATCGCTTTGCATTTTGTCAAGGCTGCCGTTCTTTGGGCCCTGCAATCTGTACATCTGCTGAAATATTAACCACGGACATAACCAGCAGTTACATGGTAGTGTTTACTCACGTAATTAAAGGCACAAAATCTAATAGTTTTTACTATAAAACCATGTCATAATATAAATTATCCAAACATTTCTACCACCCAAATTTGTTTAACATAATTTGACTATTATCTATTTAATTTGAATGTTTTGGTGTCGAATATCATGTTTAGATTACATGCAAAGTTGTTGAGTGTAATTTAAGGGTATCAATGATACCTCCTTCACATTATCCTGTGAAGGTCAGATATCAATGATACGCCCTTCACATTATCCTTTGAAGGTCAGACCTTTGTCTTGTTGACATGTGTTGGACATTGTCGACAGCTGTCAATGCTCTGGAGGACACGGTTGACATTTATAACAATGTCATAATGCTGCCCCTTTCAATGGCCTAAATTTTATTCGTGAATAGGCAGTATCAGTGAATCGATTTTATCCGACGGGTGGATCAAGCAATTCTGACTGAATGCCGTTATATGATAACAGCTCACAACAGATTGAAAGGAAAGTTGCATACCCCAGCGTTTTATGGAACTGAGTATGTAAGATAGGCAGTGGATACAACAGATGGCACAGTACTGGCAGTATGTTTGTTAGCAATTCCATCGATAACATTGACGCCCTAATGCCCTTTAGAAATCGGGTTTATGACATTGAAAATGATTTAATAACCAATCGTATAAATATTGTTAATGCACCTGTGTGGTCGAAATGGGCAAGAGCACTTTACTGTGTACAATTGTGATTTTACATCCCAGTTATAGATATACATATTTAATTAGTTATTATTATATATAATCTTAACACATTT
The DNA here is from genome assembly GCA_963662155.1 of Lamellibrachia columna. Classification (NCBI taxonomy): domain Eukaryota; kingdom Metazoa; phylum Annelida; class Polychaeta; order Sabellida; family Siboglinidae; genus Lamellibrachia; species Lamellibrachia columna. The sequence goes on along the minus strand of OY759268.1, from coordinate 43,349,613 downwards.
ATATATTGAACATATCTATATTTAATATATATATATAACACATTTATATATTGAACATATCTATATTTAATATATATATATATATATATATATATATATATATATATATAACTCTGTCTTCTGCCAGTCCCGTTCTTATGTTCCTATGTCGCCATGCCCATTTTACTCATCTAACTACATGTATGCATTTGTACTGTTTTATTATTTCTTAGGTAATGTTCAGATGGTTGCAATGGTGCATTCATGAAAATTACTATAATTATATAATCCTACCAAGTTAGTACTTTTATGCCTGGAGACTGGTGAATGTCATTTTTTGGTAGTTGGCTTTGTTATTAACTTATACACGTCTTAGCCTAGTTGTGTCTCTTTTGTAATGTTTCTGATTTACATGTACATTTTGGTAGTTGGCTTTGTTATTAACTTATACACGTCTTAGCCTAGTTGTGTCTCTTTTGTAATGTTTCTGATTTACATGTACATTTTGGTAGTTGGCTTTGTTATTAACTTATACACGTCTTAGCCTAGTTGTGTCTCTTTTGTAATGTTTCTGATTTACATGTACATTTTTACATAGGCGAGAGTGAGTGGTGTGTGTGTAATTGGATGGCTGCTTCTGGGGTGGGTGGGTGAGTTCTTACGCCACAATGCCACAAATTCCTTGTTCAATTTTTAAAATGTTACTTGGCAATATACAAACATGCATGCATGCATACATACATACATATATTATTACTTTCTAAATATATTTGTTAAACTTACTTATAGTTTTCACTTATATATTTTGAATGCATATTTGCATGTATATGGGTTTTGACTTGAAATAATATTTGTATTTGTAACACCACAATAAAACTAAACATAGGAAGTGCGCATTACCACGCTCCGTAACTGCAGTCCTCAAAAACAAAGAATTGTAACCTAGATTAAAAATTTCATTGGCTGCTGAAAGTCTGGCGGTATTTTAATGGCTCAAAAAGCAGAATTGATCAATATGTTCGAAGAGAAAGACCCAGGAACTTTAAACTTTAGTGATGGCCGCCGTCATTATGATCGCTTTGCTAGTCGCTGGCTTTTGCATGTATAACTTTAAACACTTAATAAAACCAGCAACATATACAGCGGAACCTTAGTATTAAAGTCACCCATCGGACTGGGCCACAGTGACTTGAATAACAAGGTGACCGTATTAGCGGGACTAATGTCCTGTACTTTACTGCTATGGAAATAACATGGGATTGTCCCAGGGTGATCATAATGGCGAGGTGGCTTCACTACTGATGTGACCATAATGGCGAGGTGGTTGTATTACTGAGGTGACCATAATGGTGAGGTTGCTGTACTATTGAGGTGACCATAATGGCGAGGTTGCTGTACTACCGAGGTGACCATAATGGCGAGGTGGCTGTATTACTGAGGTGACCACAAAGCGAGGTTTGCAGGCTTCTATTTTCACAGGAGTCTGTGAGTCCAAGACTCCTTGTTTCACCTACGGACTCCTTATATGTCCCTTGGTAGGAGTCCGTGTGACTCCCTAGTTTTAAAAGACAATAAAGCCAGTGTTAAAGTGGCTGATTTCAACAATCCATCAATGTGTGTGTGTGCTGCCATCTTGAATTGGCTTCGGTCTGTAACGAGCAGTAGTACTCGCTTCTGTCAGTTAAAAAATACTTGTGACCACAGCGCACCACGCTACTTTCAGATCAGACATGGGAGCAGCCATCTTGGGTCACAGGTTACATGGAGGAGTTCCCTTGTGATCAAAATATCGGAATTAAATAAAATCGCTAGCCTAGGCCTGCACGGGAGGTGTATGCGCATGGGACATCGGAGCACCGTACGTCATATGTAGTCTACATCATAGATGAACGAGACTTTTCAATAAAATAAGGCATTATTTGGAATGAATTTGTTGAAGTTATTATTTGATTTGTTCAAAAAGTACAGACTCCCAAATTTTCTGCAGACTCCCAAATATGAACAGAATGGGAATCTGCTGGACTCCTGCCAATTTCCCATGAAAATCAATGCCTGGTTTGACTGTACATACAAAGCTATACTGTCACTAGAGTGTGTACACATGCTTTACTGCTGTTTGGTCTTGGCATGCTAGGTTGTAAACGTCGCCAGATTTCGCAGAGTAACTACTGACCACTCATGGAGAGTGGAAAATATTATGTCCAAACGGTTGTTGGAATGTTTATTTTATAGTAATACACTACACTGTTTTGTGTTTTATTTGGAAACAGCCTTACATTTTCTAAGTAAGAAAAATGCCCTGCCTAGGAAGAAAAGGTCCTGCCTTGAGCTGCTTAATGAAGACAAGTAATGTGTTAAAAAATGCTTAGCATTCCCTTGACAGTTAGACAAATCTCTAAACACATCAACATCAACAATATGAACAATGAGGAGAAACAGAGACGGTGGAGATGACTTGGCCATGTTCGCCGCATGGATCTGACAACCACCTGGAAAAAAGAGGCAGACCACCAGACATTTTGTTGGCGTCTTACGCTCCAGCGGGAACGAAGATGACTGGGTGGAAGTACTGCAATTAGAGAGCCCACTAGATGGCGCCACTGTACTCACCGATGGGGTCTATGTGTGAAAGATGATCAATGAAATCTCTCTTGCCGAGGTAGACTGTTATCTACAACATAGAAACATGCACTGAACAGATTCTAATCCTGACTGTAGCTCTAAGTCTCTTACGAACATTCCATGTGTCCTATCCAACAAACATGTGCAGTTATGATTTCATATTCACATGTGTCCAATTATGACGGAACTATTTGTTAATGGCCTGATGTGGTTACTGTATACAAAATGGCAAGTGCAATGGCGACGGAACAATTGTTTCCCTCATTGATTACAGAATGGCAGGCGGATATTTGAATTATTTTGAAACCGAATGAAAATCTACTGCAGTGATAGAGAACAGTCTGCATCATTTGACATCCTCAGCGTTTCCCTGAATAATAATGTTTAAAATTTAACCATGATCAAATATGTTCACTACTATGCACAGAAGCCACCAGACGGCAGCACCTGCCACTAAATGACTTGTTGCAGCTGTGTCTTACCTTTGAATTGGGACTACTCTTTTTGAAGACTCTGAAACATAACAATTCTTTGTTATATTTAAATCAGCAAACAACACAGAGGCTTATTAAAATGAAAGAAAAATATGCTGATAATACTAATAATTGTTATTATCATAATGATAATCATTATTATTATAATAATAATAATAATAATAGTATTACAACTTGAGACCCAAAATCATACCATTCACTGTAACTCCTGGACGGACGCATCATTCTATAAACCCATGCATAGTTCTTTAAATGAATGCATGGTTTTAAAAACGAATGCATGGTTCTATAAACAAATGCATGCTTGTATAAACAAATGCATGGCTATAAACAAATGCATGGTTCTATAAACATATGTATGGTTCTATAAACGAATGCATGGTTCTGTAAATGAATGCATGGATCTGTAAATGAATGCATGGTTTTGTAAATGAATGCATGGTTCTATACACAAATGCATGGTTGTATAAACAAATGCATGGTTGTATAAACAAATACATGGTTCGGTAAATGAAGGCATGGTTCTGTAAACAAATGCATGGATCTGTAAACAAATGCATGGTTATATAAACAAGGGAGGTAGAGCTTGTGCTTCAGGGAGGTAGAGCTTGTGCTTCAGGGAGGTAGAGCTTGTGCTTCAGGGAAGGCGAGCTTGTGCTTTAGGGAGGTAGAGATTGTGCTTCAGGGAGGTAGAGCTTGAGCATCAGGGAAGTAGAGTTTCTGCTCCAGGTAGGTAGAGCTTGTGCTCCAGGGAAGGAGAGCTTCTGCTCCAGGGAGGTAGAGCTTGAGCTTCAGGGAGGTAGAGCTTGTGCTTCAGGGAGGTAGAGCTTGAGCTTCAGGGAGGTAGAGCTTGTGCTTCAGGGAGGTAGAGCTTGAGCTTCAGGGAGGTAGAGCTTGTGCTTCAGGGAGGTAGAGCGATCACTCAACCAAATATGATGCACTGCAAATGTTCAGATAAAGGTAAACAGTTTATTGGGCTCTCCCCTAAACCACCATCTTTCACACTCTAGGCTAAACAGTTCAGCTGATCTAGTGTAGTCATGTGTGAAATATTTGCCTGTGTGATTCAGAAGTTGCTCAATTATAATAGATTAGTTATCTATTGTAACTGAGCAATTTTGTATATCATTTGGTTTTTAAATTAATAATAATATATACTGAGTGCTAAAGTGCATTTTAACCAACTTAGATACATGTATTCTTGATTCATAAAAACAGAATATTTGATTTTATGCGACACATATGTCAAATGAACTCCAAGTAACTTGAAAATGCATATTTTATTAGTGTAGCTGTCTACAGATATAAATGTCATCCACCCACCCACCCATACTTGGTGAAGTATACAGACAGGTCTGAGAAGACAATAAATCCAAATTATAATTTTGTGCAGAGCATGGAGCAGCATGAATCATTTTTAGAACTTGTTTAAAAGGAATAATTAATAGCGGGTTGGACCCACGCAACTGCTGCGCTGACCTTTAAAGGGAATGTACTGTATGTATGTAGTGATTTTTATTAGTTAACTGATAAGCACCTAGTCGAAACTATGTATCATTAAGATGCCCAAATTCTTGGATTTTTTTGTCCTCAATATTATACTTGATGTTTAATCTTTACTGCTGTAGTCTATTTACTGTCAAAAATGGGTTAAAACAGGAATTTGACAGCATCCGATGAAAAACGTTATGCTTCATCTTTAAAATTAAAGATCTATTGGTCGGTCTTTATATTCAGTGTCTATATATGTCGTAAAAGTAGCAAATACTGATATTTTTATTTATAGCCAAATCAAGTATTTTTGAAAAAATTAAGAGATAATAGATCACAATAGTATGGATAATATTTATAACTAACCAAGATGTTATAAATACTAATTTAATGTCACGTAAAACTGTTGTTCGATTAACCAAATTTTTGTACATTCCCTTTAAGCAGGTTCAAACACAACCAATTCCAATATCTGTCAAGCCATACAGCTTGGTCATAAACGCTAAGGTTTCGATAAATAAAATTAAGATGACAGATGTATTAAAAAAAATATGGTTTTCTTAGAAAGGAAGCAAGTGCTCGCAAGCCAGATATATCTATATATATATATATATATATATATATCCTATGCACTAATGCAATCATTAATCATGAATATGCGACATTTACACAGAGATTGTCACATGAATCTTACAACTTGGAGAGGACCCTAGAGTCATGGCATATTTGCACCAATGAAAGATCAATATATGACAGCTGAGCAGTTCTGTTACTTTTAGAACTTTAGTCAATAGTAAAACATGTTTCACAAAGATGCTCATTAAATCCATAATTTAGTTAATAATTGAACTTTCCATCATACATTTTTCTACCACATTTGACTTATTTGCTCACTGGGTGAGGGGTAAAAATTAAATATTATAACAGAAGGTGCTGTGTCACAGAGGATACTATTTCTGTGACACCCTGCAGAAATGTGCATAAGTTTTTACAGTTTTCAATAACAAAGCTTATGGAGAGCGCCAATGATCATAGCTGATGACGAAAACCTATTTAAACAAAATCGATCATATGAGCTCATAATGATCTTAGTGAAATGATTTTTGTGGCGAGTTCTTGGGATTGACAGAAACATGTTTAATACTTTATGGCATTAAAATAAACAACAACAAAAGTGTGTCAGTAACACCAGCTATGTTTGATCGGTCAAGTACTAAACCAACTTAGTTTGTTCATGCGTAAATTCTACTTGCCTGTGCAAGTGCTGGTCTAAGCCATCTTGTCCGACCATATACATTTGACTGGCCCTGGGCAATGGGGCAACAGGGGCTGCCCTGACCTGCCCTGACCTCTCCTCACTAACACTAAGTTCTTAGAGGTGAACAGGTATAAGTATGTCGAGTGGCTTTCCTCATATCAAAATCTTTTGACGTGCGAGATTTGAATGAGGGATAGATCACTGTTTCACTTCAGTGTCCATGGCATACGAATGAAGTGCCAGTGAATTTGAGATGGTAACTTCTTTCAGAGTTTTTGTACCTTAAACAGTGTAGGGGCACATTTACAGACTACCAGGTACAACCCTTCTGCTGCAGATAAAATTTTTAGTTGCTGGTTCGCAGAATATGAACTTGTCAGTGGTGGAAGGAACCCTGTCAGTGGTGGAATGATCCCTGTCAGTGAAGGAAGGATCCCTGTCAGTGAAGGAAGGATCCTTGTCAGTGGTGGAAGTATTGCTGTCAGTGGTGGAATGATCCCTGTCAGTAAAGAAGGATCCCTGTCAGTGAAGGAAGGATCCCTGTCAGTGGTGGAAGGATCCCTGTCAGTGAAGGAAGGATCCTTATCAGTGGTGGAAGTATCGCTGTCAGTGGTGGAATGATCCCTGTCAGTGACGGAAGGATCCCTGTCAGTGACGGAAGGATCCCTGTCAGTGGTGGAAGGATCCCTGTCAGTGGTGGTAGGATCACTGTCAGTAGTGGTAGGATCACTGTCAGTGGTGGAATGATCCCTGTCAGTGGTGGAAGGATCACTGTCAGTGGTGGTAGGATCCATGTCAGTGGTGGAATGATCCATGCCAGTGGTGGAATGATCCATGTCAGTGGTGGAAGGATCACGGTAAGTGATGGAAGGATCCATGTCATTGGTGGAAGGATCCCTGTCAGTGGGGGAAGGATCCCTGTCAGTGGTGGAAGGATCCGTCAGTTATGGAAGGATCCATGTCAGTTATGGAAGGATCCCTGTCAGTGGTGGAAGGATCCATGTCAGTGGTGGAAGGACCCCTGTCAGTGGTGGTAAGATCACTGTCAGTGGTGGAATGATCCATGTCAGTGGTGGAAGGATCCATGTCAGTGGTGGAAGGATCACTGTCAGTGGGGGAAGGATCCATGTCAGTGATGGAAGGATCCATGTCATTGGTGGAAGGATCCCTGTCAGTGGGGGAAGGATCCCTGTTAGTGAAGGAAGGATCCCTGTCAGTGGGGGAAGGATCCCTGTCAGTGGGGGAAGGATCCCTGTCAGTGGTGGAAGGATCCCTGTCAGTTATGGAAGGATCCCTGTCTGGTGGAAGGATCCCTGTTGGTGAAAAAGGATCACTGTCAATGAAGGAAGGATCCTTGTCAGTGGTGGAAGGATCCCTGTCAGTGGTGGAAGGATCCCTGTCGGTGAAAAAAGGATCCCTGTCAATGAAGGAAGGATCCTTGTCAGTGGTGGAAGGATCTCTGTCAGTGGTGGAAGGATCTCTGTCAGAGAAGGATCCGTATCAATGAAGGAAGGATCCCTGTCAATGATGGAAGGATCCCTGCGTATGTAGACAAATTGTTCGTGTTCTTAGTGTCATCGGACAGGGAGCATCTGCTGTTGTTTTTCTCGAAAACAATTGTGGGATTTAACGAAAACTCTACAGTGCCATGCCATGGAACAACGTGTGCCATTGTGATAACATCCGAATTGTTATTTGGCATACAGGATCAAAAACTGTTAACAAGGTCGCCTATGGAAAAAACAAATAATGATCTGACCCCATCCCATCATTTATCCAGGCTCAGGCACAAGCAACGTTTCACCTCCGTCATCCCAGTAAGTTGAGCTAAACATTCCTCAAATCAAACTAGTCCACCCATAAATCCTCCCAGCTGGAAATCTGTCTGCAGTGAAATGTCAAAGGCTCATAGGGAATAAAACATGTCCCTGGTCAGAATGAGGTCACTGCATTTACAGGAGGCAGCAAGTGTAAATGTCAAGTATGACAGTGTTGATATGTACACATTGCCTAAGAACATGTCAATTTGATATATACTTGTCAAATGGCTTAAATGTTATTTAGTTTCGGTGAAATTATCAGAAAACTATTGCATTAACAAATCTTCTGAAAAATGGCAACAGATGTTCCTCGTCTATATATACTACAAAATAAAGTTATTCACAGTTTGGCAAGTTACCCAATCTAGAGATGAAAGTTACCCAATCTAGCAATTAAAGTTACCAATCTAGCGATCAAAGTTACCCAATCCAACGATCAAAGTTACCGAATCTAGCGATCAAAGTTACCGAATCTAGTGATCAAAATTATCCAATCTAGCGATCAAAGTTACTCAATCTAGCTATCAAAGTTACCGAATCTAGCGATCAAAGTTACCAAATCTAGCGATCAAAGTTACCAAATTTATCGATCAAAGTTACCGAATCTAGCGATCAAAGTTACCCAATCTAGCGATCAAAGTTACCCAATCTAGCGACCCAAGGTCAATACTTTCAATATTAAAAAAAGTATGTAAACATTTCACACAAATAAAAGTTTCTCTTTGTTTGAAGTTTATCTCAGACAGCATACATTGAAATTGTAAAATTTGACACAATTTCCCATGGGGCATTGCGGCTGCATTCCTTACTGCTCCCTAGACGCACACTCCCATTATCACACTGTAATACTGAACAAACACTGATCATGTTAAGGAGTGCATGTCATGCACATGTATAAAACATTAAACGATCATCCACCAGTCAACAATGACACATTAAACAACTGTCTATGTACAATGATCAATTCATTCAATTCCATACTCTTGTGAGATAGCAGAATTGATTGAGTGGCTCATGAGAGATGGAGTCCACAGCAGGTTACACATTTACCCCCTGTGTGGGACCTTTCACTTCCCCTGGCATAGACACCAGGTAGAAGGGACCAACGGCTTTTAGTGTCTCTTCCGAAAGACACACGCAAAGTGGGGTGAAAAAAATTGCCCAATTTTTTTGAAATGGCAGCAGGTGGTTTTGAACCCTGGTCCCTTCTACGAAACGTCTGATGCTCTACCACCTACTCCTAGGCTGTGGCGCCCCACACAATGATCAATGAGGACATCTTAAACAACTGTCTACAGTGATCAATGAGGAAATCTTAAACAACTGTCTACAGTGATCAATGAGGACATCTTAAACAACTGTCTACAGTGATCAATGAGGACATCTTAAACAACTGTCTACAGTGATCAATGAGGACATCTTAAACAACTGTCTACAGTGATCAATGAGGACATCTTAAACATCTGTCTACAGTGATCAATGAGGAAATCTTAAACAACTGTCTACAGTGATCAATGAGGACATCTTAAACAACTGTCTACAGTGATCAATGAGGACATCTTAAACAACTGTCTACAGTGATCAATGAGCACATCTTAAACAACTGTCTACAGTGATCAATGAGGACATCTTAAACAAAAAGCGAAATTCTGGTCTAATGTAATTTTTTGTGAAGGCTGACATATTCATCAGTGTTTGCAATTTTGACCAATCAGTGGCAAGCAGCCCCTTAACCCCCGGCGCAGCTGTGATGTAGGCTGTGCATATCGTGTGTATTTTTA
>OY759268.1:43232668-43335168 GCA_963662155.1 Lamellibrachia columna | reverse complement strand
CTCACAGAAACGCTGAACAGTGGTCAGTGGCTCAGTCTAATACGTTGTGTAGCAATCTCACTTAGCAAACTCTCACTCCCCTTTGTGGACACAACAAGGCTGCTTCCAGACACTTGGTTTATTGACGGACACCACCAGATGGCAGCACTGGTCTGATTATTTCATTTTGGTGGTAGTACTTATATTTACATGTACAATTGATGCTATGTACCTGTGTGTCTTAGATAACAGAAAAACGTGTCTGATAGTTTTATACAAAAGAAAAGGGAGAAGGAACGGTTGCAAACACTGAAAAAATAAACAAATTGACCACTTTGGTTCCGGGCAGAAGAAAGTAACGTGTGATTGTTTCCGACCTATGCGACATCTTCCATGCAAGAGGATAGAAAATGAACTTTATAACTGACCCAACACCACATCAAACTCTCACCCTCTGACCTAAGAGAGGTCACACTAATCCTTTCCAAGAAGTCTGCCAGTATATCTGAAGAAAGATTAATTAAGCCACTGACTAGAAATTAACCCTGTAACCGGATTAAATATTTGCAGTTTAGTGCTGATTTAGTGACAATCTATAACAGGATTAAATACTCACAGTTTAGTGCTGCAGTTTAGTGAAAATCTTGTATAACCACAATAGAAGAGAACTGAACTGCACTGCCACAAGTTCAGCGATGATCCAGGTTTCTGTGTATACAGATAGTCTAGACCTGCGATTTTTTTAAAGTTTCACTCATTTGAATACTACGGTCCCATTGGCACCAACTAGTACATGAAATTTTTTACAAACATGAGAACTGGGACCATAGATCGCCTTGAAAAATCGCTAGTCAATACTATTAAGGTACCATATATATATAATATATATATATATATATATATATATATATATATATATATATATATATTATGGACACCTTTCAACTGAATTTCCTAGAATTTGCCACAATGTTGTGCAATGTTGTTCCAGACCCCAGTGGGTTCCAGACCCCAGTGGGTTCCAGACCCCAGTGGGTTCCAGACCCCAGTGGCCAGTGGGCTCCAGACATCAGTGGGCTCCAGACCCCAGTGGGTTCCAGACCCCAGTGGGTTCCAGACCCCAGTTGGTTCCAGACCCCAGTGGGTTCCAGACCCCAGTGGGTTCCAGACCCCAGTGGGCTCCAGACCCCAGTGGGTTCCAGACCCCAGTGGGCTCCAGACCCCAGTGGGCTCCAGACCCCAGTGGGCTCCAGACCCCAGTGGGTTCTAGTCAACATGTGCTTACTCCGTCTTGGATTACAGGCCAGACAGCTTTTATCTCCATTCTAATTGATCAGTTTGTTATATATATTATATATATATATATATATATATATAAATTGCCTTGACCTATTTACCAGACCCTCTGCACTGCCTCAAATTGTGGACACCTTTCAACTGAATTTTGGTGTTCCAGACCCCAGGGGGTTCTAGAACCCCCTGGGGTCTGGAACAACATTGTGGCAAATTCTAGGAAATTCAGTTGAAAGGTGTCCAAAATTTGGGGCAGTGCAGAGGGTCTGGTAAATAGGTCAAGGCAATTTAAAATAGTGTATGCTGTCATTCCCATTTCCCCAGTGCTGGTGGCCTAGCTAGTTTATGTCTGGGTAATCAGCTCACTCAAGCCACCTTTCTGGGTCTGATAATTACTCAGCAAGGTCCTTTCTAGGATACTGGTAGCCTTGAGTCTCCGACTATCTTGATATGGTGCTACCATTTGTCGCACATTATAGGTATGTTTCTACATACCAAGGTAGCACAGTATCCAGTCCTTGTGACTGTTCAAAGCGCTTTACAATTCATCCCCTGGTAGACCTGTTAATTTCAACACCAACTCGACTTCTCTAGGACGAAATTCAGCCATGCTACAGTTACTGCAAAAAGACTATTCGTTCACATATCCACCTCTGTCTCAATTACCAGGTACTCATTTATACAGCTGAGTGAACTGTTGCATTGTGGGGTGAATGAAATTGACAAAGCTTTGAAACAGCAGCAACAGCATTTGAGTCTAGGTTCTCTCGACTGGAAGTCTGACATTCTAACCGTAAGTCCCCACGACCTGCACTCTAGACTCTGTATCCAAACTATTCATTGTCCTGGATACGATTAGTTACCCGGTACCTGGAATATAGGTAACCAATGAAATTGACTCTTACGCTAACTCATCAAATAAGAGCAAACTTTTTTCAGAACTGAAAACGTTTTGGTCGTGGAGCAAAGTTTTTTCGTACTCTTATTTTATTTTTATGGTACCTTTTATTTCATATATAACTATTAGAAACTTATTTTCATTATCAAAAGCACACAAAATATATAATATAAATTTGACTTGCAAATATTCATTAATCCAATCAGTGGTACCATCTGTTGGCAGCAATAGTCTTGGGTCTGAGTTTTGGTGAGTTCGTGAAGTGAGACTAATACACAACGGCAAGGGTTTATTTCAAAGTTTCCTTCCCCAGGGTTAATGAGTCCACACCAGGTTATACCTGTACTTCCCATGCGGGGTGTTTTACTTCCCCTGGCACTGCCACCAGGTAGAAGGGATCAACGGCTTTCAGTGTCTCTTCCAAAAGACACAGGCAAAGTGGGGTGAACAAAATTTCTCAAGTTTCTAAAAAATGATTCTAGGAAACGACTGTAGGTGTGTTTTGAAATGCATACAAAGCTTCAATTACAATATTTACGGTAATTAATCTTTGTACCAACCAGAAACTGGTGCACTACAATAGAATCACTATGTTTATGCGATTAATAGTATTCCTGCCTGCCATTATCTCACTTAGACCATTTGGCTCAGGGCCCCGGCTGTTCACAATTGTCCACATTTACGTATTCATACATCGTGCAAATTCTCAGATCCCTCCACGTATTAGTACCTCCACGTATTAGTACTTGAAAATGTTGGTAATTTTCCAGATTGAAAATATATATCGATGTCACAATGTTATGACACAGTGCCTGTATGTAGGACATATAATAATAATAACCTTCAGAACATGTTTACAAACATTTATCTTCAATAATTGTTGTTAAACCTCCATGGTGTCATATTGATAATTGTTTTCCACAAAGTTGTGAATTTCCAAGATATCGGAGTGCATTACAGTCTTGGCAGTGCCATGAACGATTACATGATTTTATTATAGTAGTTCCACTCTTGACCCCCCTTTTTAGTACATTTTGTATGGATAAGTCAATATCAACAATTGGGATTGGCCCCTTAATGAACAAACATTCACATTTCATGCAACGCTGTTTGTGAGGGAAATATTTTATGGCAGCAAACATTTACTAGTGGCTGATAAACAGAGTTGATTTTCTGTGTGGACGGTGCATGTCCTAGCCTGTACGTAGTCTGTAGACGGTGCATGTCCTAGTCTGTACGTAGTCTGTGGACGGTGCATGTCCTAGTTTGTACGTAGTCTGTAGACGGTGCATGTCCTAGTCTGTAAATAGTCTATGGACGGTGCATGTCCTAGCCTGCAGTCTGTGGATAGTGCATGTCCTAGCCTGTAAGTAGTTTGTGGACGGTGCATTTCCTAGCCTGTATGTAATCTGTGGACAGTACATGTGCTAGCCTGTAGTCTGTGGATGGTGCATGTCTTAGCCTGTACATAGTCTATGAATGGTGCATGTCCTAGCTTGTATGTAGTCTGTGGACGGTGCATGTCCTAACCTGTACGCAGTCTATAGACGGTGCATGTCCTAGCCTGTACAGTCTATGGATGGTACATGTCCTAGCCTGTACGTAGTCTGTGGATGGTACATGTCCTAGCCTGTACTTAGTCTGTGGACGGTGCATGTCCTAGCCTGTAGTCTATGGACGGTGCATGTCCTAGCCTGTACATAGTCTATGGACGGTACATGTCCTAGCATGTATGTAGTCTGTGGACGGTGCATGTCCTAGCTTGTATGTAGTCTATGGACGGTGCATTCCTAGCCTGTACTTAGTCTGTGGACGGTGCATGTCCTAGCCTGTAGTCTATGGACGGTGCATGTCCTAGCCTGTACATAGTCTGTGGATGGTGCATGTCCTAGCCTGTAGTCTGTGGACGGTGCATTCCTAGCCTGTACATAGTCTGTGGACGGTGCATTCCTAGCCTGTACATAGTCTGTGGACGGTGAATGTCCTAGCCTGTATGTAGTCTATGGACGGTGCATGTCCTAGCCTGTAGTCTATGGACGGTGCATGTCCTAGCCTGTACGTAATCTGTAGACGGTGCATGTCCTAGCCTGTAAGTAGTCTATGGACGGTGCATGTCCTAGCCTGTAGTCTATGGACGGTGCATGTCCTAGCCTGTACGTAGTCTGTGGATGGTGCATGTCCTAGTCTGTACGTAGTCTGTGGATGGTGCATGTCCTAGTCTGTACGTAGTCTGTGGACGGTGCATGTCCTAGCCTGTAAGTAGTTTGTGGATGGTGCATGTCCTAGCATGTAAGTAGTCTGTGGATGGTGCATGTCCTAGCCTGTAGTCTGTGGACGGTGCATGTCCTAGCCTGTATGTAGTCTGTGGACGGTGCATGTCCTAGCCTGTATGTAGTCTGTGGACGGTGCATGTCCTAGCCTGTACGTAGTCTGTGGACGGTGCATGTCCTAGCCTGTAGTCTGTGGATGGTGCATGTCCTAGCCTGTATGTAGTCTACGGATGGTGCATATCCTAGCCTGTATGTAGTCTACGGACGGTGCATGTCCTAGCCTGTATGTAATCTGTGGACGGTGCATGTCATAGCCTGTAAGTAGTCTGTGGATGGTGCATGTCCTAGCCTGTAAGTAGTCTGTGGATGGTGCATGTCATAGCCTGTAAGTAGTCTGTGGATGGTGCATGTCCTAGCCTGTAAGTAGTCTGTGGATGATGCATGTCCTAGCCTGTAAGTAGTCTGTGGATGGTGCATGTCCTAGCCTGTAAGTAGTCTGTGGATGGTGCATGTCCTAGCCTGTAAGTAGTCTGTGGATGGTGCATGTCCTAGCCTGTAAGTAGTCTGTGGATGGTGCATGTCCTAGCCTGTAAGTAGTCTGTGGATGGTGCATGTCCTAGCCTGTAAGTAGTCTGTGGATGGTGCATGTCCTAGCATGTAAGTAGTCTGTGGACGGTGCATGTCCTAGCCTGTAAGTAGTCTATGGACGGTGCATGTCCTAGCCTGTACATAGTCTGTGGACGGTGCATGTCCTAGCCTGTACGTAGTCTGTGGACGGTGCATGTCCTAGCCTGTACATAGTCTGTGGACGATGCATGTCCTAGCCTGTAGTCTATGGACGGTGCATGTCCTAGCCTGTACATAGTCTGTGGACGATGCATGTCCTAGCCTGTAGTCTATGGACGGTGCATGTCCTAGCCTGTACATAGTCTGTGGACGGTGCATGTCCTAGCCTGTACGTAGTCTGTGGACGGTGCATGTCCTAGCCTGTAGTCTATGGACGGTACATGTCCTAGCCTGTACATAGTCTGTGGACGGTGCATGTCCTAGCCTGTAGTCTATGGACGGTACATGTCCTAGCCTGTACATAGTCTGTGGACGGTGCATGTCCTAGCCTGTAGTCTGTGGACGGTGCATGTCCTAGCCTGTACATAGTCTATGGATGGTACATGTCCTAGCCTGTACGTAGTATGTGGACGGTGCATGTCCTAGCTTGTATGTAGTCTATGGACGGTGCATTCCCAGCCTGTACTTAGTCTGTGGACGGTGCATGTCCTAGCCTGTACATAGTCTGTGGACGGTGCATGTCCTAGCCTGTACATAGTCTATGGACGGTACATGTCCTAGCCTGTACGTAATCTGTAGACGGTGCATGTCCTAGCCTGTAAGTAGTCTATGGACGGTGCATGTACTAGCCTGTACGTAGTCTGTGGACGGTGCATGTCCTAGCCTGTACATAGTCTATGGACGGTACATGTCCTAGCCTGTACGTAGTCTGTGGACGGTGCATTCCTAGCCTGTACTTAGTCTGTGGATGGTGCATGTCCTAGCCTGTAGTCTATGGACGGTGCATGTCCTAGCCTGTACATAGCCTGTGGATGGTGCATGTCCTAGCCTGTACATAGTCTATGGACGGTACATGTCCTAGCCTGTACGTAATCTGTAGACGGTGCATGTCCTAGCCTGTAAGTAGTCTATGGACGGTGCATGTCATAGCCTGTAGTCTATGGACGGTGCATGCACTAGCCTATACGTAGTCTGTGGACGGTGCATGTCCTAGCCTGTACATAGTCTATGGACGGTACATGTCCTAGCCTGTACGTAGTCTGTGGACGGTGCATGTCCTAGCTTGTATGTAGTCTATGGACGGTGCATTCCTAGCCTGTACTTAGTTTGTGGACGGTGCATGTCCTAGCCTGTAGTCTATGGACGGTGCATGTCCTAGCCTGTACATAGTCTGTGGATGGTGCATGTCCTAGCCTGTAGTCTGTGGACGGTGCATGTCCTAGCCTGTACATAGTCTGTGGACGGTGCATGTCCTAGCCTGTATGTAGTCTATGGACGGTGCATGTCCTAGCCTGTAGTCTATGGACGGTGCATGTCCTAGCCTGTACGTAATCTGTAGACGGTGCATGTCCTAGCCTGTTAGTAGTCTATGGACGGTGCATGTCCTAGCCTGTAGTCTATGGACGGTGCATGTCCTAGCCTGTACGTAGTCTGTGGATGGTGCATGTCCTAGTCTGTACGTAGTCTGTGGATGGTGCATGTCCTAGTCTGTACGTAGTCTGTGGACGGTGCATGTCCTAGCCTGTAAGTAGTCTGTGGATGGTGCATGTCATAGCCTGTAAGTAGTCTGTGGATGGTGCATGTCCTAGCCTGTAAGTAGTCTGTGGATGGTGCATGTCCTAGCCTGTAAGTAGTCTGTGGATGGTGCATGTCCTAGCATGTAAGTAGTCTGTGGATGGTGCATGTCCTAGCCTGTAAGTAGTCTGTGGATGGTGCATGTCCTAGCCTGTAAGTAGTCTGTGGATGGTGCATGTCCTAGCCTGTAAGTAGTCTGTGGATGGTGCATGTCCTAGCCTGTAAGTAATCTGTGGATGGTGCATGTCCTAGCATGTAAGTAGTCTGTGGATGGTGCATGTCCTAGCATGTAAGTAGTCTGTGGATGGTGCATGTCCTAGCCTGTAAGTAGTCTGTGGATGGTGCATGTCCTAGCATGTAAGTAGTCTGTGGATGGTGCATGTCCTAGCCTGTAAGTAGTCTGTGGATGGTGCATGTCCTAGCCTGTAAGTAGTCTGTGGATGGTGCATGTCCTCGCCTGTACATAGCCTCGCATGTGAAGGTATTAGCTCCTTACAAGACAAGCACTGTGGCACAGCGTCACATTCACTAAATACAAGCCACAGTTCTGGGTTCAACGCCCCGCACCAGGCATGGTAGGTTTGGTGTAAAGAAACTGGCTCCCAACATTCTCATCTCATTAATTGGGGATGTAAATTAACCACTGAGGATAAGGTGATTTGAGGAAACCCAGTACACATCAAACTGACAAAATCACAGGCATTTTATTTCTATGCCATGAACCAGGAAGTGAAATAAAGATCTGTCCCCAATAGCCTTTAATTCCTGGAGACCCATTCTCATTTGCTTCCCCAAATCCCCATGTCCCCAGTAATCTTGTTACAGGGAAACTGGTGTAACTAATGGAGTGATAATCCCAAGTGGCTTACTGGTTTCATTAGCCAACTCAGGGTCAGAGACACCAGGGACCATATCAAAATACAATATACTGGAATTACTATACATGAGTGACCATCTCAAAATACAACATATTGGAAATATTATACATTGTGGACCATCTCAAAATACAACATACCAGAAACGCTATACAATAGGAACCATCTCAAAATACTGGAAATACTATACATTAAGCCTAGGTTCCAGTTTTCTCGAGAAAAATTCTCAAGTCACCTAATTATTGACTAATCTCTGAAATCTTCCAGTATTGTGGCACCAATCATTTCATCAACCCTCCTGAAAGATCATAGATGTGGATCAAGTATTTGTTTTTTATAGCACGCCATGATTCCTGCTTGGGAGAGTGGGAGTCCTCTACTCTTGCAAGAAGGCAGAGCGGAACACTTCTAATTTTGAAGTTGGGAGACATTCAGAACTACATACTGGAGTATAATGCTTTGCAGTTTGTGCCTTCTCTGCACATCCAGTTGTGCATATTCAACTGTGATGCGACTGAATGAGTATTGAGTACGCACACATGCATAAAAGGATACAAGCATGCATGTGTGCATGCGTGCGAACATGACAACATATCTTGGAGTAAATGACATAGAACAGGCCATGGACCAACAGTGCAGAGGACAAATTCAATTACCAAAATGGTGTTCTACTGGAAACACATAGCAATGCATTAGGCCAAGTAAACAAAGACACATGTTTCTTGTCCCCGCCCACTTCCTTTTTGGTTGCTGCCTCCTTTTTCATAATTTATTATTCAGAAAATAAACTCTTTTTTAACGTTTTTCCATTCTGTGAAGAAACCTCAGTACAAAACATCCAGATATGATGCATAGTATTAGCATCGCAAACTTTCTCAAAATGTCACCTTGACACAGAATGCTTGACACACTAGTGACACACTAGTGGACCAAAAGCCTGGCCCGGCCCGCAGCCTGCGCCTCTACATAATTTCGCGGGCCGGGCCGGGCCGGGCCTGGGCCTACATACTGCGGGCCCGGGCCGGGCCTGGGCTGAAAACAATTTAAACACATCAGGCTTGGGCCGGGCCTAGTGTGAGCGGGCCGGGCCGGGCCTGGGCTGGGCCTGGACATAATAAAAATATTCATACAAAACACTGATTATTACTTTATTTTTTTTTAATAAAAACTGATTATAAATTGTAATTCCGTTTAATGAATGCTTAAAATTATTTCTTTAGTATTATATAGTTGCAAATTGAGACCTTGCATGGAATCTAATGACCCCATAAGATCACTTGGCTGGAAGTAGCCAGCCCCAAATGTTTACCATCAACTTATCACCCTTTGACCCTACCAGTGGACATTCTATTGTCTAGGTCTTCCCTCCAAACATTGCCCACCTGAAAGACCTGCCCACTGCTAAGTGCACACTAGGCCACTAGGCCACTAGCCCACTACCCAGTACCCAACCCAGTTGGTAATTGGTATTTCTCCCCAGTCCTAATTCATTCACACTTGTACTAATTCACACATGTCTGAACATGTCTGTCTCAGGCTAGTGACTGCAGGCCTGCTGGAAATGCCACTGGGTGTCAGTGCTAGTGGGTGACATTTAATTGAAATATCATATTAAATTATGTTAACTTAGTTGAGCTAATTCAATTAACAATATAAATTGGGATTATGGCTTGCATATTAGTTAAGTCAGGGTTAGATAAACAAATATCCTACCCTAACAATAAACCAATACATTAAAGCCAAATATAACAAATGTTACCATATTTAATAGTAATGACATTAAGAAGTTTTTCTTTATTTTTCTTCAGGATATTTGTAAGTTTGAAGAAGTTGGTGGTGCTGAATTTTTAGAACTCATCCAGCACACTATGGACCTTTTTTATTTAATAAAACAATAAGTCTGTTTTACAGTTTATTTGTTTTTCGTCTTTGTTATAAGATTATATGTTTATCTTCTCTAAACTTAGCGGGCCGCGGGTTTGCGGGCCGCAGGCTTACCCATCTTTGGCCCGCGGGTATGGGCCGGACCTGGGCCTGAAACTTGTGGGCCGGGCCTGGGCCAAACATTCAGGGCCTGGGCCTAAATTCTAGTTTGCGGGCCTGGGCCGGGCTTGAAAAATTATTGCGGGCCTGGGCCGGGCCTGGACTCTAACTGCTAATTGCGGGCCGGGCTTGGGATCAAATTCTAGGCCCGCGCAGGGCACTAAGTACACACCCTTCCAAGCATTGCATCTTCAACAAAATCATAGTATTATTAAACAATAAATAATAAGGATGTCCATTCCTACTTTCAAACCGTCTGGACAAGAAACATGTTTTTTTAACTTGGCCTTACTCACAAGACAAGAGCCTACAGGTGACGGTAGTCTAGGTCATGACCAGTCAGTGTGTAACTTGTTCATTAACTCAATTCAGCATGAAGCACAGTCTATTTTAGCTGCAGTGAACTCAGAAAAACAACATGTCTATGACTCTAACAACTGGTTTTATTACTGCAGCCTGTCCTCGCCACTGTGGTTCTTCACCTTTTTGTCCACTCCCTTGTTCTTTTTGACCACTCCCTCGTTCTTTTTGTCCACTCCCTCGTTCTTTTTGTACACAACCTCATTCTTTTTGTCTGTTCTCAACCATTCTTTTTGTCCCATCTCCCCCTATTTTCAACTTTTTGTCCCCCCTCTCCTGTTCTCTTCCCCATTCTCAACCTTTTTGTCCAGTACCTCCTCTCCTTTTGACTCCTCACTCCTTTTTGTCTCTTCCCTCCATTCATTTTGTCCCCTCTCTCCGTTCATTTTGTCTCCCATACATTTTATCCCCTCTCTCTGGTCATTTGACCCATCTTCTCCATACATTTTGTTCTCTCTCTCCGTTTATTTTGTCCCCTCTCTCCGTTCATTTTGTCCCCTCTCTCCGTTCATTGTGTCTCCACTCTCCATTCATTGTGTCCCCTCACTCCATTCATTGTCTCCTCTCTCTGTTCATTTTGTCTCCACTCTCTATTCATCGTGTCCCCTCTCTCCGTTCATTGTGTCCCCTCTCTCCGTTCATTGTCTACTCTCTCCGTTCATTGTCTCCTCTCTCCGTTCATTGTGTCCCCGCTCTCCGTTCATTGTCTACTCTCTCCGTTCATTGTCTCCTCTCTCCGTTCATTGTGTCCCCTCTCTCCGTTCGTTGTCTCCTCTCTCCGTTCGTTGTCTCCTCTCTCCGTTCGTTGTCTCCTCTCTCCATTCCTTGTGTCTCCTCTCTCCGTTCATTGTGTCTCCTCTCTCCATTCATTGTGTCCCCTCTCTCCGTTCATTGTGTCCCCTCTCTCCGTTCATTGTGTCCCCTCTCTCCGTTCGTTGTCTCCTCTCTCCGTTCATTGTGTCTCCTCTCTCCATTCATTGTGTCTCCTCTCTCCGTTCATTGTGTCTCCTCTCTCCGTTCATTGTGTCTCCTCTCTCCGTTCATTGTGTCCCCTCTCTCCGTTCATTGTGTCTCCTCTCTCCATTCATTGTGTCTCCTCTCTCCGTTCATTGTGTCCCCTCTCTCCATTCATTGTGTCTCCTCTCTCCGTTCATTGTGTCTCCTCTCTCCGTTCATTGTGTCTCCTCTCTCCATTCATTGTGTCTCCTCTCTCCGTTCATTGTGTCTCCTCTCTCCGTTCATTGTGTCTCCTCTCTCCGTTCATTGTGTCTCCTCTCTCCGTTCATTGTGTCTCCTCTCTCTGTTAATTTTGTCTCCACTCTCCGTTCATTGTGTCTCCTCTCTCCGTTCATTTTGTCTCCACTCTCCGTTCATTGTGTCTCCTCTCTCCGTTCATTGTGTCTCCTCTCTCCGTTCATTGTGTCTCCTCTCTCCGTTCATTGTGTCTCCTCTCTGCGTTCATTGTCTCCTCTCTCCGTTCATTGTCTCCTCTCTCCGTTCGTTGTGTCTCCTCTCTCCATTCATTGTGTCTCCTCTCTCCGTTCATTGTGTCTCCTCTCTCCGTTCATTGTCTCCTCTCTCCGTTCATTGTCTCCTCTCTCCGTTCGTTGTGTCTCCTCTCTCCATTCATTGTGTCCCCTCTCTCCGTTCATTGTCTCCTCTCTCCGTTCATTGTCTCCTCTCTCTGTTAATTTTGTCTCCTCTCTCCGTTCATTGTGTCTCCTCTCTCCGTTCATTGTGTCCCCTCTCTCCGTTCATTGTGTCCCCTCTCTCCATTCATTGTGTCTCCTCTCTCCATTCATTGTGTCTCCTCTCTCCGTTCATTGTGTCCCCTCTCTCCGTTCATTGTGTCTCCTCTCTCCGTTCATTGTGTCTCCTCTCTCCGTTCATTGTGTCTCCTCTCTCCGTTCATTGTGTCTCCTCTCTCCGTTCATTGTGTCTCCTCTCTCCATTCATTGTGTCTCCTCTCTCCGTTCATTGTGTCTCCTCTCTCCGTTCATTGTGTCTCCTCTCTCCATTAATTTTGTCTCCACTCTCCGTTCATTGTGTCTCCTCTCTCCGTTCATTGTGTCTCCTCTCTCCGTTCATTGTGTCCCCTCTCTCCGTTCATTGTGTCTCCTCTCTCCGTTCATTTTGTCTCCACTCTCCGTTCATTTGTCTTCTCTCTCTGTTCATTTTGTCTCCACTCTCCGTTCATTGTGTCTCCACTCTCCGTTCATTGTGTCTCCTCTCTCTGTTCATTGTGTCTCCTCTCTCCGTTCATTGTGTCTCCTCTCTCCGTTCATTGTCTCCTCTCTCCGTTCATTGTCTCCTCTCTCCGTTCGTTGTGTCTCCTCTCTCCATTCGTTGTGTCTCCTCTCTCCGTTCATTTTGTCTCCACTCTCCGTTCATTGTGTCTCCTCTCTCTGTTCATTTTGTCTCCACTCTCCGTTCATTGTGTCTCCACTCTCCGTTCATTGTGTCTCCTCTCTCCGTTCATTGTGTCCCCTCTCTCCGTTCATTGTGTCTCCTCTCTCCGTTCATTTTGTCTCCACTCTCCGTTCATTGTGTCTCCACTCTCCGTTCATTGTGTCTCCACTCTCCGTTCATTGTGTCTCCTCTCTCCGTTCATTGTGTCTCCTCTCTCCGTTCATTGTGTCTCCTCTCTCCGTTCATTGTGTCTCCTCTCTCCATTCATTGTGTCTCCTCTCTCTGTTCATTGTGTCTCCTCTCTCCGTTCATTGTGTCTCCTCTCTCTGTTCATTTTGTCTCCTCTCTCTGTTCATTTTGTCTCCACTCTCCGTTCATTGTGTCTCCTCTCTCCGTTCATTGTGTCCCCACTCTCCGTTCATTGTGTCTCCTCTCTCCGTTCATTGTGTCTCCTCTCTCCGTTCATTGTGTCCCCTCTCTCCGTTCATTGTGTCTCCTCTCTCCGTTCATTTTGTCTCCACTCTCCGTTCATTGTGTCTCCTCTCTCTGTTCATTTTGTCTCCACTCTCCGTTCATTGTGTCTCCACTCTCCGTTCATTGTGTCTCCTCTCTCCGTCCATTGTGTCTCCACTCTCCGTTCATTGTGTCTCCTCTCTCCGTTCATTTTGTCTCCACTCTCCGTTCATTGTGTCTCCACTCTCCGTTCATTGTGTCTCCACTCTCCGTTCATTGTGTCTCCTCTCTCCGTTCATTGTGTCCCCTCTCTCCGTTCATTGTGTCTCCTCTCTCCGTTCATTTTGTCTCCACTCTCCGTTCATTGTGTCTCCACTCTCCGTTCATTGTGTCTCCTCTCTCTGTTCATTTTGTCTCCACTCTCCGTTCATTGTGTCTCCACTCTCCGTTCATTGTGTCTCCTCTCTCCGTTCATTGTGTCCCCTCTCTCCGTTCATTGTGTCTCCTCTCTCCGTTCATTTTGTCTCCACTCTCCGTTCATTGTGTCTCCACTCTCCGTTCATTGTGTCTCCACTCTCCGTTCATTGTGTCTCCTCTCTCCGTTCATTGTGTCTCCTCTCTCCGTTCATTGTGTCTCCTCTCTCCGTTCATTGTGTCTCCTCTCTCCATTCATTGTGTCTCCTCTCTCTGTTCATTGTGTCTCCTCTCTCCGTTCATTGTGTCTCCTCTCTCTGTTCATTTTGTCTCCTCTCTCTGTTCATTTTGTCTCCACTCTCCGTTCATTGTGTCTCCTCTCTCCGTTCATTGTGTCCCCACTCTCCGTTCATTGTGTCTCCTCTCTCCGTTGATTGTGTCTCCTCTCTCCGTTCATTGTGTCCCCTCTCTCCGTTCATTGTGTCTCCTCTCTCCGTTCATTTTGTCTCCACTCTCCGTTCATTGTGTCTCCTCTCTCTGTTCATTTTGTCTCCACTCTCCGTTCATTGTGTCTCCACTCTCCGTTCATTGTGTCTCCTCTCTCCGTCCATTGTGTCTCCACTCTCCGTTCATTGTGTCTCCTCTCTCCGTTCATTTTGTCTCCACTCTCCGTTCATTGTGTCTCCTCTCTCCGTTCATTTTGTCTCCACTCTCCGTTCATTGTGTCTCCTCTCTCTGTTCATTGTGTCCCCTCTCTCCATTCATTGTGTCTCCTCTCTCTGTTCATTTTGTCTCCACTCTCCGTTCATTGTGTCTCCTCTCTCCGTTCATTTTGTCTCCACTCTCCGTTCATTGTGTCTCCACTCTCCGTTCATTGTGTCTCCTCTCTCCGTTCATTGTGTCTCCTCTCTCCGTTCATTGTGTCTCCTCTCTCCGTTCATTGTGTCTCCTCTCTCCGTTCATTGTGTCTCCTCTCTCCGTTCATTGTGTCTCCACTCTCCGTTCATTGTGTCTCCACTCTCCGTTCATTGTGTCTCCTCTCTCTGTTCATTTTGTCTCCACTCTCCGTTCATTGTGTCTCCTCTCTCCGTTCATTGTGTCTCCACTCTCCGTTCATTGTGTCTCCTCTCTCCGTTCATTGTGTCTCCTCTCCGTTCATTGTGTCTCCTCTCTCCGTTCATTGTGTCTCCTCTCTCCGTTCATTGTGTCTCCTCTCTCCGTTCATTGTGTCTCCTCTCTCCGTTCATTGTGTCTCCTCTCTCCGTTCATTGTGTCCCCTCTCTCTGTTCATTGTGTCTCCTCTCTCCGTTCATTTTGTCTCCACTCTCCGTTCATTGTGTCTCCACTCTCCGTTCATTGTGTCTCCTCTCTCCGTTCATTGTGTCTCCTCTCTCCGTTCATTTTGTCTTCACTCTCCGTTCATTGTGTCTCCTCTCTCCGTTCATTGTGTCTCCACTCTCCGTTCATTGTGTCTCCTCTCTCCGTTCATTGTGTCTCCTCTCTCCGTTCATTGTGTCTCCTCTCTCCGTTCATTGTGTCTCCTCTCTCCGTTCATTGTGTCCCCTCTCTCCGTTCATTGTGTCCCCTCTCTCCGTTCATTGTGTCTCCTCTCTCCGTTCATTTTGTCTCCACTCTCCGTTCATTGTGTCTCCACTCTCCGTTCATTGTGTCTCCTCTCTCCGTTCATTGTGTCTCCACTCTCCGTTCATTGTGTCTCCTCTCTCCGTTCATTTTGTCTCCACTCTCCGTTCATTGTGTCTCCTCTCTCCGTTCATTTTGTCTCCACTCTCCGTTCATTGTGTCTCCTCTCTCCGTTCATTGTGTCCCCTCTCTCCGTTCATTGTGTCTCCTCTCTCTGTTCATTTTGTCTCCACTCTCCGTTCATTGTGTCTCCTCTCTCCGTTCATTGTGTCTCCTCTCTCCGTTCATTTTGTCTCCACTCTCCGTTCATTGTGTCTCCACTCTCCGTTCATTGTGTCTCCTCTCTCTGTTCATTTTGTCTCCACTCTCCGTTCATTGTGTCTCCACTCTCCGTTCATTGTGTCTCCTCTCTCCGTTCATTGTGTCCCCTCTCTCCGTTCATTGTGTCTCCTCTCTCCGTTCATTTTGTCTCCACTCTCCGTTCATTGTGTCTCCACTCTCCGTTCATTGTGTCTCCACTCTCCGTTCATTGTGTCTCCTCTCTCCGTTCATTGTGTCTCCTCTCTCCGTTCATTGTGTCTCCTCTCTCCGTTCATTGTGTCTCCTCTCTCCATTCATTGTGTCTCCTCTCTCTGTTCATTGTGTCTCCTCTCTCCGTTCATTGTGTCTCCTCTCTCTGTTCATTTTGTCTCCTCTCTCTGTTCATTTTGTCTCCACTCTCCGTTCATTGTGTCTCCTCTCTCCGTTCATTGTGTCCCCACTCTCCGTTCATTGTGTCTCCTCTCTCCGTTGATTGTGTCTCCTCTCTCCGTTCATTGTGTCCCCTCTCTCCGTTCATTGTGTCTCCTCTCTCCGTTCATTTTGTCTCCACTCTCCGTTCATTGTGTCTCCTCTCTCTGTTCATTTTGTCTCCACTCTCCGTTCATTGTGTCTCCACTCTCCGTTCATTGTGTCTCCTCTCTCCGTCCATTGTGTCTCCACTCTCCGTTCATTGTGTCTCCTCTCTCCGTTCATTTTGTCTCCACTCTCCGTTCATTGTGTCTCCTCTCTCTGTTCATTGTGTCCCCTCTCTCCATTCATTGTGTCTCCTCTCTCTGTTCATTTTGTCTCCACTCTCCGTTCATTGTGTCTCCTCTCTCCGTTCATTTTGTCTCCACTCTCCGTTCATTGTGTCTCCACTCTCCGTTCATTGTGTCTCCTCTCTCCGTTCATTGTGTCTCCTCTCTCCGTTCATTGTGTCTCCTCTCTCCGTTCATTGTGTCTCCTCTCTCCGTTCATTGTGTCTCCTCTCTCCGTTCATTGTGTCTCCACTCTCCGTTCATTGTGTCTCCACTCTCCGTTCATTGTGTCTCCTCTCTCTGTTCATTTTGTCTCCACTCTCCGTTCATTGTGTCTCCTCTCTCCGTTCATTGTGTCTCCACTCTCCGTTCATTGTGTCTCCTCTCTCCGTTCATTGTGTCTCCTCTCCGTTCATTGTGTCTCCTCTCTCCGTTCATTGTGTCTCCTCTCTCCGTTCATTGTGTCTCCTCTCTCCGTTCATTGTGTCTCCTCTCTCCGTTCATTGTGTCTCCTCTCTCCGTTCATTGTGTCCCCTCTCTCTGTTCATTGTGTCTCCTCTCTCCGTTCATTTTGTCTCCACTCTCCGTTCATTGTGTCTCCACTCTCCGTTCATTGTGTCTCCTCTCTCCGTTCATTGTGTCTCCTCTCTCCGTTCATTTTGTCTTCACTCTCCGTTCATTGTGTCTCCTCTCTCTGTTCATTGTGTCTCCACTCTCCGTTCATTGTGTCTCCTCTCTCCGTTCATTGTGTCTCCTCTCTCCGTTCATTGTGTCTCCTCTCTCCGTTCATTGTGTCTCCTCTCTCCGTTCATTGTGTCCCCTCTCTCCGTTCATTGTGTCCCCTCTCTCCGTTCATTGTGTCTCCTCTCTCCGTTCATTTTGTCTCCACTCTCCGTTCATTGTGTCTCCACTCTCCGTTCATTGTGTCTCCTCTCTCCGTTCATTGTGTCTCCACTCTCCGTTCATTGTGTCTCCTCTCTCCGTTCATTTTGTCTCCACTCTCCGTTCATTGTGTCTCCTCTCTCCGTTCATTTTGTCTCCACTCTCCGTTCATTGTGTCTCCTCTCTCCGTTCATTGTGTCCCCTCTCTCCGTTCATTGTGTCTCCTCTCTCTGTTCATTTTGTCTCCACTCTCCGTTCATTGTGTCTCCTCTCTCCGTTCATTTTGTCTCCACTCTCCGTTCATTGTGTCTCCTCTCTCCGTTCATTGTGTCTCCTCTCTCCGTTCATTGTGTCTCCTCTCTCCGTTCATTGTGTCTCCTCTCTCCGTTCATTGTGTCTCCTCTCTCCGTTCATTGTGTCCCCTCTCTCCATTCATTGTGTCCCCTCTCTCCGTTCATTGTGTCTCCTCTCTCTGTTCATTTTGTCTCCACTCTCCGTTCATTGTGTCTCCTCTCTCCGTTCATTTTGTCTCCACTCTCCGTTCATTGTGTCTCCACTCTCCGTTCATTGTGTCTCCTCTCTCCGTTCATTGTGTCTCCTCTCTCCGTTCATTGTGTCCCCTCTCTCCGTTCATTGTGTCTCCACTCTCCGTTCATTGTGTCCCCTCTCTCCGTTCATTTTGTCTCCACTCTCCGTTCATTGTGTCCCCTCTCTCTGTTCATTTTGTCTCCACTCTCCGTTCATTGTGTCTCCTCTCTCTGTTCATTTTGTCTCCACTCTCCGTTCATTGTGTCTCCTCTCTCCATTCATTATGTCTCCTCTCTCCATTCATTATGTCACCCCTTTCCGTTCATCGAGTCTCCTCTCTCCGTTCATGTTACCTCCTCTTCCCATTCTCAACATCGTTACAGGGATTACCAAACATTTTCTCCCCGTTCTCAACCTGCCCATCCATTCGTCCGTTCACCTGTCTGACTGACCAGTGAATCTACCTGTCTGACTGACCAGTGAATCTACCTGTCTACCTGCCATCAGGTTGAATGACACCTCTGAAATTAAATCCGGCCTGACACATGAAAACAGGATGCCTGAGGGCTAATTGCTGGCACATTAAACTTATTACATCCATTAAGCCAAGAGGCCTTGATCTATTGATCCAATGACCAGAACATATTTATCTCATCTCACATTTATGGATACAAATAAGTGTGTGTGTGCATGTGTGCGTACGCGTGCATGCATGCGTGTATGTGTGCATGTGTGTGCATGGAAGAATGTAGTAATGCACCTCTTTATACATAATATATTACAGAATATATTACATATTATATTTATATATAATATTATGTATGTATTAGTGCACCTTTTATACATAAAATAATATATATATATATATATATATATATATATATTATGTATGCATTAATGCACTTTTTATACATAAAATGATATTATATATATATATATATATATATATATATATATATATATATATATATATATATATATATATATATATATATATATACACACACATCATTTTATGTATAAAAAGGTGCATTAATACATATTTTGATGCAAGCATGGACACAGTCACACAGACAGTTGTTAGAAGAACATAATTATTAGAGATATATATTTGTAAGCATATTCTGATGATTATTACTATGTTTCCTACGCATGAACTCTTTCAACTCATAAATTGTTACATCGATGTTTATTTCAATCTGGAAAATCATCAGCATTTAAAAATACTAATTAAGGGAGGGGTGGACCCTGCATGCTTGTCTGCCCGCGTGCGCACAGTCACGCATGCACATACATGCACCCACACACACACACACACACACACAACTCTGAATGTTAAATGGTTGTTTAACTACAAGTAGAGCCACAAATCAAAGAAACACGGTCATTCCAATCTGACATTTTACTCGTTTCTTTGTTGCAATATGAACTGCGACATTTCAAATGCAAGTGATCACGATGCTGTACTATAGAATGCATATATACATCATAGTCATGTTCATGTGACTCATCTGATAAATCATATGACTGGAAATGAGACAATTATGTTCATGTGTTCCACCTAAGGCAACATGAACTGTGACATTTCATGTGCGGCCAACACACATGTAACTCAGGGGCCGTTCACAACCGTCAACATTTACTGTGACATTTCATCTGTGGCCAACACACGCGTAACTCAGGGGCCGTTCACAACCGTCAACATTTACTGTGACATTTCATCTGTGGCCAACACACGCGTAACTCAGGGGCCGTTCACAACCGTCAACATTTACTTTGACATTTCATCTTACATCACATCATGATACATCAATGTACCAGTATTTATTATATATTTAATTTTTTTGGCATTATCAACTTGTCAGAATTGAGCTTAATGAGTAATTATGAGTTTTGACTGAACAAGATTCAGTCACTAACTCTTTATAATGTTACTAATTGTTCATGGCTCAGGTTTGAGTAATTTATTCTCCGAGTTTAAATTCACATTTACTGGACATGATGTCTGTGTATGTTTAATTATTTATTAAATGCAATCAATATAAATAATAACAGTGTTTGTATTTTCCACATTTACAAATCCAGTTAACAATGTTTAAAATCTCCACAAATTACTTCTACAGACAGTTATTATTTAATATAAATATCAGTCAGGCAAGTTAAAATATAATATAACTAAACAGGTTAAGTCACCTTATATCCTAACCAAAACAACCACAATATTATGGTCCTCTGTATTGTGATACAAAACGTTTGACAATACTCAACCGTAGATGACATTTGTGATGCATGTACAGTAGCAGTTCACTTTGTGATGACCCGCAGCATTCATTCTTAGCCACCAGGCATTGTAAGGCCCTACGTGTATTATAGATAATGTCCATTGTAAGGCCCTACATGTATTATAATGTCCATTGTAAGGCCCTACATGTATTATAGATAATGTCCATTGTAAGGCCCTACATGTATTATAGATAATGTCCATTGTAAGGCCCTACATGTATTATAGATTATGTCCATTGTAAGGCCCTACATGTATTATAGATAATGTCCATTGTAAGGCCCTACATGTATTATAGATAATGTCCATTGTAAGGCCCTACATGTATTATAGATAATGTCCAATGTAAGGCCCTACATGTATTATAATGTCCAGTGTACGCGAGCAGATAATAAAACTGACTACATACACATTTACTTATTGTAAAACAACCCGTTTGTGAAATAACAAAATAAATATTTTGTTATTTCGTTTTGCATTTTGGTCAAAAATAAAAGTCAATGTATCAGCCTAATTTCTATTTTATAATATCATGAGAATGTAAAACAAAACTTTGGTGGGGTATTCGTGTTCAATCATATGTTCGAATATCGGACAATGTTATAGACGGTTTCACTATGGAAGGGTTATGAATGGACCTTTTCCATAAAATAAACCATCTAACATGCAAGAAACAATTGTTTTAATACAACAATAACTTGAGTACAAAGATAACATTATCCAGGAAACAATATCAACATGATTATTTATGTTTTGGGAATATAGTTATATACAGGTAGGAATTTTTTATGACTTTCATTTGTTTGACTGTTTTTACTGATAAACATTGTGCAATGATGCTTCCAAGCAAACATTTCCACAATTCAGCTATGAAATCACCCTTTCGATCAGACCTAGTGGTTGATTTCAAACACAAACAAACCAATCCCAGTAATAGGCATTGTGACATTTTATCATTTCCCTCAATTGTCTCCATATGAACCATGACATTTTCTCAGTGGATGAAAATCCACCTTCATCCACCATTCATTCTCAGTGTAGTGAAGCCTATAGACATGGTGATGGATCATCCTTGCACATGGCAGTGTCAGATCAAATTTTCACCCACACGAAATATTCACTCTGTGGTTTGGATTTCACTATGAAATTTGCACTCAGATAATGAAATGATCACCCCCAAAAAATAAAAATTCTTAGTGGATTGCTTTACTTCTGCTTTGTATATCTTGCCATGTCATAGAACAGTACCAGTTCTATAATATAAAATAAATGTTCGACTTGTTCTCAAATTTGTAAGTTGTGCTGCCTATTTCAGACATTTACATGCAATAGTCATAACTTTTACACAACAAAGCTAATTTTCAACTCTGGGCCATGGGAAATGTCCAAGAATCTATTCTTACAAGCATAAAACAAAATTTGTTTCTCTAGACAATAAGATAACTGTTTAGCACTAGTGGTGTCATTTGGACAACTGAAAAGTGGTGCCAACTGTTTAACACCAGATGGCGACACTTCAGTTATTCCACACTAGTCAAATTACAATTATGGATCTTGCTGATTAAAAAGGGGGTGTGCGCTTAATAGGATATATTAAATTCAACAGAACCTGGGGTTCTGGCCATCTCAAAACATTAATGTTTGATACTGAACTATTGGTTTAACTGGGGGGGGTTAGTGTCATTCAATGCACCCATTGATGTAATTTTCCAAAACTTAAATTTATTTTCAAATCACAGCTCATAAGGTTGCCCACTTTGAAAGCATGCAGGCATTATGATGTCAACAGTAGTTACGATGGTTGTAGTGAGGAAACGGTTATCCATATGTGACGTAAAATGTAATTCATAGTTTCATGTAGAGAAGGGGGATATTTGGTTAAATGACATCTAAATGCCACAGGACTAGACTAGAGGTTTTCTTATACAGCATGGCATCTAGTCCATAGGACTATTCAAAGCACTTTACACTTCACCCCTGGCAGACCTGTTCATTCCAACCCCAATCTGACTTCTCTGGAAAGGTCCAGCCACGCTGCAATTACTGCACCGAGACTATTCGGTCACACGCTGTCTATAGCCACATACAAATTTTAATTTATACAGCTGAGTGAAATGTGGCAATTTGGAACGAACAAAACTGTCCAAATCTCTAAACAGCAGCAAGAGGATTTGAACCCAGATTCTCTCAACTGGGGGTCTGATGTTCTAACCATGACACCACAGCGCCCCACAGAACGTGTATGAATATATACATATATATCATTATAACTCGCGCAGAATGATGACGAAACTATGTTGGTTTTTGCTTGGTATCAAACATTGATGCTTTGAGACGGGCCCTTAATATGGCCTGGATTCAATATTCCCAGTAAATAATGCATTCATTGGCAAAAACCCTGACTTCAGCCGATGGTTTGTCGTTATTATTAGAAAATGCAATAACGAAGGCAGCGTGTGGTTTTATTCCAATTCCATCTTTCATAGGTGAGTCCCTGAACTAGATGGCAGTGTTCGAAATTAAGGCCTTTTTATTGGCAGCCTGCTACGTGCTGATTCAGTTTGCCAAAATGTGCAAGTTATTGGCTCCACCCCACCAATTCATCCCGGCGGCCATGGCTGGGTCGGACTGTATTAGTGATGCACATTACAGTACTTACTAATGTATGTTAATTTGATGTAAAATACAGTTGTCTAAACTATTTCGTCCTTGTCAGTGACTGAATGCTGCCAAAGATGAAGTCGGTATAGCGGCATTTGTGCCAATGACATAATCGCCCCACATGCTGCCAAACGATATACCCAATTGGCAATTGCAGCTTTGGTATTTTGTTATAACAGCCAACACATAACCTCTTCTGCACAAATTGACACTTGCATTATGAATTAGTATGTCATGCCTGTGTAATATATGAAATTAAATATAATAATAGGCCTACCTACAATATAAAGAACTTCTAAGTAAGCAAAATAAACAAGTTCGTCCGAAACAGCATATGCAGGGTGTGGTTCGGATGGCGTTCCGGGGAGCAAAACTGAGTTCAGTTATGAATATTAATCATCTTCCAATGGCCAATGGCTGTTACGTTTGGTTAAGGAATATTGATCTAAATTCGGTTGGGAAAAACAATGCAATGCACAAAGTCATGCTATCACTTATCGGTACACGTCGGGCTACCAGCTTCGATCTGCCAGCAGTCCTAGTCGTTTTTTGACCGTACCCACTGATTTCTAATAATTATTTTATAGAGATCGATGATTGTCCGAGCCAATTTTTATAAATCTAATCTGGTATCTAGATTATCTATCCACTTGCACGTTTGACATTATTGCATTTTATTGGGGCCAATTAAAACTCAGTAGGGCCAGTTAAAAAAAATCTGGGCAAGTTATTTTTTTTAGCTAATTTCAGACACTGGGATGGAAATGGAAAACTTTTATAATACATGTGCAATTTCATGTAACAGTAACAAAACATATTACCCCTGGTAAATACCTTAAGCATAAATAAACTGATTAATCAACTCACAGAGTAAATTCTGCTACAGTGGTCATAACTATACAATATTTATACACATTTCCTGACCTGGAAATGTCCTGGAATTCTGGCAGTAAAAAAAAATCAAGGACGTTTTCCTGGACACCGATAAAAATGTGGCCTTTTCCCCGGCTTTCAAGGTTGTGGAATTAAAACTCAGAAATCCAGTAATGTCCAGGTTTACCAGTATTTAGACACACTGCGTGGGTGACAGGTAACAAGCGTCATGTAACATTTTGCCACAATGACCTTACAGTGGTGTCTATGAAGTTCATGTCACAGACCAATATATACTGGCAACAATAAAGCAGTTTCACCCAATTCACCTGCACATTCGCTGCCGGTGTGACGTCAACCTACCACTATCATCTTGTGACATTTAAAGGGCAATCACTTGTGTAGTTAATGCAGACATGTTAACGACAGGCTTCAATCAATACAGAGAGCTGGAGAACACGCTACAACTGACAGGCCACAGTTGTCATCAAATGTTTCTAACTCTTTACTTTACAGACCCACGGTTACTTCAAGATCTAAGGAGAATTTGCAATGTCAAAGTTTTTAAGAGTAAATTAAAAACTTACTATTTTAATATAGTGTACAATTAAGTTATATATATATATATATATATATATATATATATATATATATATATATATATATATGTCCATGGGCCAAGACCACAAATTTAACTTATTGGTACCATTTGGGGGGAGGGGCAAGATCTAGTTATGATTTTTGAAATAGTCCATGTCTATAGTCCATATTTTTATATAACCATTGCTGAGTGGTAGCTCAGTGGTGGTTTTCAGCTCTTTGAATCAGCCATCTGAAAAACATTTTGGCAGCACGGCTTGATTTTAGGATTCATAAAGTATTTAGACCAAGGCATCATAAGGTCACAAAATAACATTTTATTGTTTAAGTTCCACATAATACAATCTTACAATGCATATGGAATACAACAGACCCTACTAAACAATAAAATTTCACCATAACATAGCTCAGAACAACTTAATATAGTTCAGAATTATAGGCTTATTGTTAATCAGTTCAACCATCATCACCATCTCCATCATCAGAGTGACATAGTTCAACTGCGAACTGTTCTTCTTTCTTCTGATTGCTGCACGTCTGTAGCTTGCTTGTAGTTGGTGCATGTCAGTCCATTGACCAGGCACATGTTGGCGCATGTCAGTCCATTGACCAGGCACATGTTGGTGCATGTCAGTCCATTGACCAGACACATGTTGGTGCATGTCAGTCCATTGACCAGGCACGTGCAGCTTGGCAGTTTGCAGTGACAACAGTTCCAAAACTGCATCTGGGGCTGGAGGAGTGTGCATCCACTCGATGACCTGATGGCTGTCATCATCTGGGGCTGGAGGAGTGTGCATCCACTCGATGACCTGATGGCTGTCATCATCTGGGACTGGAGGAGTGCGCATCCACTCGATGACCTGATGGCTGTCATCATCTGGGGCTGGAGGAGTGCGCATCCACTCGATAACCTGATGGCTGTCATCATCTGTTGGCCATCCACACTCTTTCGGGTCTGCCATAAATGGGTGAGTCTGAAGACAGTACTTCCAGCTTGATGCTTGGTAGTTGGCATGAAGAACATGCACGTGGAGGCAATCTCTGCATGGTGGAAGCTGGCTGGATTGGACATTTTGTCAAACAGACTTCCCAGGACTGACCGAGTTGGCTGAAAGTCTCCTGGTATGTGCTGTCCTTTTTCATCAGTTTCAGGGCACCCAGCTTCCCACGGCCAGTGAGGGCACTCAGTGTCACAGCCTGTGAAGGCATGTAATCCAATTAGGGTGTCGCAGATGCTATCTCCCAATCAACTTGGCAGGTTCCCAAATTCGATGAGCTGTGTGCGGTTTTTTGTTCCACACTTCTGACAGATGGAGCAGGGGATGTCTCTGTTGAAACCAAGGCAGAGTACCATGACATCTGTGTCTTCGGCTGTCACTATGACTGCCTTTGACCCGGCCTTTGCAGCGTGCAGTGCATGTAGGAGCACACAAGTATCTGCTTTTTCTTGTGTGGACCTCAGTTCTGTGACTTCCACCCAGTCATCTTTGGTCATCTTGTAGCAGACCTCCTCACAGGTTACATACAGTGACTTGACATGTGGCTTCTTTCTCCCTGTAGTTCGGCAGTTCCCATTGTTCGAGTACGAATTTGATCAGGCTGGACTTGGCAGGAGCTGCACAGGAACTTGCTCCACTGCTGGATATTGTGGCTTCCATGTTCATGTACTTAATAGCTGCGCTTGATCCCATGACAGATTCTGCCACCTGTGGAAATGTCTTGTTGTTGCCGTTCATCTTCTGAACCATGCTCATTCCATCAATGATGCAGGTTGATGGTTCAGGGATATCTTCTGATGGAGAAATGTTTCTCTCCAACTCTCTAGCGAGTGCAGCCTTGTTTGTCTTCTGCAAAGACCTATAGGCATTTGCTAGTGCCCAGGTAGAGAACCTAGTGGGTGAGCCAGGACAACATTAACGTGCAGCTGTCTACTCTGAGCGACAAGGATCATGTGGCCAAATAAATTTATCTCCACCTTCAGGACCACCTCTTTGGCCGTTTCTCTTCCACTGGATTTCTTTGCATTTACATTGGAGAATGTCTTGCTTTGTCATTTTGTCATGGTATTCATTGTTGGTGGAGCTTCTTCTAAGCGTTTCTTCTTGAACATCTGATGTTTCTTCTCTTACTTGATGAGCTCCCAGAAGATCCTTGGCAGCATCTGTTGGGGCCACAGTATCAGTGGATAGGCTGACAAGTTCAGCCTCTTCAGGACACATTGGATTCAGCCAGGGACTAGACATCTGTTGGGGCCACAGTACCAGTGGATGGGCTGACAAGTTCAGCCTCTTCAGGACACAGAACACTCGTTTTGTAACAATATAAATGCAAGCAATTTGAATTAGGCGTACAAATAAAATTTTAAATCTTCGTTCCCGATATATCCGATTTCGTAAACGAGCAGCCACTACTCGTTGTAACGTAGTCGAAAATCCGTGCACACGGGTACAAATATAGTACACTGAACAGTACTAACTTTCACCCATCAACATCATCACTGACATTGGTGACATTGATGATGACTCTGAAGAGTCGGAGATGGACGAAGATGCAGTTGCCCAAATCCTGAAAGACGGACACTGCCTGGGGACATTGTGGAGGACTTGAGAGTCGAGTCATGCGGCCGTTGACAATGTCCAGAACCTCGGGATCTGATTTAGTACTAACTGAATAAAATAATTACGTTGCATCGTCAATTATGAAATTTATATTTATTTGTTCATTTTATGTTTAAGGAGCATTGCAGGTCAACATACAAATTTGCATAAAAAAGGTCGCATTTTGACGATGTCCAGCAGAAATGGGGACTAGTGATTTTTCATGGGAACGAGTAACATATTAAGGCTACTAGTCCCCCTGGTGGGTTAAATTTCTTAATTTCGACCCCTGCTCATATACTAGCTTGTGGAGTCTAACTGCCCGGTTGTACTTGCGACCATCCATCACTCCAGAAAGAGAGCCATCTGCAATCACACCTGACTCAATGCACAGATCCCACAATCCGGCATCCTGGAATCGCTTCCCAACAATTGCCAGCAGTGTGCATATGGTGAGGAATACTCCAAGCCTGATGATGACGGTCATCTTAAACTTGTCAGGATGTTTGCATGTGACGTCAGCAGCCTTTGCGTACTGTGCCTGGTCAAAGACACCCACAATCTTGGTCATCTCTAAAGACCACACAATGTCTAGTGACTGATTGAGCACCTTGTTGACAGTAGCCATTTGCGTCACGGGTTTTTCCCCCAATTTTTTGGGGGTTTTCAAATTTAAAAAGTTGTTACCACATCTTTTTCCGTACGTCCATTATGCACACAAAACACCTTTCAAATTTGAAATCCGATGGTAAACAAGAAAGGAATAAGTTTTTACGTAGAACCCCCAAACAAATAATTTGCCAACAATGAAGTTTTGCCCCCCCCCCCGGTGGTATCAACATCTGGTCTGGCTCATGAACTATGTATAATTATAGTTCCACTCTTTTTAATTGTTTTATCCTATCATACTCTTTTTTATTGTGTTATCTGTTTTTATTTGTGCCACATGATATTAAATTGTCTAGATTACACACACACACACACACACACACACACACACACACACACACACACACACACACACACACACACACACACACACACACACACACACACACACACACACACACACACACACACACACACACACACACACACACACACACACACACACACACACACACACACACACACACACACACACACACACACACACACACACACACACACACACACACACACACACACACACACACACACACACACACACACACACACACACACACACACACACACACACACACACACACACACACACACACACACACACACACACACACACACACACACACACACACACACACACACACACACACACACACACACACACACACACACACACACACACACACACACACACACACACACACACACACACACACACACACACACACACACACACACACACACACACACACACACACACACACACACACACACACACACACACACACACACACACACACACACACACACACACACACACACACACACACACACACACACACACACACACACACACACACACACACACACACACACACACACACACACACACACACACACACACACACACACACACACACACACACACACACACACACACACACACACACACACACACACACACACACACACACACACACACACACACACACACACACACACACACACACACACACACACACACACACACACACACACACACACACACACACACACACACACACACACACACACACACACACACACACACACACACACACACACACACACACACACACACACACACACACACACACACACACACACACACACACACACACACACACACACACACACACACACACACACACACACACACACACACACACACACACACACACACACACACACACACACACACACACACACACACACACACACACACACACACACACACACACACACACACACACACACACACACACACACACACACACACACACACACACACACACACACACACACACACACACACACACACACACACACACACACACACACACACACACACACACACACACACACACACACACACACACACATATGAATAGTTGGTCAAATAGTCATTCCATAACTGTGACAGATATGATACATTTTAAATTGTCTTAATCACAACAAATTTAAGCATACAATTCAAATACAAAGCCTAGACATCATGATGGTAGTCAAGTAAAATGAGCAATAATCACATGCTGAGCACTTGCAATGTATGCTATCATTTATTTGGTCATGACTGATGACGCCCACTAAGCCATCATAATTATTATGGTAAGAATGAAACACGTTGTTTCTAACTTATATGTTTGGCAAACAGTTAATATTACTGTGCTTAATTTCAACTGATGTTGATTCATAATTATTGTTTCCTTCTTTACTGTGTGTCATGAGCAAACAGGTTAATTATATCTCACATTACTGTCTCATACTGGTCAAATTCGAAATGGGATACTCAAATTGTGATAAGTACCTGACATGATGTGGCATACTGTGTTATTAATACAAATTGCAAAATAGTAGTTAGATGATAAGTACCTGACATGACGTGTTATTAATACAAAGTGCAAAATGGTAGTTAGATGATGTAGTAGTGATGTAGTGAGAAGCCCCCTAGTGGTGAGAATCGGTACTACTGCATCTATCCATTCTCTCAACACTTATTGTCTGTCTATTCCAATCGAAAAATCCATAATTTGATGCACAACAAACATGCGAGACATTTTTATTTGCAAATTAAAGTTAAACTGCACCTGCGTCTCTGCTTCATAATTCACATTTTATGGAATAAAATCCCATCATACTGTTGTTATTATTAGTTGATTACAAGCAACACCAGCTGTTCCCACGTTGGACAATTATTTACAAGATAATATATT
Source organism: Lamellibrachia columna (assembly GCA_963662155.1). Lineage (NCBI taxonomy): Eukaryota > Metazoa > Annelida > Polychaeta > Sabellida > Siboglinidae > Lamellibrachia > Lamellibrachia columna. Next base: position 43,305,771 of record OY759268.1, on the reverse strand, counting down.
AGACAGTGCTCAACACTAAACAATGTGTACAATACCAAATAATGTGCACAATAATACTGACCAACCAGCTGCCTGTATCAAGTAGACTCCATGTCTAATAGATATTTGTAATGTAATGTAATGTGCACAATAATACTGACCAACCAGCTGCCTGTATCAAGTAGACTCCATGTATAATAGATATTTGTAATGTAATGTAATGTGCACAATAATACTGACCAGCCAGCTGCCTGTATCAAGTAGACTCCATGTCTAATAGATATTTGTAATGTAATGTAATGTGCACAATAATACTGACCAGCCAGCTGCCTGTATCAAGTAGACTCCATGTCTAATAGATATTTGTAATGTAATGTAATGTGCACAATAATACTGACCAACCAGCTGCCTGTATCAAGTAGACTCCATGTATAATAGATATTTGTAATGTAATGTAATGTGCACAATAATACTGACCAGCCAGCTGCCTGTATCAAGTAGACTCCATGTCTAATAGATATTTGTAATGTAATGTAATGTGCACAATAATACTGACCAGCCAGCTGCCTGTATCAAGTAGACTCCATGTCTAATAGATATTTGTAATGTAATGTAATGTGCACAATAATACTGACCAACCAGCTGCCTGTATCAAGTAGACTCCATGTCTAATAGATATTTGTAATGTAATGTAATGTGCACAATAATACTGACCAGCCAGCTGCCTGTATCAAGTAGACTCCATGTCTAATAGATATTTGTAATGTAATGTAATGTGCACAATAATACTGACCAGCCAGCTGCCTGTCTCAAGTAGACTCCATGTCTAATAGATATTTATAATGCTGGGAATCAGTTTGATTTTCATAACTAATCATCGGTTTAGCCAAACCAATCAATAATCAGTTGTATAATTGGTCTGTGTCTATAAATTGTGGGTGGGCAACGTGTTGGTAACATAAGGAGTGCTGCCAGTCATTGGATTTCACTGTAAATATTTTGGTCATTCGCCATAGGTAACATTCAAATTAACCTGACCGTTAGTCATGCTTTACAGGTGGTCGTTGATGAAGGGTCACTTCTGTCAATGAAAAAAGCTTCGATTAAACTTTCTCCCAGGATAGTTGAATAGTTTGTCAATATTTATGATGCTATAACCAGCCTTGAAACAAAATTATCAATCGCACAATACTTCAGTTATCACAGGTAGATCCTTCAAAGAACTCATTTAATACCTGCCATCCTTCAACCTGATCTGATTGGTTTCCTTTGATAGAATTTCATAAAATCAAATATTCAACAGGTGATTTCAGTGGAGCAAAATTGGGTAATACTGTTCCAATGATCCCTAAGTTCAGATTACATGTATATAACCTGATAAACAAGAATAATTCCCAGGGAACAGACAATTCTATTAGTGCTAAGCCTTGGGAGGTCAACTAACAATGATTATATTGCAGATAGTACTGCCGATCAATTAGCTATATTACCTGCAGCCATATGATCTCTAGGGAGGTGCGAGATAATGGATGTCTAGCAGCCATCCTACCTGTGTCTTCACAGGAATTGATTGTATAATACTGTTCCTCAAATGTAATAAGGCAGTGTTTATAACGCCAATGTGAGCACTGTCTGTTATCAAATGTAGGAACAACAGTTTATGTTATTCCAATGTTGACTTGCACCACATGATTTAAATTTACAGAAAGCAGTGATATGAATTAATTTAATAAGCAATTTTAGTTTTTACCAACACATAATTTAATGTTAACTGTTAGTCACTTGAAATAAAAATTAATTGTTAATTTAATTGAAGAATTTGAGAGGTTAATTTTATTTACCTGAGCAATGTGTTAATTTATTTGGAAAATGTCTTACTTAATTAAACTTATTTGAATGTTTTGAGTCAAATATCAAATTTACACTGCATGCAGGATGACAAGGTAGGTATTTATCAACATACAACGGTCAAATTATATTTAAACATTTTGGTTCATTAAAACACATTTGGGCAATAATGATGTTAGAACAGATAGTGCAGGGCTCGACATTACTGCTTGTCTGCTTGTCCAGGACAAGTAGCTAATGGTGTAGGACAAGTACATAATCCTGGACCCTTGTCCCATCGGACAAGTTCATGCTGTTGCAATATAAAACATTTCATTATAAACTAATCATTTTAATAAAAAGACTGAAAGGTTTTGACTTGTTGACACCCAAAATAAATAATGTTTAATGGAATCTATTATTTTGTTCGATGTCGCACGTATCACTGCTTTCTTTCCACAATGCGACTACTGCCAATATGATCACCAGGTGGCATATGTAGTATTGTTGAAACTAGCTCATTCACTAGGACAGCAACACTGTTCCATTGAAAACATGAACGTGCTGTGACCATTCCTTATTTAAATGCCCCCTTACATAGCCACACTTCTGACACACATGCCCATTTTATGTTTTGAATTTTTAACAATATTGCTACACGAGAATGCATAATATTTGAATGTAATGTCAGAAACAGATCGCGATTGTAACAAATGCCAGCACAATGGTCTAACGCCACTCGGCTTCAGCACGATGGCAAAAGTTAAGCATACATGTATTTATATTGCTAAGCACGTTTTGTTATTCATATTAAGGTAGCTGGGGTGACTATTATATGCTTGTCTTGAATTCATTAGTTTCAGTAGAATTTTTTAAGATAAATTAGCCATTTCTTCACAGATTGTAGTTGAAATACTACAAAATATACCAGATTGAAAAAAAATTGAGTTTTTCATTTATTTGGTTATGTTACAAGGTTTTTAAAAAAAAAATTAAATGTAAAAAAATAGCCACAAAAATGAAGTTTAATTGTTTTGAGAAAATCCCCAAAGAAATAAATGACATACATATAAGTATGACAGTGTAATTGATAACTTTAAGGCACATTTTGGTTAACATAAACCAATTATGTCTACTACACCACCGTGAATTAATTAAGCAAACGTTGAATGACAAACGTTGAATGGCCATTATGTATTATTGACAATACATAATGGCCATTTGTAATATTGACCCTTAATTTGCTACGACAATAGCCCTTGGATCTGTACTTGTAACTTGCTGTTGTCTACAGTATCAGGTTACGCCAGCCATCTAACATACACTGGCAGGGTGTGCATACAGTCATTTTAATTGGCTCATTATCCCACGGGGTCACCAGGTCAAATATGTGTTGGCATTTCCGTTAGTGTCAAAGGTACGATAAACTACGTTAGTGCTGATATTTGCTGGTTTAAGTACATGATTTACTTAGGCAGATATAGTACTGATGTGTAATAGCATAACAGTAACCAGACTTATCGTAGCCGTTACTATGACGTTACTATGGAAACATTGTCGCTTTTCCAGGAACTCAAGGGGATTTCCAAAAGGACTGCATTGATAAAGGATGGATTGGCGAAATATGATGTTAGTTCCTGGGTGATTTTTTGTGGTGTTGACGTTTAGTTCAGTATATCCTAGCATGTTACGAAAAAAAAAATTAAGAAATCAAATGACACGCTAGCCGCCCCTGCCACCTTAATGCAACATAATACAACCATATCACTGCTACATGTTAACGCAAGAATAAGTAGTTTGTCAGTTTAGTTGCATTCAGCGTACATAGATCATAATGAAAAGCACTTTAATTAACGGTTAATTTATTCTGTTTTATTAATGAATACTTTTTTAGTTGTTTAGTTTGTTGCATGTTGTTGCCATTTGCAACATACTGGAGGGCTAGCAGTGTTTGTTAATTGCAGAATATTATAGTTCTTGCTAAATATGCACTGTTGTTATTTGTAAACATGACAACAATTGTGTCTAAGTATGCATTGTAATTCAGTCTTTTCCTTTTGGTCAGAATTTGCAGAATTACTTTTTGACACAACAAAAGTTGGCAAATGCTATCTTGTTTCTTAGAATTATTGAAATTTTTCCTTCTACACTCTGAAAATTCACTAAGATATATTTGTTAGAAACATCATCCTGGATATTATATATATCCAGGTGGGTGTTATATCATGCCATAGCAATTCACTGCATTTGTAGTTTTCAGGTGGGACAAAATTAATATAGTTTTGGTGGGACAAGTAAACATGACTCGCTACTTGTCCTACAGGACAAGTGCCTTCTAGGAGTTAGTGTAGAGTCCTGGATAGAGTTTATACTATGGATAATAATAATAATACCTTCTATGAGTTAGTGTAGGGCCTGGATAGAGTTTATACCATGGATAATAATAATTATGCCTTCTAGGAGTTGGTGTAGGGCCTGGGATAGAGTTTATACTATGGATAATAATAATAATACCTTCTATGAGTTAGTGTAGGGCCCTGGATAGAGTTTATACCATGGATAATAATACCTTCTAGGAGTTAGTGTAGGGCCCTGGATAATAATAATACCTTCTATGAGTTAGTGTAGGGCCCTGGATAGAGTTTATACTATGGATAATAATAATACCTTTATGGGTCCAAAACATGGATATACAATTTTAATAAAACTAAGGCAAGGAGTTCAAAATACAAAGTACAGTAGATATAGTGATGTAATAAGGATCTCACAAAGGGGGAACCCAGAGGGGGAACCCAGAGGGGGAGGCCAAGCTTAGTCACCCATATATTAGTTTACCAGGCTACCATGTAGTAGCACAACATGTCACATACGGAAACAAATAAGCCTAAGTGGGGCATTGGACCGATGCCCCACTAAACACACTGCTCTGTGATGATTTTATGACAAACATGATCACATTCTGTACCTAGCTTGTTGTGCAGTGGCATAGGCTAGATACAGGATGCAGTGTAATGGGCTAGACCTTAACTAAACAAGGTCACGTAACTGATATCCTCCAGTGCACCAGATCAATGACCTAATTAACAGTGGCACTATATTATTTACTACAGAATAAACAGTGTACTTGATATGGGGAAAGATCACTATAAGCCACTACCCTTACTTATAAAGTATCTAGGAAAGTGTTGATTGTGTATATGTGTGAATTTTATTAGAGCACATTAGTGTAGGATAAGCACTTAAGTTAATGTTTTCTATGTTATGCCAGACTTTATATATGTTTTATGCTTTACGGACAAATTTGTCCAGAAAGTAGTGTTGGGAATGGAAAAAAATTAAATTAAAATACCAGGAAATCATAGTGTCACACGATATAAGGAAGAAGGCAAAACTTGCTAAGCACTCATTCGGCTGGTCAGCCTACTAAAACAAGAACAACCGTCAAAAAGACTGCATTGAAAATGTAAACATAACTATTTAATTCATCACAAAATCAGTATATATATATATATATATATATATGACATTTCTTACGTTAAACATTAGGGAAAGGGGTTATTAAAAAAGGGCACATTTAAAATTTTATTTTTATTCTATATCCAGGAATTTCATGTCGGTAGATGGGCCCATAAAACATAAAATGTCTGGCCTTGCTGTTTTAGAGCTTTTAAATAATAAAAGGAACGTTCTTATATAGCGCGGTATCCAGTCCTTGGGACTGCTCAAAGAACTTTACACTTCACTCACTGACAGACCTGTTCATTCCAAGGCCATTTCTCTGGGAAGCATTCAGCCACAATGCAATTACTGCACAAAAACTATTCGTTCACATATCCACCACTGTCAGGTAACTGATGCTGAGAAAGTAATGAGGTCAGGTAACTGATGCTGAGAAAGCAAATGAGGTCAGGTAACTGATGCTGAGAAAGTAATGAGGTCAGGTAACTGATGCTGAGAAAGCAAATGAGGTCAGGTAACTGATTCTGAGAAAGGAAATACTAAAATAATAATGACCACAAATGACAAAAGTAACTTTGGTCTCACTCACTGAGAATCTCCAATCTCCTTTATAAATTATAAGAACAGAAACACTTCCGAAAGACTAACTGAAGTCTGACCTCACCAGTGCAATCGAGGAAAGATCCCAGTTCACAGGACGTTGAGAAAAGGATTGACACATGGGAAGGTGTTTATACACACCCAGGCTGTGAGAAGGCAGTGATAGCAAGGAAGGAATAAACAACGCCATGTCTACACTAGCACCAGGCACTACACAGGCTCTGGGAGACTGAGTAATCTGCCAGCACATACCAGGGAAAAGGCCAAATAAAAAACATGGGTTTCCCCGGGTCTGACCTAATCTATGAGAAGCCACCTTGACCCTACCAGATCATTCACGCAAAGTAAACATGTTTTGTTCTGGAAAGCAGTTTTTTTTTTTATAACATAACCAAGATTTCCTGGCTGTGATGAATACTTCTAATCTTCAGATCACAAATGTCACAGCAGATTCAGTGGCAATAGTTGATATTCAGAGACAATCTCAAAACATGAGTGTATGACATTACCCATACCAATGTCATTCAGACTCCCCCTTGCCACATAAAACTATGAATTATTGTATTCGACCTAATCAGCGTACAGTCAATGTCAAGGAATCTGTTCTTATAGGCGTATGCCAAAATTTTTTCTCTAGATAGTAAGGTAACTGTTTAACACATAAAATGGGAAAGTGGTGCCAACTGTTTCACACTAGATGGCAACGGTTTTTAGTTGTTCTACGTTAGTCAAATGTAAAATCAAATGAAAAAACAAGCCAATGTTGTTTCGTATGAGATTGTCCTGTAGCATGGGTGGTGTTTTATGCACTTCCAAGAAATTATTTGGTATAAAAGGATCAGATTTTGTAACTTTGTAGACCAGAATGTATACAAAATAATTTTTCTCAGGATTTCTTTTTGATTTGTGCATGCAAATAGATCATTGACCAAAGTATTTGGCTTATTAGAATTAGGCATTGATTTTGATGGGAAATTTGTAGGAGTCTGCAGAAAAACGTACTTTTTCAACAGCACTCAATGCTCTCGTTTACAAGTCATTCTCGAGAGGCGCCATTCACACTATGTGCTGGAAAGGCTACAACCGTGGCACCACACCAGGGACTGGGCACCAGTCTACCATTCAGAAACGAGTGCCTCCGTTCGGCTCGAAATCTTCGATTACGGGCCAAACCATGGATTAGTTTCTTAAAGTGCTTTGGTTAGCTGGTAATGAAATATATTACTGAAAGAACTATGGATCCGAGAGCAGCGCCACTGCGCAATGCTCACAGGTATTTTCGAACAAACAAGCATGACTGATCGGTACAGCCTGGAGGTGATTCAAGATGGCAACATACATGCACGTTGAAGCTGGCCATCTGAACACTGGATTTCTTTCTAAAGCAGGGAATCACACGGACTCCTACTACTACTCCTACTGCATACGGAGTCCAGATGGTGAAACAAGGAGTCTCGCTTTCCAGACTCCCGGGAAATTCAAAGCCTGAGACTGATAGATATATTAACCACATTTACAACCATGGGTAATACAATACACATTCAGAGCTGACCAATCACCAGGGCCCGAGGTTATAAACCGTACTCAAACTCAAGCTCAAGTCTGTGCTCAAGTCTGAGATTTCATGCTCACCAGAGTTTTTGTGCTCAACCGAGGTTATAAAACATCTTGAGTACGTACTCAGCTGAGTACGAAACGACGCGGTTTTTTCAAATGCACAAGCGGCCAAATGGAACTCTCTTTTTGAAAAAGATAACAAAGATACTTCCGCATATAAACAGTGGTGGACGAAGAATTTCAGCTGCAAGTGTCTCTTTTGCGGGAAAAAGCGCCGGAGAAAATCAACCCATCACCAATATCACAATGTGTGTGGAAAGTCGAGCACACAGTGAATGATTTAACATACAGAACGAGACTAATCACAAGATAAAAGTCTAAAAATTAAGAATAGCAAAAAATAATATCTCGCAGCCAGGCTAAGATTATGCCCCAACTAAGCGATTCGGCAGCCTAATTGTTTGCCATGTTCATTTACAGCGTGGTAACTAGAACTTCTGGAAATGTACCGAGGAACATGACAAATTGTACTTTTTTAATGAATACAAATGTTAATATAACATCAATTTCGTTACAAAAATATATTATATTTATGTTGTCAAAGGTAAAAAAATAATGACATTACCTAAATCCGTGGTACATTAATAATGTTTTATTTTGATATTTCATTAGAATGCCAGTTGTTTACATAACCTATAGATGTGTGTAACAATACACACGTACTGGAAAGAGGAGTACAACACTGTCAATAAACATTTTGTGAGACAAAGGTTCAGTTTCATAGTTTTGATCATTCTATGTGTATTGAATACGTACAAACTATTCTGTTTAGTCGATCATGATGTACTATGCTATACTATGGCTATACACTTGAACTATAGTCTATACACTTGTCTGTTATGGTGGAACCATACATCAGAGTCACGTAGAAGACTCCGTGTGGTACACAGTGATGTATTCAGATTGTTGTGCAGGGAACCCAGAAAGTGAAGTATTTGTCAAAACTAAGAAATAGCACACGCTCGCTTGCACGCACGCATACGCTCGCAAACACATGCACATGCTTGCACACACACACACACACTGGTGAACAACAGTTATTAAAACACAGCTGATATAAACAGAGTTTCTAGTATCTAGTTGTTCCCAGCACCCGGCAACGTTCTATTAACTGACTACGGTCTGTATAATTATACCGTGGTTAGAATGTTATGGCCTTTTGAAGTCTCATTAAACTAGTTAGCTTTTTCAGAACTTTATCGCCAAGCACCAGATGTGCCGTGTCCGGTTTGCGTCTTGAATTCAAAACTCTGACATGATGTGCTAATCACTACATTTACATTTTTGGGTTTTGTAATATAAGTACACAACGTCAATTAGTTATGTCACACTGTTCCTCTTTCTATTGTGTATGTATTTCTATGATGCATTTTCATTTACATGGCGCAAAGGTATCAGGATATGTTTTAATCTACCAGTCTGCACTCACTGTTATTATATGACACTACTACTACTTTTAGCAGAATGTCTCCCGATTCAAATTCAGACCATGAATCGAATGGTAAGCTTTATACAGAGTAGTTTAAAATGCAATAACAGTTTGGATAGACTCTCTTGAGAGGGCAATCTAGCCCTTCGGGGTATTGGTTCATATATGTCTAAAAGTTTCAATTACACTTTGTCTCAGTTCAAACTTGATGCCACGACTTTCTATAATATGAAACCTAACCACTTTTATTATATCATTCTGAACCAATATCGGAAGGGGCTGGATGAAAAAATATTAAACACAGTTTCCTTGGCAAAGGATGTGCTGAATAATATTGAGAATAATATAGAGAATGCGTGTAGCACTTTTTTAGTCAAAGACGTGTTCGTCTCTTTGTGTGCAAAGATACTTCAATTGTAATTGAACTGTACACATTGTCGTACGAATAAATATATATGTTTACTATTACTACACTATCGTGCCTCTAGTTTGCAATAATGCTGATACAGAGTTAAGACGATTACGTGTTGGTTTAATCAATTGTAGTATACTCGTTTGGAATAGGCCTACCTATAGGTGTAAATGAAACAAAATCCACTGTAAATTTGACATTTGAAGTTATACTTATGTGACGAATACAAGAAAATACATAGGACTACTTTATCACGAGTTTTATATTTTCAGCAAATCCGTATTAAAACGGGACACGGCCCAAGGCCGTATTCCTCGAAAAAATCCATATTGCATACGTACGATGTCGCATGTCTGAAGTTTGGGTTGATTGCTTTAGACCCTAACTTGGTTAAAACCGGATAATTGGTGTCCCAACTTACACCTTTCAAGTGTTTTGTATAAAAAAAACGTCAAATGGGAAGTAAGGGGAATACTCCCCTACCACACACACCCCAAGGAAGGAAGGGGAATACTCCCTTACCACACACACCCCGAGGCGCTTCACGCCTTGTTTCGCGCCAAAGGCGCTTCATACATTACATTGGATCCACCCTTTTTCTAAACCCTGGATCCACCCCTGTATATCGTATTGGTATGGCTTAATGTCCAGTATGGCATGTTATAAATCGTCCAACTAAACCACATAGTTTTAATTTCTGCAGACACGTTTCGTGTGAATCGTGACTCTGACTCGGCAGTTGAAACAGAATGCTGTCGTTCTGCAGCAGCTGTAAATGAATGGTCCCCGTCGCCGAAAAAGCTGCCACTAAAAGTGAACTATCACTTGTTTTGCGGTGTCTGTCGCTGCTGCTGTTACATTTGGCAAATGTTCGTTAAATAGTGCAGTTTGAGCCATCAAACAAAATCTTTCACAAATGTTGTATTCCATCAGTTCTTCATACGGATAAAACTCGGAAGTAGGCGGCCTGGACGCTCAAATCGGACAGCTTACCTTCACAAAACGGACGAACTTTCAATGACTTCAATAAATTTATGCGTGAGCTGCCATTTTTATTTATGCTTGATCACGGTCTTGAGCATACTCAGGATTTCAGCATTTCATGCTCAACGGTGAGCACGATTTCGTGCTCAAGATGTTTTATAACCTCGCCTGAGTTTGAGCATAGTGTGAAAGCGAGGCTTGAGCATGAAACCGTGTTCAATTGAGTTGAGTACGGTTTATAACCTCTAGCCCTGGACTCTTGTCAGCATTATTCAGCAAAATGGGACATGACACCATTACCTGAAAAATTATGGTATGCTTTGAGCCATAACGCTGTCTTCTTAGCTTTGTAATGGCACCATACATCTGATAAAATAACAAAAATAGTACATTTATGTCTTTCGTAGGTGTCAGTTTCATTTATATGTGCTCTAAAATTTGTTTTGACATTTCAGGGTACAAGTAGCCAACAAGGTTGGGGTTAAATTAAACTTGTTTTCAGTCATCGTTAAAAACTCAGTTACAACACCACAGGTTCTGCAGCTCAGGTAAATTTACAAAATGACAAATTTGCTAAGCTACAAATAATAAATTTTATTGCAAAATTACTAGTCCTTTATTTTTATTACAAAGTTACAAATCATTTGTTATATGGCAGCATTACAAATCAACTGTTACAACATTATAAATCATTTGTTTTATTACAAAGTTACAAACCATTAGTTTTAGTATGTACAAAGTTACAAATCATCATTTTAATTTTGTATCAAGTTACAAATCATTAGTTTTAGTATGTACAAAGTTACAAATCATTGGTTCTATGGCAACATTAGTCCTACATTACAAATAATTTGTTGTACAGCATTACAAATCATTTGTTGCATTACAACACTACAAATGATTAATTTTATTACAAAATAACAAATAAATATTTTAGTAACACATTTCATAAGCAACACCAATTTAAAAGTAACGTTGACCACGAACATGTATGTAACTTGATAAATGGTGAGTTCTTTGTTACTATGCACTTGCAAACACTACACAATCAATCATGTTGCTCCATACAAGGGCCTGCGCCCATACATGTTGTACTGGTTGATTTACAAAACATAAAACACCATAATTGATTTTAATGGCTTGAAGTCACGATTTCACACTGTTTGTTTGACTAGATATTTGATACTTTGGTGGACGTTTGCCAGATTCTTGGTAATACTGGTCTACATGATAAACTTCACACAGAAATTGTAAAAATTCAAAAGAAACTATGACATTAGCTAATAAGTTGTGGACACTTCCAAAATGTAACCTTCTGCAGCACGCGACGTACTGATTTTATTACCAAAACAGACGAATAAAAATGCTATAAGAGATATTTATGTAGCAGCAAATTGTGCCTTGTTAAAAAATCAATAGGGGTCTCGGTTGAGCAATTGCTGCATTTCTATTTGCTCCACAAAAAATTGGCAGATGACCAACGTGACTCAGACAACATAAATCACAGCCAGTCATTGTAAAAAGTATAGTTGTTCTGCTTAATAATGCATAACATAGGAAGGTTTTACAGTATGTCTAAATTACCAATACAAAAAACAGAAACTTATATAACAACCTGGACAAAATAGAATCATTGTTATCATAAAATTGCGTTATACAGTATAAACTATAAATCTATTCTAACATTTTGACTAACAACTGTATCTTAATCAACCACATTTTAATTTTAAAATACACTGAAACTGTTTATCTGTTCAAATGTAATGTTTCAGGGTGAATATCATTTTTACAATTTTACAGTTGCTAATGATATGCCTATCAGTATCATGTGATCCTGTGAACCCCTCACCCCAATATATCTGTCCACAGGAATGGGAAATTTGGTACATTAAAACACATTTGGACAGTACAGATGTTATTGTTCAAATATATCATAGTATATACTGTCTATAATATGCACATGATTTTATGCTAAAAAAACCGATGAAATGTATACGAAAAAGTCAAAAAAGCAGCCTGCATCTATAAGGTATGATGATAGTGTGGGACACGAGTGCACCCCCTGCTGGGATATAAAAAGTTGTAGGTCCCTTATATTTCATGTTTATGCCAGGAGAAGTAAAAGATCCCACATGGGGGGGGTAAATAGTGTTCACTATCGAAGCCTGTCATGATTCACGAAGCGTGGTCTATCTCTAAGTCTACCACGGATGTAATACAAAGTACGCATGCTATGAATGCAACCAATGTGACAAACATAGAGGCATGAGCAAGCTGTAGATTGGATCCATGCTGGGACTTGTCGTCACTGTTACTTGGTATTGGGGCATTCCATCTCAAAGGCATGTTGAACTCATATTTTTGAATAAAATTTTTTTTTTACTTACAAAAAATTACTTCATTAATCCAAAGGTCAATATAACCACACATGTCAAACCATAGGGCTGTAGCTCAAATAGTTTCTATGTTGACCATATCAAATTTGGCGGATTCTGTTTTCCCCCCCAATTTTTTGGATCATGAAGATTTCTTGTTCTACTTAAAATATCAATAACTCAAAAACTATATGTGCTAGAATTCTGGCATTTGGCATGCTTAATCTCCATCATATTTAGATAACAGACATACCATAGTTTCACTTCTATATATTAGTTCTCCCACAATCTGCCATTGACGTTGTATGTTTTTATGTGCGAAATTGAGCCAACAAGTAATTTTAGACAATTTTGTATTACAATAATAAAACACGTCAGAACACAAATTTATCTTATTTGGATGAAAAACACATATACATATGTAGGTATAGATGTATGGGAAGTTTGAAGTTTCTATCTTGATTAGTTTATGAGATACTGATCTCCAAAGTTGCTACATAGTGAAAAGTGGCCAAAAATGCTATGTAGCCATGAAGCTAAAATTTCAATTACATTTTTATATTTGTACAATGCCTGTGTAATGCACCATATTTGGATTCTCTATTCAAATTGCTTCGTGTTGAAAAACATATTTAAAATTGACATATTTTTATTTTTATCTAATCAATAAAGTACTACACAATATCAAATCATATAGCTGATTTTACTAACTATTCCTTCTCTAGTTACTACTAGTAAGAACATTATGTAAATATTGTTGTCAAATAAAAAAAATTCTTAATACATCATTCTAGATGATATGTACCTGGGTCATTCCATGTGAAATCAACCAATAGTCAAAAAGATGATATCTCAGAATTTATTTAAATTTTAACCAATGACTAAGTGGCTATACTTGAGTTAAGTTGAGCACTTGTGCAAAAGAACTAAGCATATTTATAGTGTTCGAAATTAAGGCCTTTTTATCAATTAAAATGCTTCATGTTGATTAAGTGCAAGAACCAGCCAAAATATGCAAGTTATCAGCCCCACCCCATGTACTTCTTCTTTGCCAGCGACAGATCGCTGCCAAAGTAAAGGCAAAGTCCGCACATGCAAGGGAACCCTCATGCACTTGTAACACGAAAGAATAGTAGAGTTCAAGTTTTTTAACCATTAGGCCCCAGGATTTAGTGAACAAATGCTCCTCTAATCCAAGGATTTTTGTCAAATTCTGCGCGTATTTACTACCTTGTGTTCACAAATCTGTAGAAAAAACTATACAATATTGATAACTGCATGTTGTATTTATTTTGAAGAGTAGTAATTTCCCCATGTGCCAGTACATAAACAAATGAGATATGATCATAAAATATTTACACTTTATCACAATTTGCAAACACAAAATATATTATTTTAAACTATAACAGTTTGACAAAAATTTTCACAGACATTTGACAATTATCTATTGCCATTACCATATGCAATCCAGTGAAGCAAATGTAGCAGTGTCTGTTAGCTTCGCCACACTAAAACAATTATCCAATCCTATTTTCAAGGAGACCCCTAACTGTATGTGTCAAGCTGTACACGTATGTGTTGATGAATCACAGTAACCAATGCATTATATGAAATAACTTAGTAAAATTATAATTGTTGTTACAATTATTTTCAGTCTGCCACTGTCAAGTTCACCATGCTACTAAAAATTATGTATAATAACCAGTTGCAATAAAAACACTTATTATAAGCTGAAACTAAATGTAGCCATATTTGTAACCATTCCATTACTAAAACCATTATCAAATTACAATATTTACTTCATATTCATCGATATAGTATAAAAAATTTAAATATTGTAGCAGATAGATTGTACAGCAAATTATTGAATTGAGCTTGGAATGTATTTGTTACAACTAACATAAAATAAATATTATAAATTACAAATATGATAATATCACAAATGTGAAAAAATTTAACACATTAGCTGGCTGTTGCGAATGCCAACTATCATCCTTAGTGTACACAGAGCCCTAGACAGGTGCTAATCCACCCTATAGGCAAACAATAATTACCACTGCTACAGCCACAGACACACAGCATGCTTTCCTTTCCAAGACAGATTATGCAACTACAGGGGATGAGGCCTTGTGGACATTTTCTAATGTCTTTATATAAGCAAAAACCATGTACCCTCTGTTAAGACAAGAACCCAAATCAATTTTAATATAACATATTTGAAAGAGTTTACAAATTTAAACATCTATATAAATATCTATATACCAGATTTAAAATTAAAATTAAATAAATAAATCCGATTTAAATAAAAAAAAAAAAAAAAAAAAAAAAATCATTATTTTTTTCAACCCTGGTATGTATATATATATATATATATATATATATATATATATATATATATATATATATATATATATATATATATATATATATATATATATATCAAAAGTCAAAGCCAAGCCCAAGGGAAAGGCTAGGTAAATGTGTACATAAATAGATAAATAGTATTATTATTACACACCATCAGCATTAAATAGTTGAAACATATACAGCCTTATTACATTGATGTAATTACAGATCATGACTGTCAGCATAAGTGGCGATATTGATAGCACCAGGCACTTAGCCAGGGACCCGTCTGCCCGTCTTAAAGACGGGCAAATGTCTTACAACTGCGGGTAGAATAAAAATAAGACAGGTTTTTCTTTTTACAAGATGAGATTTGTTCACAATAAAATTGTTTGAACTGTCTTAAACTTAGTGACGGCTTAGCGTATGCGGTTGTGATTCGACGAATGTTGTCGATGGCAGAATAGCAAATACCGCCGATCTACAGGGTTAAAAAAATTATGATTTTTTTATTAGATTTTTTTTATTTCTTTGATTTTTTTAAATCTGGTATACAGTCATAAAATATTTTACTATCAGGCTATATGTGTGCACACTTTGTGCTTTTGTATTAAAAAACACACAAAACTTTGTTGATCTCGATGCTTATAAACAATTATTTGTGTTAAATTCATATAAATCAGCGATTAAAAAAACTGAAGTAAAAAAAATCATAAATCAATTATTTTTTTGGAGCTATTTAAATCATAATTTAAATCAAACAACCCTGCTGATCTATAAAACTATATATTTTTAACTTTGACATCGTTGGAAAATAATGATACTGCGATTGATCTCTATTTATTGCAATCGTGTGTCATTGGTTGGGAAACGCGCTTAAGTGGCGTTTCTCAGTGCCTATCCATTGGCGCTCTCATTTGAAGAAACAATCCCGTGACCCAGATGTCGTGGGAAGAGTTCAAAATGACACCTGTCAAGCGAGTGAAAAGATGCAATAATTGTCAACATCAAAGTTCACGACAGTCGATGCCTTTTTCGTAAACGTGAATAAAAGCAGCGTTCCTGCGATTGTCCCTGAACAGTCAGAGTCAGCATCCTTTGTTACGTTGGTGGAGATCCATAATGTTGATGTGCCTGCTGCCAGTAACCGAAACGCTACTGTATTGTCGCCCACCGCTGGCACTCTGCAGTGGTCAAGCACGATCACAGTAAACTTCAAAATTGAGTTTGAATCAGGCTCCGATTCACATACATAACCGGCATGTAGGCCCT
This sequence comes from Lamellibrachia columna, assembly GCA_963662155.1. Lineage (NCBI taxonomy): Eukaryota > Metazoa > Annelida > Polychaeta > Sabellida > Siboglinidae > Lamellibrachia > Lamellibrachia columna. Next base: position 43,289,471 of record OY759268.1, on the reverse strand, counting down.
GGTTCCTCAACTCAAATGGCAGGCAAACCACCAACGATTAGGCTGTATTCAGTCTAGTAAAGTCTTATTGTTTTTGTCCAGTACTAGGCAATACTGAATCTGGATGATTGCTGTTTTATCAAAGAAGTAATGTTTCGATGTAGTACTTTCAAGACCAGTTTTATTACCGAGTGCTGTATCTTCTATTTTTATTTGTTGTACTGCTTTACTTTTAGTGTCAAGCATATGATTTTGCGTGTGATTGTAATCATATTAATTATTTTCATATTAGACGTTTTTGCAATGCATGTACTTAAAAGTCCTAAGATGCTTCAAACATTACTTCCATGTTTATTAATTTAAAATAAAGTTTCAAGTTACTTTTTCATGAACCTTCATATCTTGGTTCTTCTTCTATTATTATTATTGTTGTGTGGGTAATAACGCCAACCTCGCTGCACAGCTAGTAAGACTCGACTGGGCCAATAATGGTTAAACCGGATTTGGCATGCCATTGAAAAAAACTAATTCGGCCAATAATGGCTGTCATTTGACATTTGCTCAACTTGTATTGGCCTACCAGTACAAAAACCAAATGGGCTAATAATGGCTGTCATTACATCAACCAGCATTGGCTTGCCAATGAAAAAAAATCAATTGGACCAATAATGGCTGTCATAGACGCAACGGCTTCCACGGAAACCGTTCGTGTGTTTAAGGTTTTTTAGAATGTTCAAGACTAGCAAAATTTTATTTCTGGTTAAGGGCCTGCATAGCACACCTGGGCAATGGCCCGGGATTACCTGTGCAACTATGGGGATTAATTTAGCAGGAAGCCACCAACACGAAAACATGAAATTAAAGTACAGAAAAACAGCTTACTACATGGTTGCCAATTTCCATGCCTGGTCCGTTTCCATTTCGCTAGCATCATTGTCCCTATCCCAAAGCATTTCAGCTATATCGGCTGATGAAAACATGCTGCTTGATAACGAAGTTGAACAGCGAAACGTCGAAGTGAACAGACAAAAATATAATTTTCCAATATGGAGACCTATATGTGTAACGTGCAGAGGTTGTCTGAGACATGTTCGCTACACACCATCAAAATTTCATAGCGTTCAGTTCCAGGATTTTTTTGTTTGTTTGATACAATGGGTCAAGGTCCTTCAAAACGTTAGCAATGGAGAATGTTAAAGCCTGAAGCAGTACTGACAATCTTCCAGCATGTACCTCAGCTGAAGGCTTCAACACAATGTAAACACTCGGTCAAGAGAACTGTCAAATAGGAACGTGAGGAGGTTAGTAAACAATTAATGAATGATCTTGCCAAATAAGATGCAAACAGCATGTCCAAACGTATTGGCAAGTATGTAACTAAAATCATCTACGTCTAAGATAGGTATATAAAAAAAAAATTCAAATCGATCAGATGATCATTTAAATGGTTCCACAGGATAGAGTGTCCTATAAAGTTTATAACACTTTTGGAATTTTGTTGATACCTACATTATTTCCGAAGTTATTCCACTTTTTGATCTCTGAAAATTAGCATTGATGTCTATACAATTTGGTTCCATTTCTTGTGACCCGGAATGCTGAGGACTGTATTTCATTTATATGAAAATAGCAATAGTTTTTAATGTATTGAACATATTGATGTGAAATAAAAAGGTATATGACCCAGAAACTAATGTTAATAATATATGACCTTGACATGACCTAATTAGTTGACCTACATTTAACCTTTGACCTATTTACATGGAGTAATGGGATTATTTGGTTGTAATTAATTAGTAAATGGGTTTATTAAACCTTTATGGGATGGAAATTGTCAATGTATCTACTTCAATGTCATGTGACTTAGTAAATCCATATTTTTGATGACCTAATTAATTGACCTACATTTTACATTTGACCTATTTACGTAGATTAATGGGCTAATTTAGCTGTTATTTAATAGGTAATTGGCATATTTAACTTTTAATGGATGGAAAATGTCAATTTATCAACTTGAATACTATGTGACCATGTAATTTTACATTACCTAATTAGTTTACCTGCATTTCACACTTGACCTATTTACAGGGAGTAATAGCATGGTAATAAGTTGGTCCACCCATACAGGGCTAGGGGCATCAAAATAATTGTATGTGTTTAGATTATATTACAGTTAATTGTACATATTTTACCATGTATTAATTATGAAAAGGTTATAGCATGTTATTCAAAAGCAACCATTTATTTCTATATGCACATACGTTTCTTCAGACAATGTCAATGCCTATCTATGTTCGTCATATTTTTTATTTCTTGCAGGCAAATGCAATAGTGTGTTAATGTTCCACAAGCACACTGTCTCAGCATCAAGCACATGATTTTGTTTATCATGTTAGATGAGTGCATGGCAATAATTTCCATGTGTAAGAGTATAATAGTTATCGTAGACGACAGCACATTTGTCAAAACCAGAATTGATCACTTTGATGTCGCTCATCGATGGATGATGAATCTATCTCAAATCGTCACTGAAGAAAGGAACAGTTGTCTTGAGATGAAGTCTTATATGATGTTGCAACAGTGCATGCAGTGTTATCCAAGGTGTTCATCATTCGATTCATTTGTATCATAACAGCCGATTGTAATCCATATAAATCACAAACTAGCTGAAGTCTGTACACACAAGTTGCTGTTGAATACCTTTACCTGTAACACAAAATACTTTTGAATAATTAAATTAATAATTATAATATTATATATCTGATATAATCAGATGATAAAATATCAAAAGTACATTTTATAACAGTAAATTTTGCACAAATAAAAACTGGATCTTCTAAAATCCAAGATGTCAAATAATGTGTAAAATAAAATAACGATAATTAAGAAGATATTCAAGTTGGCATAAATGATCACTGCAAATAAAAATTAACAAAACACAAATAGTGGCAGATATTAAGTATAAAATATGCATAATCAAATATTAAAGTGAAAAGTATCTGCAGCTTTAAAAAATGATTACTTGGTTTTAACAGTAATCACTGGAAGGCGACCGAACATATAGGTATATACAAATACACAACAATTTTTTTATTCATCATAAAATATTCATTATCAATGCATACCTTAGAAACACTACACAACTCACACCAGTTATTACAATTTACAAATTATATAATCAGTAAAAAAGGTATGCAGTAAACGCAACAAAAAAACAATAAAACATAATTTCTGACAGCTAGTAAATACTGCTACACAAACTACAGAAATACATATATAACAAATGTTATAAACAAAATGTGCCAGCAATTAATTGTTGAAATGTGGATTGCTCGGATTCTTCGAAAAGATTTCATATTCCAGTATTGCAAATGACGCCATGACGATGTCACATCATCTTATAGTAATTTACCTTTCGTAATTTTTAACATAAAAATATTGACGCATAGACAACAATAATACATTTATAATAACTTTATCAACAAAACATGCAATTATTTAATCGCAGAAATACGGATGTCAACGGATTACGATGCGTCGAAAGGTCTTTACAATATACGTTCATGCGAAGCCACCGACCGCAGCTTCCGAACGACAAAACATGACAAATTAGCGTGCACCGGGTCATGTTGCCCATGTTTTTCTGAAAAACGGCAGTTGTCCACTGCAATAATATGCACATCATTTTAAAGCTAAGTAATTATTGTACTGTTCTTTTTTATTCCTATAAAATTCTTCTTTATATTATATGTACTTTTTAACAAGTTTAAGCAAAACAAAATTTACTTACCTTCGTGCAGTCACAAAAGCGTCGGAATGAAAAAATTCCCGCGCCCATAATGTAAAGAAGACATTCATTGGTCGATATGAAGTTAAACAAACTCGGCCACGTCATTTGCATACCGAGTATTTTGGCTTTTCCCGCGACCATGTGATGTGAGCGTCACGCCTTCGTACCAAATATGGGACACATAAAATGACGCTATTTTTGACGACAACGAAAAAGTGACGCCATCTAGCGGAACTTTATATACCTATCTAAGATCAGGCATTTAAAGTTGGAGTTGTGGGAAACCTAGTCAGCACTCTTGATGTGGGATTCTTAACAGATATGGCGCTGCCCATGAAAAAAACATTTTGGGTGTTCAACGAGGTATATTTAGTTAACCACTTGCATGATATTCTTTATTATAGTTGCAAATTGTTAGTTTTCAAGTACTTTTATAGGTGCAAAGGCCCCAAAAATGCATTTGGTTTCGCTTTAAGTAGTACAATTTTTTTTGAATTAAAAAATATGAGTGCAACAAGATTTTCTTATTTTGGTTGAGATGGAATGCCCCTACTGTACTAAGTGTCCCATATCAAGTACTAAAAATGTTCATACAAAGATGAAATATATCAATCAGACATGGCTGAATAGGTTTTGTATGTGTACATAATTTTTATTGCTGTAAAAAACATACACACAACAAATGTCAGCACTAATTATAACTATGATAGTTCTTACCTTGTTCCTTGTTTTTTCTGTCCATCACCACCTGCACAGTTGTCCAGCGGACCGTTCTGACCAGGTGCATTGGCCATTTGTATGCGTGCTTGGTCTGTTGTTTTGCTCAAATACTATTCAGGTGATCACAGTATCGACATGTAATCCCTTCAAATTGTGATGTTTACAAAATATACTGCCACGCATTGGCAAACAGTCAAGCCCACAATGTTGGGTCTAGGCTTCTGCAGCAACTCTAGGGCAGGGGTGAGCGCGTAAGCTACTTAGCTAGGTTGTAAGCTAACATGTAAACAATGCCACTGGTGGTTGGTAATACCGGTACACTGAATAAACGACGCCGGTAGACTAACACAGTTGGTGTTCCGTACGCGCTGGTGAATCTAGGGTTTCCCTACCAACGCGTAGTCGACTGATGCCACGGCTGCGAAACCAGGACGGTCGCCTCAGCTGCAGCTAGACAGCGATAATTCACGGAGTGGGTCGATAGTAACAACTAACGTGCCAGAGCGCACGCAAACGGTATCCGGATATAACGCAGAGCATAGGCGTTCGCATTCCCCGCTTCGATTGGCACAAATGTGGGCCTAACGGTAGAATGATCCCACGATTTTGCCCCCATTCAATATTCCTGTTGCATTCATCTCTTGCCGATCTTCTCGCCTCCGTCATTAACTATGGCGGCGCAACAGTCGTGCTGAAACTGAATGTGTCGCGATCTCATCCGCCCATGCGTATTTAATTATAGCGCACTGATTCTCATTTGGCGATCGTAGATATAGGAGCGGCCTTTCATGCGGGTCGCAACATTTTATTTATGGATAGATGCAACAAGTAATGTATTTATTTACGACGTAGACGAGGTTTTTGTCGTCACGTGGCCGGCATTCTCCAATAAAAAGCTCCCAATAAAACTCTGTAGCTGTGCGGTTTTCCAGGGACGCTGTTTGGCGGATGAGGGCGTGTTGTGTCCAGAGCAGAGGTGCCTAGTTGCATAATTAGGAGGGTGGAGATTCTCATGCTGAGATTAAATATACGAAGGTTGATACCTCCCCAACCACAACGCCATTAAAACACATCAAGCTGTAGCCAATTTTATAGACGAGGAACTGTTTCAAAAAGATATTAATTTTGGCTTATAGGAAAAGGAAGGAGACGCAGGATATGTGAAAAATAGCAGAACAGAAGCAGACGACTTAGCACCTGCGTAGTCATGGGTTTTATAAACGAATGTTATTGCAAACACTCTGTTGTGACATTAGAGGTGTAATTATAGCTCGCCGCAGTGGTTTAATTGTATCAATTAAGTCGACAATCAATATAGGCATATAGGCTATAGGGCCTCTGTCATAGCGTCAATATTAAACGTTGTTTACTCGTTCAAAGACATGACATGTCCAAATGGTCTTGAAAGGGGGGTGCGGGCGTACACTATCAGCCGGGATGATTTATGAAGAATGTTACAGCTAAAAGAAATGTTCTCAAAAAGGTGGGTTCGTTCGACCCGTCCCCCGAGCATGCATGCATGACGTATTCGAACGTTGAGGTAATGTCCATGCCACATGGAATTCCATATGCTTACATTACAAGAATCGTAAGGATTAATTGTGTTTGTGTAAGGATTAATTGTGTTAATTGGGTTACCGTAACTAGTCTACATCGACTAGATTTATTTGATTATCCAGGCGCCGTGATGTGGCGCCACTGTTTGTCGCACACACCAGAGCGGCTTTCTCGTTGTGTCGAATGTCCATGGAACGTTACACTGAATCAGGGTAATCAACGAATTTGACTTTCGATCTGACTCATATAAAATAATATGAATAATATTTTTTTTCAGTTGATACGAAGCATTTGAACCAAATTTAAATTTCGATTACAGTGACACAATTCGCATAATAAAATAAAATAAAACGAAATTAATATAAATTCTCTCCCTCCAACCCATTCTCCCCTTATCTCTCCCTCCCTCCCTCCCTTCTCCTCTCTCTCTCCCTCTCCCTCCCTCCCTCCCCATATCTCCCTCCCTCCCCATCTCTCTCTCTCCCTCCCCATCTCTCTCTCTCTCTCTCTCTCTCTCTCTCTCTCTCTCTCTCTCTCTCTCTCTCTCTCTCTCTCTCTCTCTCTCTCTCTCTCTCTCTCTCTCTCTCTCTCTCTCTCTCTCTCTCTCTCTCCCTCCCTCCTTTAGAATACTTTAAAGTTTTAATAAGTTTGAAGCTGGAGAGAAACCCATCAAATTTGGCACCTGTGGTGCACTGTTTGCACAATGTGGTACATTAAGGAATCATACGTGTATACATACTGGAGAGAAACATTACAAATGTGGCACCCGTGGTGTACAGTGTGCATATATTTGTTCCTTAAAGAAGCATCTAACCACTCGCACCCGGTAAGAAACCCTAGATAGTAGTTTTGCACATAATAATGCCTTAGGTGTTCATATGCGCACGCACGCTGATAAGAGAACATACAAATGGTAAGTTATCCAAGAGGTGTACTTTAATGAATCATGAAATAAATTAACTTCTACCCTCAGACTAATTAATAAGCAGTACTGTGTTTTTGAATACATGTATTAAGTTGAAGACAATTGTAAATGTTTTATAAATAAGAAGTATATTACAAGTGATTTCTGTGATGCCAAGCAAACGGTCGCACCACACAACGAACGAATGAATTTGTAGTACTAGCAAAAGTCCATCATCCGGATGGGATAACTTGGTAGATCGTACGTGACTGGAACACGTCAGGATACACAACACTATCACAGAAATATCCATCACTGCCTTGGTACATGGTGCTGCCAGTCAACATATTGATGGCTTCTTTAATTTGTGACGTAATACTGGCAGTTATAGTCACGTGATGCGACGCCTTGCCTTGTATGACGTAACGTTGGACAATCAAAGAAAAGACGCGTGACGTTGTCAACAATTGTACGTAATTGTTTGCAAATCATTGCGTGAAGTTGTACGTAATAATTACAAAGGGTAATTCGATTGTTTCGTTGAAAATGTAATATTTGGGTGAATTTCTACCGTGGGGATGTAAATGAAACCCTGACAGTTTGACGTCCGATATGCAAATCGTCTAGTAGGAGTAGCCTAGCAAACATACAAACAAACATACATATATATATATATATATATATATATATATATATATATATATATATATATATATATATATATATATATATATTATATATATATATATAATATATATATATATATATATATATACATACATACACACATACATACATACATACATACATACATACATACATACATAGATACTCACGGTGGATTATAATAATATTTTGTGAGCTGTGGGTTGTTACGTGCATGTAAACAACTATGTTGACAAAATGGTTAATATACTAATGGAAAATCACAAAACAGTAAAACAAAAACAGGGAAAGATATATAGTTTATGCATTAAACTAACATTCGTATATCACATTAGTTCGATTACTTTGTAAATTAATATGCCACATATGGCATTTTCAGAAAGTCAGCTGGGAACGCAAGAAATAGTGGTAAGAAATGCCATATTTTATGCCATATAATACCGTTTCAACTCTGCAATATTTTTTTTCTTCATAAATATGACTTTTGCATTCATTCCTTTATCGCGGATAGTATTTGATGTTCTAAAAGTATAATAAATCGTATATGAGCGCAATGGTAATCTGCTATAGTGTTTTTTTGTAAATGTGTATTTGTCAAGTGCTTAAAAGGTAAGCTTATTTAAACACTTATAACTAATTAGCTTCAGTTTGTCCACGTGTGTGTAAAAATACCTTTTTTGCATTATGATACTTTAGCTAACACTATAGCCGACATTCCTACTGAGTTAAGCTGCGCCGATGTTCACACACCGCCAATTGGAATTTCGAGTAAATCCTCATTACTTTCAGCAGCACCAGCAATAAATAAACTAGTCAAAACGACAGAGAAACAAAATAAAACACATATAAATTAAATACATACATAGGACATGTCACTGCAATGCTAAGTTCGTCAGCCAATTTACACATTACAAATCCTTAAAAATACAAATTGTATTTTTTTTTAATTAGTTAACTAATTAAATAAAAATATTAAATAAAAACCATAAATTTACAACAACAAAGGCTTCACGACAAATGACAATTATTTACTTTTTTCCAACCGACCCCTTTCGAAGTATAAGAAACGATTATACAAACTTTCAAAAGTGAAATGTATCTACTATGTATATGACATGTAATACATAATGACACACATAAGTAAAATGTATGTTAATTGAGCAATTCAAACAACCCATTTAAAAAAAAACGTTTTGAATTACATTTTCGAAAAAGAATTTTTTTTTACCATTTTAAATTGTTTAACATTATTCAATAATTGGCTGAATTTAAGCACATTTATTGTTACTCTGTAATATAGAGGTATGTATGTTCGTGATAGGCATTTCTATATGTGATGACGCAATCAGTACGCATGTTCCGGTTGATCCTAGCAACAATGTTAACGTGGCTGCCATCTGCAAAATTAGTCCCGGCTTGGTGTTGAGATCCCAGACCAAGTGGGAAACGTATGCCTGTCGTATCATCCTAATTGAGGCTTTGGTCATCAACTTGAAACTGCACCCTCAACTGATTCAGCCTATCCCGAATCCGGTTCGTTGATGTCGTAATATGTAGAGTGTGAACAGTTTAAGTAATATCTGCCGTCAGTTTAATTAAATGTGCATATTTTTGTTCAAACCGTCGAACGAATTGACTTTAATCGTTAGACCTAGCTCAAAAAAATGGATATCTAAAACAGTAAACACTGTATGGGGTCAAGGCTGATCATAATATATAATGTATGCACTTTACCCTAAGCGTTTTTATCACGCATCTATTTGTTGAGAACCAATAGACCAGTTGTCTTCTTTGGGACTAAAATCTATTATGCACAGTGAAATGGATTTTGGGTAAAGGAGTTTCTGATTTGTAACATAATAGGTCGCCCCGAATTTCTTAGAAAGACAGTGTGGTTTGTTCTGTTTTCTAGTCAGAAACGTTGTAAATTGTACACGAAAGCATTCGTCTACGAGACACATTAAGACAGCCAAATTAGTACAAGTTTGGATACAAAAGTTGCTTTATTATTAAGTATCTACACATTTGATTTATAGTTTAATAACATAATGTACCGTGTTATTGTTTAAATAATACAGAATGAAATTAAATAGTCAGAAAGAAATTGATGCATGTATAAAATAGTAACTAATTAATGCATTTTGTTTTAAGACATCAAAGTCAACTTATATTTTCACATACGATAGATCTAGTAGTAGTAGTAGTAGTAGTAGTAGTAGTAGTAGTAGTAGTAGTAGTAGTAGTAGTAGTAGTAGTAGTAGTTGTAGTAGTAGTAGTAGTAGTAGTAGTAGTAGTAGTAGTAGTAGTAGTAGTAGTAGTAGTTGTAGTAGTAGTAGTAGTAGTAGTAGTAGTAGTAGTAGTAGTAGTGGCCAGCTTCTGTCTCGTGAGACAATGCGTTTGTTTGCTGCATCATGTTGGTTGATTGCGAGCATGACGCCTCACACGTTTGTTTGCTGCATCATGTTGGTTGATTGCGAGCATGACGCCTCACACGTTTGTTTGCTGCATCATGTTGGTTGATTGCGAGCATGACGCCTCGCGCATTTGATCTCCTGGTTAATCTGTATGCTTTGATGTCTATAGCAGAACCGCCAGTAAGACTGGTTCGCCAAGTAGGTCGTTCTTCAGCAACTGTTTGCTAGTGCATAGGATCGATGCCATAATCTTTTATGACATCTTTGTTTCTCAATTTGGGTCTGCCAACTGGTCGTTTGCCTCCAGTTAACTCCCCATACATAATTTGTTTAGGAAGGCGGTCAATGGGCATACGGTGTACGTGACCAAGGAAGGCGGTCAATGGGCATGTAGTGTACGTGACCAAGGAAGGCCTTATTTCCTGTGGGACTTTGCTTTCTCGCCAGCACTTTAAGAATAGACTGTAGAGTGGTGATAACAATACTTGTCTTCCAGCCTTGATCAGGTCTGTAGAAATCGTGTCTCTGCCTAAGGCTTTGTTATTTGACAGTCTGGCGACAACTGCCTCCATCTCTGTGAACTCTGGTTCATCGTCGATTTCTTCCATAATCTCCATGAATGGCACTTTGTCAATTACAGGCGCAGTATAGGGTCTTTCCGTGCCGTAAAGATCGGAGAACTGTTCAATCCATCGATTCATTTGGTCGGCTCTTTTTGTTCTGGCTGCAAACCAGACTGGTTACTGGGTTGCGCTGAGAGCTTACGTCAAAAGTGTCCAAGGCTGATTGGTGAATGGTTTGTTTGAAGAGCTGCCAGTACTCATTTGTTTGAGGAGCTGCCAGTACTCATTTGTTTGAGGAGCTGCCAGTACTCATTTGTTTGAGGAGCTGTCAGTACTCATTTGTTTGAGGAGCTGCCAGTACTCATTTGTTTGAGGAGTTGCCAGTACTCTTTTGTTTGAGGAGCTACCAGTACTCATTTGTTTGAGGAGCTGCCAGTACTCATTTGTTTGAGGAGCTGCCAGTACTCATTTGTTTGAGGAGCTGCCAGTACTCATTTGTTTGAGGAGCTGTCAGTACTCATTTGTTTGAGGAGCTGTCAGTACTCATTTGTTTGAGGAGCTGCCAGTACTCATTTGTTTGAGGAGCTGCCAATACTCATTTGTTTGAGGAGCTGCCAGTACTCATTTGTTTAAGGAGCTGCCAGTACTCATTTGTTTGAGGAGCTGCCAGTACTCATTTGTTTGAGGAGCTGCCAGTACTCATTTGCATTCCAATTTTCTTCCAACTGACCAACTCGGTGTCTTAGGGTTGTGTTGTAGTCCGCAGTCAGTTTTAGAATAAACATTTGGCTATATCAACTATGGTTTGTTGCTTTCTTCTGTGGTGGGGTTTAGGCGACAATTTCATGTTTGAAATAACAAGACTGCGATCTGTGTCGCAATCTGCACTGTGGTAAGATCAAGTTTTGGTGACATCGTTCAGATGGCGACGCCTAATACGAACGAGGTCTAGTTGATGCCATATCTTGGATCTGGGATGCTTCCAGGAGACCTTATGATGGTCTTTGCATTGTGTGTAGGTGTTAGTGACACAGAGTTGGAACTTAGCACTCAACTCTAGGAGACGCTGTCCATAGTCATTTATTTTTTCATTGCCGAAAGCACCTATAGTGTCGGCCACGATTCTGTGTCATTGCCCACGCGAGCATTGGCGTCCACCAGTAGGATTAGTTTGTCTGATTTGAACACAGACTCAACCACTTGTGCAAGTGCTGCATAGAAGAGATCTTTGGCATCTGGTTGAGCTAACAACAATGGTGCTTAGGCACATATAATCTTGGCGTGACCTTTCTCCAAAGAGAGGCGCACTGTCATAATACGATCAGAGATTACATATGGTCCCTCTAGCTTGTTGCATATGGTGTTCTTCACAGCAAGTCCAACGCCGTGTTGACGTTTGGAGCCAGCTGGTTTCTCTAACAAGTATATTGTGTACTCAAGTTCTCTTATGGAGCCTTTCACGAATAGTCTTGTTTCTTGAAGTGTTGCAATATCAACTAACCTTTTGGCCAGTTCACGGTCGATGACAGCACTTTTTTCTGGAATCGTTAATCAAATCATAATCCGGGGACATGCCAGGGGTCATAGTCCGTACATTCCACTTGCCATGGCACAGTTTTAGGTTAATCTTTGCAGTAGGTGTGTGCATTGCAGTCGATAATAGGTCTGCACACCTACAGACTGTGGCGGGTCAGATCCCTATTGACCGGGGGCTGTCCAGTTTGGAGCGGGCGTATGCTGACCATGAACGTTTTCCTGGTTTGCCCTTATGACTCGATGGCATGACACTTCTCTCGACCGACTCTGCTGTGCTCTGGAGGAAAAGCATGGCTGGTACGTCCAGCAACAGGTAGGTTGCAGCCTTTGGCTAAAAGCCTGCCCGCAAGGCAGCGGGTTGCTAGTTGCCCATAGCTGGGACATGGGTTAGTGACAGCGGTAGGGCATGTCCATGTGTCGTGCACACTGCACCTCTGGGGCCCCATGCCGCTCCGAGATCCCTCGACTAATTTGCCTGGTGCCTCACGGTGACCAGTATCCGCTAGTTACCTCGGGGAGGCAAATAAGGCTAGTTACCTCGGGGAGGCAAACAAGGCTAGTTACCTCGGGGAGGCAAACAAGGCTAGTTACCTCGGGGAGGCAAACAAGGCTTACCAACACGGCGCTTGTCGTTTCGCCGAAGCTAGCCAGCGGTGCAAGCTGAAAGCGGAGGTGACAAGCACAACTACCCACTACCCCACTTGACGCGTCACTAAACCATGCACTACAAGCAGCACCACACAATAAACGATAAATCTAAACAAATTATGTATGTGTGTGTATATATATATATATATATATATATATATATATATATATATATACACTAAAACGGAACACACGTTTAACTTCGAGATATCATATGTTCAAAGCCAGAGGCTGTATATATATATATATATATATATATATATATATATAGCCTCTGGCTTTGAACATTATGATATCTAGAAGTTATATATATATATATATATATATATATATATATATATATATATATATATATATATATATATATATATATATATATATATATATATATATGTGGTAGGTCGTCTCGGTGGGTCGTCTATCAGTTGATAGTCATACACATCAAAAATGCAGCACTTGCTCCAACTGAGCTAGGTGGCTGTCGAAATCGGCTTTCGCGTTACCCCAGGACGAGGCTGGTACGTCAGCTGTTCAAAATACTAATTAGCTGGTGGTGACGCCTATCGATTAACATGGTGTCACCCTGCTACATCCTCCCCAACTAAATCTTAACCGTCCCGGTTACTATAAAAAAAAAGAACATCCCGCTGGAACTCTAGGGTTCTCCCAACACCTCCGGGCTCCATGCATCCTGCATTTTGTTGCGTCCTGGTAGTCTGTTGCGTTGGTAAACCCTGCAACCAAGTGTCAGCGGCTCACTCATCTTCAATCTCTCGTGAAGCAGGTTACGACTTTCTGCTGCAGCGCCGAGTCGTTCGTTTGCGTGAGAATACGCGTCTTGCAGTCTCTTCTGATGTGTGGCAAGCCATCCGTCGATCGAGCTGTCACAATCGTCCTCCCTCAACTCCTGCCCTAGGAATGCGTCTATCGGCAGCCAGGGATCGCGCCCAAACAACAAGTAGTGTGGCGAGTATCCCGTCGACGCATGTGGCGTCGCATTGTAGGCGTTGCAAAGCTCGGGCAGATGCTCTGTCCATCTTCGCTTCTGTGCCGGCGGAAGGGTCCTTAACAAGTCGTGTAAAGTCCGGTTAAACCTTTCACACTGCCCGTTCCCCTCTGGATGGTATGCCGTAGTCCTTGACTTCTCGATGCCGTACAGCTTGCACAGCTCTCCAATAGTCGCACTCTCGAAATTCCGGCCTCTGTCAGAATGGATCCTCTGTGGAACTCCGTAACGCTGAAACCACTCTCTCACCAATAGTCGCGCCGTCGTGTTCGCCTTCTGGTCACGTGCTGGTACAGCCCAAGCGAATTTGGTGAACACGTCTGTCAGTACCAGAACACTCTCACGTCCATCTGCTGCCTTCTCCAACTGTGTGTAATCCACCGCCAAGACCTCTAAGGGACGCGATGCTAGAAGGTGTCCCATCGGCGCGCGTGTCTTCTGCCGCGGCATCTTCGCTAGTGTGCACCTCGCACAGTTCTTCACGTAGTCATCAATCTCTCTGTGCATACCTGGCCAGTAACAACGGTGCCACGCCAGGCTGCTCGTCCTATCACCACCCTGGTGACCCATCTTGTCGTGCACCGCTTCTAGAAGTCGGTGCTTCAGCACACTCGGTAGAACTAGCTGCTTAACCTCTCCACCCTGTGGATCTCTCACCTTGCGGTACAAAACCCCATTCTCTTCCCTCATCTTGTGCCACTGTCTCAGCAGTTGTGTCACACCCTTCTGTGCACACTTCTTCGGCTTCTCGCCGACCCTCCAGTACATCAGGAACCTGCTGATGTCTGGGTCTTTCCTCTGCAACTCTGCAAGTTCTTCAGGTGACAACGCTGGGAAGGCAGGTGACTGGGTTGACTGTACCTCTATCTCCTTTACTTCAACCTGGAATTTTTGTCGTACTCTGTCATTCTTCTCTATCTGTTGGCGTAGTTCTCGCGGGAGTAGCGTGCACGATGCATATGTTGCGCATATCTGCTGCACGTCGTCTTCCTCGTCGAAGTCGGTTGCCCCGGGCTCGTAGTCGAGTTGCTGTCGACTCAAGGCATCTGCGTTTCCGTTTGAACGTCCAGCTCGATATTCGATCGTGAAGTTGAATGGGGCCAGCTCAGCTGCCCATCGTTGCTCGATGGCTCCCAACTTGGCGGTCTTCAGGTACTTCAACGGGTTGTTGTCAGTGTAGATGACGAACTCTCCGCCGTAAAGGTCGGCACGGAACTTCGTGGTGACCGCCCACTTAAGTGCTAGCATCTCTAGCTTCATCGAGCTATACTGGCGTTCGGGTGGTCGCAACCTGCGACTCGCGTACGCGATGACGACACGACGTCCTTCCTGTTCTTGAGACAGGACAGCGCCGAGACCCAGGTGGCTGGCGTCCGTCTCCACTATGAATGGTCGTTGGTACTGGGCATACCCGAGAACTGGAGCTGAGCAGAGCGCGTTCTTCAAAACCTTGAAAGCTCCGTCACACTCTGGACTCCAACTGTCCTTGAAGGCTCCTCTCAACCGTCCCTTCTCCTTCATTTCCTTGTTGACACTGGTCACTAGATCGTGTAGCGGCGCTGCAATCATACTGAACCCTTGCACATACTTACGGTAGTAGGACGCGAATCCTACAAAGGAGCGAAGCTGTTTCACTGTGTTCGGCACGGCCCAGTCTTTCACAGCATCGATCTTTGCCGGATCTGTGGCAATGCCGTCGGCCGACACATGGTGTCCTAGGTATAGCACCTCCCGCTGTAAGAAGTGACACTTGCTTGTCTTCAGCTTCAGTCCAATCCTCTGCAGTCGCTGTAGCACTTGCTCCAACTGAGCTAGGTGGCTGTCGAACGTCTTGGAGAAGATGATAACGTCATCAAGGTAACAGAGTACCGTCTGGTAACACAGATCTCCAAAGCACCTCTGCATCAACCTCTGGAAGGTCGCGGGACTGTTACAGAGCCCGAACGGCATACGGTTGAATTCGTACAGCCCCATAGGTGTGGTGAAGGCCGTCTTCTCTCGGTCGTCCTCCGACATCGCGATCTGGTGGTATCCTGAAGCCAGATCCAATGTGGTAAACCAGTTTGCGCCGCTCATGGCGTCAAAACTCTCGTCAATGCGCGGCAGCGGAAATGCGTCTCGGTGGGTCTTCGCATTGAGCAGCCGATAGTCCACGCACATGCGCAGCGAATCGTCTTTCTTCCTGACCAGGACGATCGGCGAAGCCCATGCCGAATGGCTCTCTCTGATAACACCTCTGTTCAGAAGATCCTTGATGTGCTCTTTCACCTCTTGATACTGTGTAGGCGGAATCCTTCTGAAAGGTTGTCGTACGGGTACCTCAGTCGTGGTCCTTATCGTGTGCGTGGCTAAGTCTGTATAGCCAAGGTCGTCATCATCTCGGGCGAATGCTCGTTCGTTCCGCGAGATGAGATCTCTCAGTTGAGCAACCTGCTCCGCGGTGACGTGTGGCCCGACATCGAGTGTACTGGTTAGTACCTCACGCGTGTCGACTACACCTGGCGGTCGGTCCTCAGTCCTGCTCACGTACTCCTCAGACACTCTGACTCGCTCAAAACATATTCTGTCCTCTTCACTGACGTGCGCGATGGTCTGATAGATACCTATTCGCATCCTCGGCTTCAGCCACACGTCTTCTCTGCTGGTGTTGACTACCTGCACAGGTGCAGCACCCTGGTGTACTCTAGTTAAAGTACTACACAATGACACCTCCACCGGAAGTGCCCCCACAATGGGTTCTACAACGACCCATGTCGCATCAGCCTGTCTCTGCAAACCGGAAACCATCAACGTGGCACAAGACTGCGCTGGGATTCGCACTGCGCTCCACCCTGCCACACGAGTAAATCCTCTCCGGTCCCGTTGCTTCGCGTCTATGACCGACGCCATCACCGACTCTGCTCTGTAACTACCTGTGTTCAGGGATCGTTTCCATAGAGCAAGGTCAAGCTCTCCCATGACATTCATTCCCAGAATGCCAGGACACCTCTTCTTATGAGCGCACTGATCTGTATCAGGGGAATCGCAGACAACCAGGATACCTCTGCCAGGTATGGTCTGACCCATGGTCGTCACGTCCAACTCGACGTACCCAACATACGGTATATCTAAACCGTTTGCAGCGGTGAGCTTCAACCAACTGCAAGACGCCAGCTCTCGGTCGTTTCGAGCAATGTACTTACGAAAGAAAGACTCAGTGATAGTACTTACTTGGGAACCTGTGTCAAGTAAGCAATTGACCTCCACACCTCCCATCAAGACAGTTGCCGTAGGGCAAGTACCAACGGTCGCGTCAGTTGGCGCGGTAGCGTGTGAGCCTGTACGCACTAGCTCGTCTACCCGACTCTTGGTAACGAGCGGCGTCAGTTTAAAGGATGTGTGTTCTCTCTAACATCGTCTGGGTGCTCTCGTCTGTGTGCCGTAGGGGCCGTCGTCTGCACACCCGGTGGACAAGCCTCCGTCTGGGGCCGGCGTGGTCCAGTGCTCGCCTCATTGCGACACTGCCTGCCCAGGTGGCCAACTCCACCACAACGGTAACAAATTGGCTGCCCGTCTGGTGTGTACTGCATCGAGGGTCCCTGAAATGCGCGTCGCTCCTGAAATGGCCGTCGTGTCTGCAAGTTCTGCGGCGCAGATGCGGGTCGCTGGTCCGACCAGGGCCTCTGTGGAGTGTTGGACCGTCGTCCACCCGTCCTACCTGTCGCAACACCTTCCATCCTCTCCACACGCTCAGACAGCGCCTCGATGACGTGCTGCTGTTTCTCTAACTCTGAGAGCACTCGTTGCAGATCTGTAACGTTACCTGCTTCCCCTGCGTCGGCGACCAGCTCAAATGCACCAGCAGTCTGTCGTCGACTGGATTGCGGCGGCCTCTCTTCCTCCTCGGACCACTGAATAGCCTCTTCCCTCAGTTCCACGAAGCTCATCTGCGGTCGCAGCCGGTGCTGTTGCTTCACCTCGCGTCGTAGTACGCGGTCTTTCAGGCCCTCTGCGAAGTGTTCGGCGATCACACGGTCAGGCTGGTTGACGGCATGTCCGTCCTTGCGCAAAAGCGCTTCCATCAGTTGCTGCAGAGCACCTGCAAAACTACGGATCCCCTCCCCGTCAGCCTGTTTACGAAGATAGAAGAGTTCCTGCAACTGCGATACCGACCTCTTCTCGCCAAACACTTCCAGCAGAATCCGCCTGATACACGTCGCGGTACGCACCTCCTCCACAGGCCGGAACCGGATCTCCTGTCTGGCATCACCTTCGAGGTGTGACGTCATGAAGTCACACTGCTCCTCATCAGACATCGCTCGTGCCCTAAATAGACTCTCGACATCTGCAAGCAAATCCTGCACTGTCACCTCACCACGTCCACTGAAAGGTTTCACCTTCCGCTCGCGCGGTACGTACGCAACGCGTGGACGGTCATTGGTTGCAAGCCGCAGCTGTAACAGCTCCTCTCGCAGTGTGACCAGTTGGTCCTGCAAGTCACCCTGAACCGTGTCGGGTGGCACAAATCCAGTGGCCCCGTCAATACTCATGTCTGCTTGCTAGTTGCGACTGCCCTACTAAGTATTAACCCAGATGTATACCAAATTCCCAGTACGGAACAAAAGTTATATACCCGTTATACCCATGAATAACATTCGTATCTACAGGACTACTCTGCACCCTCACAACTACAGATACATCTTACTCAGAAAACATGCCTAACTAACACGCAAATGTCAAAAAGTCCCTCTAAAAAAAATTCTGATACTGGCTATCTCTATAATGCTGCTATAGCTACACAGACAGGATACACAATACAGTTCCTAATTATACAGTGAACGGGTATCAATTCAAAATTCAATCGTTTGTCAATGCAGTCAGGATCTAAGTCACTTAGCGTCACGGCACGTCACGTGGCTCGATCGTCGCGTGTCGGGGCTAGTCATCGTCGCGGCCGAATAGTGTTAAACCGGAAATGTCACTCTTGAGTCGCTCGAGGTCGTCATCAGTGTCTACGGTCCTCACTCGAACAGGGCCGGACCGGAAGTCGCCTTACTCTCGGTCAAACGTCAGACCGGATGTCGAGGACGTCAGGATGTCGCTCGAGGTTGTCATCAGGGTCCAGGCTCCTTACTCGACTCTACGTCTCCGCCACCTCGCCTCGTCTTCGTGGTCTCGTCGCGTTATCAAATCCCACCTCTGGCACCATTTGTGGTAGGTCGTCTCGGTGGGTCGTCTATCAGTTGATAGTCATACACATCAAAAATGCAGCACTTGCTCCAACTGAGCTAGGTGGCTGTCGAAATCGGCTTTCGCGTTACCCCAGGACGAGGCTGGTACGTCAGCTGTTCAAAATACTAATTAGCTGGTGGTGACGCCTATCGATTAACATGGTGTCACCCTGCTACATATATATATATATATATATATATATATATATATATATATATATATATATATATATATATATATATATATATATATATAGCCTCTGGCTTTGAACATATGATATCTAGAAGTTAAACGTGTGTTCCGTTTTAGTGTGTATATGCGAAAATACATATGTTTGGCACATCACTCACCAACAGAATAACATGATATATTACTAACAAAAACTAACATAATTGTATAAACTATTTAATCTCCATGTGCAAACAGCCTGCCAGAATTACCACAAATACAATACAGTGGAACCTTGTTTATCCTCGCACATTGGATCCAACGGGTTGTGGCCGGATTAACGAAGCGTGCGGTTTGGTGAAACGTGGAATAATGAAGCCATTTACAGTGTATCGAGATTTGTTTAAAAAAAATTATCGAAATGTTTCACTGTAATAATAATGCGTACATTACAATCGGTTTTCTTGGAAATCCCTTGCTACGATAATGCTTGAAGTCGTGTGAAACGATACACAATTCGTCGTCGCCGTCTTCTTCCTTTTCGTTGTCTTCTTCTTCATCTTATTGGTCGTCGTCGTCGTCTTCGTGGTCATCATCATCGTCATCGTGATCTTCGTTTTCGTCGTTGTCGACGTCGTTGTTGTGACATTCGTCTTCGTTGTTGTGGTGACCGATAAGTCATCGATATATCAAGCTGTGAAGCGTTCGTCTCTCCAGGACACAGAACCTCTCAATGACAACGACCGTGACGGAGTGGTCTCTTCCTCTATTGGCCGTGTTCAGCCTGTGTAGTATCGCCGCTAGTCTTGACGAAGGTATAGTAGAAAGATCGATGTCATAGAATAAAGCCAAAGAGGGGATTTAACTACATTAAACAAATAATATTGTCATTCAAAGCAAACGAAACCGATGGAAAGTGGACAAGAAATTTATCGGAGAGTCCAACGATTATTTGTGTTTTTTCTTTCATGGAAAATGTTTAAAGGTGCTAATTTATTAAGTTTATTTCATTAGGGTGGCTTATACGATAGCGATCAATATTGGTCTTTGTAGTAGTCTCCCTGACCCATTAAAATATGCTTCGTTCTAAAACCACAGTTAGCCGAAGGGAATACTCGTGCTAATGCAGGTTTTGCATTTTGTTTGTTTGTTTGTTTTTCAGTTACAATAAATGAACTTAAACTTGGATTTTGTTTATAAAAGATTGTCTTGTTATTGCTAACTGTGATAATATTATGTTTGTATTACTTTGGGTTCAATAAACTTTTTTCCGATTCCGATATTCATATCGAGTATACGTAACCCACTCTAGTCGCGACCTGGGTTCGTTTCACTAACATTTTATGAAACGTTCAATACAACGTTACTTTCAAAACAAAACATGCTTCGAAGGGCACTCTCTTTTTTAAACATGTTCCTGCCGTTTTTCTTACTACTGCTAAGCTTTATAAGTAGCACTCGTGACAAACGAAAATAAATTCACCAACTTTTCGCAATGGACGCAGACAACACAATCTCCAAGCATGTTTCCTTAGTGACAAGCGAACAAATGAAAGGTCCATGACTATAAGGATGCACGTACACGTTGAAGCCTGACCGCGTGAATGAAAGGAAAGCATAGTAACGTAGGGAACATATTAAATTGTCCTATGCGATGTTTAATTTATTTGAAATGATAGAACTGCATCTTGAGCAGACGTATTAACACATTTTTCGGCAGCAACCATTGGCAGTAAAATTGCTCATTTCTAAAATACTTTAAATGGAGGAGGAAAGTTTGGACGTAGTTTTGCCACTCGACACGTGGGCGCTGTAATACATCAATAATTGGATATACTAGCCAAACACCCACCCACCCTCCGGACGGGGTAACTTCTCGGGCGCCAAACTTTCGTGGGTTCATCTACGACCACACGGTTGAGCCGTCAGTTTTATTTAATTTTTCGAAATTCACCCTACTGCTACCCTTTCTAAGAGCAATCGAATTACCCTTTGCAGTTATTACGTAGGGGAGACCGGATCTAGTCCGCACCCGGGGCAAGTCCGCCAACCGGCTTTTATTCCATGCCTTTGTAGAATTTTTTATTTCGGTCACTCGACTGAGTCACATGATTGTCAAACTACCTGCAGCGGAAAATTGGCGTCCACAAGTTGCTGGAAAGTTGTGAGCTAGAGAACTGATTTTGATGACTGAAAGTAAATTTTTAAAAGTTTTGTTTCTAGAAAATTTCAGTACTTATAAGTAGCATTGGTTAGGCATTCATAGTGCTGAATAAAGCCCTTGTGTCAGAGGTATTGTTACATTGTTGCTCTATCCAGTGTCAATGATATTTAGTTGCCCCCCACCAAATGTGTCTCTGGGTTGGGGCACGTCCGCCTATGTGCCACGGGGCAAGTTCGCCCCTTAGATATCTGATGTAAAATGCTCATAATCACTTGTGAACATAAACCCATTAACTCGCACTCTTATAAAGACTTCCAATTATAAATTTTAGTGTTATTTCAAGTCAAAAAGTTATGAAACCACATTTTGATTTCACAATTTTTTAGCCGATGCAGTGCCAAACCTTGTTTTTTCTGCCTGGTTTAATTCTTAGATAAAACAGAATTTGTGAGGATTTTAAGTTTTTAACAGAATGTTTATCACAACACAAATGTTTTGTTGTGGATTGAAAATACGTCCAAAATGGCAACAGTAAAAACAAAGAATACATTTATTGGTAAAAAATAACATTAAAAGAACATCTTGTGGATTGTGAAAACACATGCAAAGTGATCCGGTGGTTTCACGATAGCATAACCTGAAATTTTGCCTGCGACTAGATGTGCTTTTCTTTATGTTTAGTGGCTAATAACAATTAAAAATGTTGGCCAACTGAAATAACAAATACTCATTGTGGGTCAAATGTTGGCCAACTTCTACTGAAATAACAACACACATTGTGGGGCAAATGTTGGCCAACGTCTACTGAAATAACAACACTCATTGGGGTCAAATGTTGGCCAACTTCTACTGAAATAATAAATACTCGTTATGGGTCAAATGTTGGCCAACTTCTACTGAAATAACAATACTCATTGTGGGGCAAATATTGGCCAACTTCTACTGAACTAATAAATACTCATCATGTGACAAACGTTGGCCAACTTCTACTGAAATAATAAACACTCATTGTGGGTCAAATGTTGGTCAACTTCTACTGAGATAACAACACTCATTGTTGTTTAAATGTTGATCAACGTCTACTGAAATAACAACACTCATTTTGAGGCAAATGTTGGTAAATTTCTACTGAAATAACAAATATTCGTTGTGGGTCAAACGTTGGCGAACTTCTATTGAAATAACACTACTCATTGTGGGTCAAATGTTGGCCTACTTCTACTGAAATAACAATACTAATTTTTTAACAAATGTTGGCCAACTTCTACTGAGATAATAACACTCATTGTCGGTCAAATATTGACCAAAGTATACTGAGATAACAACACTCATTGTAGGTCAAATGTGCTAAGATGTGTTTTTTCGTGACTTAATAAATTACATAGAATAACTAATTTCACCAATATTCTTGCACGTTTTCTATTTGAATACTAAATAAATTTCATGTTATAACTGATTATCATCAGAACACAGTATTGTTGGTAGTTTTGCTGTTGTCTGATCTTTTTTTGGGTTAAATGGAAAAAAATAAACATTTAAAGTGTCATTGCTTTGATTTCAGGGTAGGCGTCTACTTTAAAATGTTTTACCTGTGTAAAATAATTCCAAAACTTATCCAAATGTATAAAATTAGTAATGTATTGTAAGTATTGCAGAATATTGTATGAAACATATCACTGTTAATGTTAGAGGAATGTTGGTGTTTAATCAAAGGACCTTTTCACAAATGGGGTTTCACGAAGTTTGTCAATGTAAAATTAACGTCAGAACGATACAGTTTTGACAAATTAACAAGTTGTTTTGTCCTGATCTTCCTACTAGTCTATGTCTGCATGAAACAGGCAGAGACAGCATCATATTGATTATAATTATGTTAATTTGCTGCGCACATTAATTTGGTGAACTCCCGAACACACCGATACACCAACTCGCGAACGCATGCACGAATACACGCACGCACGCACGCACGCACGCACGCACGCACGCACGCACGCACGCACGCACGCACGCACGCACGCACGCACGCACGCACACACACACGCACATGCATCAGGCTGTGAAACAATTGGTCATAGCAACTTGCGATAGCCAAAACATCGTATATTAGTATACAACAACTGCAATCAGCATTCGTCTGTAGCCCACCCGTGATCACAGTCTAGATATTCAGTTCAGCTGTATGTTTGACGGCTTATCTTGTGTGTCCAATGTGAGTGTTCTTGCGTTGACTTTATCACGTTGGTGTATCCGGTGCAAATGAGCCATAACGCAATATTCATGTGAACTCCTCTCTTTGTGTTTTCAGAATCGAAGTCGATCCAAACGACACGTACAGTGCACACTTCCATACGACACGTACAGTGCACACTTCCATACGACACGTACAGTGCACACTTCCATACGACACGTACAGTGCACACTTCCATACTAAGCGACACAACAAGGTCTGCTCTTAAAGTTGTGACATCTGACGCCACGTCAGCCGTTAAGGTCGTAACGTTTGACGTCATTTCCGCTATAAAACCACTCGTGCCTAAACGAGGTGACTCTCGTTCAAACTCTCACACGACAGCTGAAACAAACACAACGCCAGGTAACATTTCCTTCCCCTTCTTAATCCACCTTGGTCCCTTGCGGGGTGGGGGCCACATTAATTTGTTCCACCCTCTCGACTAGTCTTCTCCACCTATCGCGATACCACGCCATGCTCTCCCACTCTCAATGTTCACACTGGCAATTTTGAACACCATGCAAAACATAGCATCTAACTTGCATTATGCCAGGGGCCTCCATTCTAGTGTTTGCAGCATGTATGTCACACTAGAAACATTGAGATGGCGATGCAGGACATACCGGGATCATTTCTAATTTTTATATTTCTGTTTGTGCATAGGGATACCAAACAATGCAGCTGTTCTCCAGAGGTGGTATGACAAAGGTAAAGTATATTTGTGTTGCTATATTGATGGGTGGATCTTGTTGTTTTCTGCGGATGAAGCTTCATGAATGATCTATTTTGATGAAACTATTCAAATTAATATTCCAACGAAAATATGCGGTTATTGTAACACCGATATATTTAGCTTGCGATACACTCTGTAATGTTTGACCATAAAGCATATACCTGTCAATTATGTTTTGGTTAACTTCGCCCAATCTTTATTTTGATTTTTTTATATCGTTCTCCCTCTCCCTCCCTCCCTTCCCTCATCCCTTCCCCTCTCTACCTCCTCACCATAAACACCCTCTCTCATTTCTCTAGCACACTTCCTCTCAATCGTTCAGTAAAATCATTAAAATTATTTGCAACTCACATAGACCCATAGCGTGGGAGGTAGATACATATGACCAAGTAGTCTTTGCACAGTAATCGCAGCGTGGCTGAATGCTTCCAAGAGTTATGAAAGTCGCTTATTACAATGTGGTTTGACAAAATTAGAGACCAAGAGATTAAGAGGAGAGCAAATAGAAGTGTTTAAAATAGTGAATGGTTATGAGGATGTTGACAGGAATATGTTCTTCAAACTTAAAGAAGGCAGTAGAACCAGAGGACAAAAAGCAGCATTAGTTAAGGAACAGTGTAGGTTGGACATGAGAAAGTACTCTTTCTCACAGAGGGTGATAAATGAATGGAACAAACTGCCAAATGATTGTGTTAATGCTAGTAGTGTGAATATGTTTAAAAATAGAATTGACATATATTTGATAAGGGCGGGCTACACATAGATGAGAAAATTGTTGGACTCTCGATAAGCCAATGGCTTCCTTGTCCACTCTCCATCAGGAACTTGTTGTTTGGGATGGCAGCCTTGTTAAACCTTGTTAAAGAGAAGTTGAATTGGTGTTGGCATGAAGAAATCTGCCAGAGGTGAAATGTTTTGAGCGGTCTCTTGAACCGGTACTGCGCAATAGAAGTTATCTTTACCTTCTACATAATGATGCAGACATGACTGTAACGATTATACATTCGCAAGTAGGAATATGGCACATGTGTACACTAAGGCACATACAGCGTTACTGTAGTTAATAAACACGTAAAGCGCTTGGTATTTTATGTTTTATCACATAATAATTGTTTATATGGTAAATAAACGTTATTCGGACGGAGTTCGTGGTTACGTGTTTATTCTGTATTTGTGTGTCTTTCGATGCGCACTCTCAGCCGATAATTGCATCACATTCCCCCAATGTAGCATGACTCGGACATTGCAAATGTTTATTCGCGTAATCAGGCACTGAATAATTATGCTGCAAGTGAAATAACTAAGCAGGTAGTTGCCACACGTACGTACTTCTTCTTGTACAGTATAACTAATGTTCGAAGAAATCAATAAGCAGGTAGTTGCCACACGTACGTACTTCTTCTTGTACAGTATAACTAATGTTCGAAGAAATCAATAAGCAGGTAGTTGCCAAACGTACGTACTTCTTCTTGTAAAGTATAACTAATGTTCGAAGATAAAATCCAAACATCGTTTCTATCAATCAAACTCTAGCTGGAAAAACATGCAGTTATATGCTCTATATTCAGTACAAGAATTGACAGATTTGTTCATGCATGGTAAGATACATGTCTACTCATGCAATAATCACAAATCACGATTTTTACCATATAGGCCTACACAGGTTATAATACGGACTTTACATAACAACACGGTTGGCGTTTTGTTTGTGAAATGGTATCTAAAAGCAACAACAGTAAGAGATTATGTCATCATCTCAACAGTTAACAATATTTAATAAGATTTGCCATCCAAGCCTAAGGCCCAGATGATCAGTGGACAAGGACAATAGCTTCTTATGACAAATGTTTCTTTCTAGACCGTTTTCCTTGTTTTTTTTTCAAAGGAACAAATTGATCAATGATACTCTCAGTTTCATATTTTAGAATGTTCCAACATTCAATTGCGGTCTTATTCCTCAGCATGTTATTCCAATCTAGCTTTGTTAAGTATTTTCTCACATCTTTATGGTTACCTTTGTGGTACTTTCTCCTGTACGTTTTTAATTTTTAATTTCTGATTTTATCAGAAAGAAGAGTTGGACATACTTAGGTCGTGTGCTAAAACCGCCACAAGAAAGACCAAAAAAGCAGCATATACGTGGAATCCAATTGGAAAAAGAAAACGTGGAACGCATAAAAAACTTTGAAAAGAACCCTTTTAAGAGAGGGAAAGGTCGTAAATCTCAAAAACTACAGACAACATGACATATGCCACTAAAGTCAGAGGAAGGTGGCGTGAGACTGCTTTTGGCCTATACGACGCCTTCGGCACGACAGGACAAAAGAGATCCCAATGGTTATTTTTCGGCATTTCGCCTGCAGAAAGTATTACATATTACATAAAATTGGCGATCCATAGTGAAGACAGCCAAACACAGCGCTTGAATTGTAACCAGACATGTTGTTTCTTCCGGATCACCCGTATTCAAAACGGATGTTAGGATTTTTTGATGGTTTACATATTTGTTTGCCAGGCAGATTTCGGAAGAAACCTATGCTGATTTCATTTTAAAACAATACCATTTTTATGTAATTTAACATTTCTGGTTGATGGCTGGTTCTGGGAGATTATGACAATACTTATAACTCTGCCTACTTTTTGTTTGTCAGAAAGATGAAATGATGATCATAATAAAATACATTGTCTTCGTTCTCTAAATATTAGTGCACCGATTAAAAATTGTTTTACATTATCGCATCATCGAACTATATAATATATACCACGAATGCAACAACAGGAAGAGCAACGACATCGTCATCATCACGAGTGATACCACAGAATGAAGAAGAAAATAAGAAGAACAAAAAAAAAAAAAAAAAAAACAATACGAATTGCACCACCAACGAATTTACAATAATAATAATAACAACAACAACAACGACAATACTAATAATACAAAGGCTGCTAATCATAGTATCAATACTATGAATTTATATAGCGTCTGGATCTAGGGCGCTTTACATAAAATTGCATCAATTAATAGCACCGCTGGTTCTTTGTCTACAGAAAGCAAGCATTGCTCCCAAGTCATCATCATTAGCGGAGTCTGCCTACTCGGCATCATTCTGCTGGCCATCGGAGGCTTCGTCCTGCTTTGGTTTCCTGCCTGGGCCAGTATGTATTGCAATTTCATCCATACGATTTTCGCTGGTTGGAAACGAGTCCATTAGACTAACGCCTAAACACACGAAATAGGACTTTAATTGGTTGTATTGATTCTTCAACAACATATCAGTCATTTAATCAAAACAATGAAAGACCATATTTGTGTGTTAGTTAATGTAATAGACACATATCTAACCAACCACGTGGTGCAAATCAAAGTGGACTTCCATTGTCTTAACTGTTCAACACCGATACGTTTCGAGCCGTGCTACGTATACGTAAATTCGAATAATTTTTATAATGGCCTCCGTTAGTGAATTAGACTTAAATTTTACACCCGATGTAATCTAGGTATCCACGAACAGTTATAACTATACAGGACATAGAAAACACTTTTACTGTAATTATGCGTTTAAGAACACTCTATGCACACATCACTACATACATGCATGCATATATACATACATACATACATACATACATACACATGGTCGAGAACGAGGCTGCCGACTTCACTATTTCAAACATTTGGTTCTCCGCTATTTTATACATTTTTAAACTTTACAGTGTTTTAGTTTTAAATCAGTGTTACGCAATATAATATTTAAATGTGCTGTTTTATGTTGACCACAACGTCAGTGTCAAGATAAGTATTTTAACATTAAGTTTTATACTTCGACAGTTATGCGTTAACTGACTACTTTTATTATCGCCCATTCTTGTCGCCGGCACAACACATTTTCTTTGCTTTGGTATTTTTAATTAAACGTTATAATTGTATGCTCTTAATATATTTGCTTCTGTAACATTTTAAATTATTCAGCACGCGATTATGCACTTATAACTCCTAGTTAACATCTAACAGGCCTAGGGCTAGGATTCACAATTTAGTGATCAGAGTCGGCCCTGGTCAGCATTTCTAATTAAATAAATTAGTCTTGATGAAGTTGATCCTAGAATTGTGACTTCTTTCCCAGCAGCTGCACTTAGCCTTACTCATCACTGAGCATATGATTATGTATTTTCTCTTCGTGCTGGTCATTTGTTTATTATCTTTGTCTACATTGTTTAAAGAAAAATGCTATTCTTTTGATGAAGATATATACAATACATATAGACACTCTGAAATATTCATCAACAATAGTATACGATTTAGCTTTTCACAAACGTCATCTTTACATCTTTCTTGTCTTCGACTATGTACACACAGAAAATGGTCTACAAAATCTGGTTGTAACCCATCATTTAGACTGTCTATCATCCTCCTTCTTGCAGGTGATATCTCAATAAATCCTGGACCAAAAACATTTCAAAACATGCGCTTTGCCACTACTAATATTCGATCTGTACGTCATAAATCTGCTGCCCTTTCTGATCTGATATTATCTAAACACATAGACATTTTAGCTTTGACAGAAACATGGCTATTAGCATCTGATACATCAGCCTGTCTTGCCGATATTTGCAAAGTCTGATTACTATACACATTTTATCACAACAAATTCTGAAAACCCTCGGCAGATGTGGAAATCTGTTAACAAAATTCTACATCGGCAGAAATTAAAAGCACTGCCTGAACATTCTTCATTGGATACATTGTATAGTTCTTTTTCAAAATACTTTACAGATAAGATTGCTCGTATTCGATCAAATTTTGTCATTAATAATAATGACTATGATTTCCCTGAACCGCCACTTTCTGAAAAAACACTACAGAGTTTCACACCTGCAACTACTAATGAAGTTCTCATCATTATTAAAAAATATCCTAACAAATCGTGTGATCTTGACCCATTTCCAACACTTCTACTAAAAAGCTGTATCGATCAACTCATCTTTCCCATTACTACTATCATAAACCTTTCAATGCAGAGTGGAGTTGTTCCACAGGATTTCAAACAAGCTCTTGTAAATCCTCTTATTAAAAAACAAACTTTGTGCAAAGATGACCTAAGGAATTATCGTCCTATCTCTAATCTCAGTTTTCTGTCAAAAATATTGGAAAAAGTAGTTGCTAATCGCCTTCATGAACATATTTACAACCATCACTTATCAAATGATCTACAGTCTGCATATAAACGATTCCATTCTACTGAAACAGCTCTTCTCAAGATACACAATGATATAGTTGATAACATGGACAATGGCAAAGTCACAGCACTCACTTTACTTGATCTCTCAGCTGCTTTCGATACAATTGATCATTCAATCCTTTTACAACGCCTCCATAGATATTTTGGAATTTCTGGCCCAGCTCTTCGGTGGTTCAAATCATTTTTATCAGACAGATATCAAAGTATTAACATATCTGGCACATTATCTAGCCCACAACATCTACCATTTGGAGTGCCACAAGGATCCGTCCTTGGCCCTGTTCTGTTCAGCTTATATACTACATCGCTCAGCCAAGTTATTGCTAATCGTAATCTCAGTCATCACCTTTATGCTGATGACACACAGGTTTACATATCACTTTCACAATCAAATGTACAAGAATCTCTTTCGACTTTTAGTGATTGCCTCACTGATATCTTGTCGTGGATGGAATCAAGTAAGCTAAAGCTTAATCCAGATAAAACATACCTTATTATTATTGGCACTAAACAACAACGAAATAAAGTCATCAACCATTTTCCTGTTAAACTGCTTGGCAGTGATACATTCCCATCAGATACTGTTCGTAATCTAGGTGTTATCTTTGACAGTGATTTCAACTTTCGCCAGCATATCTCTCAAGTATGTAAATCCTGTTTCTATCATATTCGTGATCTTCGTCGAATTCGGCGTCACATATCTACATCTACTGCTAAAACAATATCAACGGCACTAATTAGCAGCCGTCTTGACTATTGCAATTCACTACTAAACAACATTGCTAAAAGAGACTTGGCTAAACTCCAACGAGTACAAAATTGTCTGGCACGTGTGGTTCTCAGGGCGCCTCGGTTTTCACCGTCACTACCACTACTTAAACAGTTACACTGGCTTCCAGTTTCTTATCGAATTAATTTTAAGCTGTCCACTCTTGCATATCGTGCTCTATCTACACAACAACCATTCTACTTGGCTAGTCTCCTGCATCTTTCAAATATCCCTAGGCAGCTAAGATCATCAGTTTCACAACTTATTGTACCTAAAACAAAACTTAACTTGGGTAAACGTGCTTTCTCTGTCGCTGCGCCTAGGGTCTGGAATGAACTCCCTATCGCTTTGAAAACATCCGAAACTATTGCTATTTTCCGTAAAAAACTCAAGACATATCTATTCCAAATTGCATTCCCACCATAAATGTTCGGTTGTCCCTCGTTCTGATACTGACTTTTGCGCGTCCTTGTTTACGATTACGCCTACTGATTCTGTTTTGTTGCGCCTCTGAGCTCAGGTTCCTGAGGATATAGGCGCCATAGAAGTCAATTATTATTATTATTATTATATACATGCATGCATACATGCATGCATGCATACATACATACATACATACATACATACATACATACATACATACATACATACATACATACATGCATACAAACATACATACATACATATAGTACAATGATAATTTCATTTTGTGATTACAAAACATACATATACACCATGTATGTACTTTTAGTCCAGCTATTCGAACGAAATGTGTTATAGGACTATTTCAAGAGAACAAAGATAATGATGGATCAGGGAGACTAAAACCAGACTTGGCCGCTGTTGTAGGAGCAACTTCATTGCGCTTTAAACAATTCTTTGGTGCATATATGTTATTTAATATTAATGAATATCTATGACGTAGATTTATGGAGAGTAAATTATAATTAAAACTCCCTCTGCCATTCTTGATTACATCAGGCGTTGAGTACATTTGTTGACATATATTTCTTGATTACATCTTGTTTACATCAGGCGTTGGGTACATTTGTTGACATATATTTCTTGATTACATCTTGTTTACATCAGGCATTAAGTACATTTGTTGACATATATTTCTTGATTACATCTTGTTTACATCGGGCATTAAGTACATTTGTTGACATATATTTCTTGATTACATCTTGTTTACATCAGGCATTAAGTACATTTGTTGACATATATTTCTTGATTACATCTTGTTTACATCAGGCATTAAGTACATTTGTTGACATATTTCTTGATTACATCTTGTTTACATCAGGCATTAAGTACATTTGTTGACATATATTTCTTGATTACATCTTGTTTACATCAGGCATTAAGTACATTTGTTGACATATATTTCTTGATTACATCTTGTTTACATCAGGCATTAAGTACATTTGTTGACATATATTTCTTGATTACATCTTGTTTACATCAGGCATTAAGTACATTTGTTGACATATATTTCTTGATTACATCTTGTTTACATCAGGCATTGAGTACATTTGTTGACATATATTTCTTGATTATGTCTTGTTTACATCAGGCATTGAGTACATTTGTTGACATATATTTCTTGATTACATCTTGTTTACATCAGGCATTGAGTACATTTGTTGACATATATTTCTTGATTATGTCTTGTTTACATCAGGCATTGAGTACATTTGTTGACATATATTTCTTGATTACATCTTGTTTACATCAGGCATTAAGTACATTTGTTGACATATATTTCTTGATTACATCTTGTTTACATCAGGTATTAAGTACATTTGTTGACATATATTTCTTGATTACATCTTGTTTACATCAGGCATTAAGTACATTTGTTGACATATATTTCTTGATTACATCTTGTTTACATCAGGCATTGAGTACATTTGTTGACATATATTTCTTGATTACGTCTTGTTTACATCAGGCAGTGAGTACATTTGTTGACATATATTTCTTGATTATGTCTTGTTTACATCAGGCATTGAGTACATTTGTTGACATATATTTCTTGATTACATCTTGTTTACATCAGGCATTGAGTACATTTGTTGACATATATTTCTTGATTACGTCTTGTTTACATCAGGCATTGAGTACATTTGTTGACATATATTTCTAGATTACGTCTTGTTTACATCAGGCATTAAGTAAATTTGTTGACATATATTTCCTGAGAGGACGTGTATTCCACACTCCAGCACCAGCCAATTTCTTTGTAACTTCCGGATGTCGCCAGTGTTTATTTTATAATGTTTTTGGTTGTGTGTGTGTGTGTGTGTGTGTGTTTGCGTGCGTGCGTGCGTGCGTGCGTGCGTGCGTGCGTGCGTGCGTGCGTGCGTGCGTGCGTGCGTGCGTGTGTGCTAACAGTTGCTGTAAATAGTTTAGAGTGCAACTTTAACAATATCACGTGGTTGTGTCGTAGAGCTATGGCTGCGAATTAAAACAGCCAAGGTTAATCCAATGAACGTCGACGTCGACGATATTGCCAAGTCGTCCGACTGTTTGTTCACAGTCGAATCTGTGTGAACACCGTCAGCAGTGTGTTGAGAGACATGGTTGGCGACGTTTCTTCTACTTCGGTTTTACGAAATGCGGCAAACATGATTGCAAACTGAAATGTCGGTGTTGCCACGATGAACAACATCAGAGGCTTTGGTTTTAGCAAACGCCACCTTAAGTTGCAACCTGTTAAGACATAGTGCATGGTTTGTGCATTTAAACAATATCTGCACTTGTTTGTCGTTCTGTTTATTTACAACACATTTTGGCGAATGTCAATAAAATACATTTCCTTCACAAAGGATGTCAATTGTAAGTGCAAATAAGCGCGTGCAGTAAAATGATACGCTGTGACGAAACTGGTTAATACTCCATTGTGTTGATAAACGGTCTTGACAAGGGAAATACCGAAATGAAACTACAAATTTAAGTGCGTTATGTTACCATGAGATTGCATGTAATGTTTCATATACATAATTTTTTGCGTACACTAATTGTATATATGTGCGTTCACCTGAACACAATGTTGTGTTGTTTTGTTAAACTTCAACAATGAGTGAAGCTTAAAATGAAACATACGTACTCATTAATTGTTGTGGATAACGAACAAAACGTCACGTACTTGCACATGTGACTTTGTGTTAGTCTGACTTTAGGGAAAACAGAAGAAACGCAACAAAGAGAAGCTACACAGTTACTAGTGTATATTGTTTGTCATCTTAGAGGAGCTTAACATGTGACTTTGTGTTAGTCTGACTTTAGGGAAAACAAAAGAAACGCAACAAAGAGAAGCTACACAGTTACTAGTGTATATTGTTTGTCATCTTAGAGGAGCTTAACATGTGACTTTGTGTTAGTCTGACTTTAGGGAAAACAAAAGAAACACAACAATGAGAAGCTACACAGTTACTAGTGTATATTGTCTGTCATCTTAGAGGAGCTTAACATGTGACTTTGTGTTAGTCTGACTTTAGGGAAAACAAAAGAAACGCAACAATGAGAAGCTACACAGTTACTAGTGTATATTGTCTGTCATCTTAGAGGAGCTTAACATGTGACTTTGTGTTAGTCTGACTTTAGGGAAAACAAAAAAAACGCAACAAAGAGAAGCTACACAGTTACTAGTGTATATTGTCTGTCATCTTACAGGAGCTTAACATGTGACTTTGTGTTAGTCTGACTTTAGGGAAAACAAAAGAAACGCAACAGTGAGAAGCTACACAGTTACTAGTGTATATTGTCTGTCATCTTAGAGGAGCTTAACATGTGACTTTGTGTTAGTCTGACTTTAGGGAAAACAAAAGAAACGCAATAAAGAGAAGCTACACAGTTACTAGTGTATATTGTCTGTCATCTTAGAGGAGCTTAACATGCGCTGGATTTTCTACACGAGCTTTGCTTTCATGTACATGTACGTAAAGAATATATCCATACGAAACCTGTATATATGTACCATATCGTACCAGAATAAAGAGCTAGCTTGTGAAATGTTTGACATATTTCTTACCGGATTTTCGGCTTTTCAAACAGTTAAGGTGTATACACGGAATGACATATTACATCACAGTTTAACAATATTTAACAAGATTTGCCATTCAAGCCAAAGGCCCAGATTTCAAGTGGGCAAGGAAGCCATTGATTTATCGAGAGTGCAGCAATGTTCATCTACGTGTAACCATACCCTCCTGAGATATGTAAATAAATGTTCACAAAGCTTCTCCGTAATATTCACTGTATATGTTAGATCACTGTACATTCAGGCACTGATGGCCATCCCAAAGCTTTGCCAAATTATAAGCAAAGTATCCCATTAACAATTATCATCGCCATGTGAGTCTTGTTGGATGGGTAAGATACATCATAGAACAGTGCATTGTATTGCAATACGTTGCACGCACGTACGCACGCACGCACGCACGCACGCACGCACGCACGCACGCACGCACGCACATACTTAAAGGGGAACTGAAGCAATTTTGTGTTATGCCGTATATTTAAATATATATTATCTAACTATGCATTAATGGTGACAGATACCTGCTAATTTATGAGATAAACTGAAAAACTGATTTTGTTCGAGACAAAAATCGTCAAAATGCATCACTGCGTATCGCCATCTTGTTGTCGAAACGAGTGGTTTGAGTCGCGTATATCTAATCAATGTAAACTTTCGATTGTTTGCGATTTATTTCGTAAATAGGCATTCTGGAGCGAAAAAAAAGATATGGGTCTCTGTTATATATACAAATGTTTACACACGTCAACAAAATAGCGTTTTTGTTCGTTCCAAATAAAAAAAGTTAAAAGAAATTACAACAAAACACGCAAAAAATCGTGGAAAACGCCACACTTCTCGAACACACGAGACGCTAACGAACGAGAATATGGCGATAACGGAATACCGGAACTATTTTTTACTTGTTGACAAGATGGATGCATCGCTTGTGATAGGCAAAGTCAATCGCCGTACAATGTTTTTCTATCTGGCTGTTCCTACTATACGAAGAGCGGGGCGAATTTTTTTGCCTACGCTTGTGACAGTTTTACCAGATCTGCTACTAGCGATTAGTGGTTTACTGAACTACCGTAATAGTTGTCTATCTTTGGAGAAATAGAAACCACAGACGAAGAGTCTAGTTCGACAGGCCACACGGAAACAACGGTTGACAGTCGTAAAGTGTCACCGAGTGTGCGAGTAGACTCCAGGTCGGCTTCGCCTTTGGCTTTGTTGACGTTGGATTCAGGAAAAATTACAACAGCGCTTTGACTGTCAACGATTCCTGACTAGGTAATGTGATGTGGTGAACCTGTGGAAATTGCGTTCCGATGTCTGCGCACGTTTAGGTTGAGTCATCATGCTGCTCCGAGGAAGGGCTAGGCTATGGCTATGGCTATGCAGCACCGTGTGCCCGACCGCGTTGGTGCTTGCATCGCCGTACGAAGGCGAAGACGATGATTTTGTAGTGATATGCACAAACAGGGCGGTGCTGGATGTTGGTCTGCTGTCATTGCATGATTTGCGTGCCGACTCATTGATTCGCGGGCAGGTCAGTAATTCAATTGTTATCGAATCATTGCCATTTTAATAATCATATTTTTCTGCATATTTCTTTTACCTAGCTCGAGGGCGAGGTCCGAACTACAATGGCAATGCAAGCAGGCTTTTCTCTTTATTTTGTATCTAATCAAATGAAGTGTACCGTGACTGTATTTTAATATTGCGTTTGATTTTGTGTTGAATAGCATTGATAACAATAATAACATGAGGGTTTATTTAATTCATTATGTGAATATATATATATATATATATTCTTAAATGTTGCCGTAATCGTGATTGTAATCATGACTACATTAGTAATTGTGATTGCAATAATTACTGTAATCATTATTACATTAATATTCGTACTTGTAATCACCCCTCTCTGTAGCACACCACAACACCTTGTTGTTTGGTGCAATGTAATAATTTAAATAACAATAATTAACTACTGACAGTATGTAATGTTCACAGTTTTGCAACTATTATGGTAATTATGGAATTAGTGCTATCAACTAACCCTGACAAATTATATTTCAGGCTCATGAAAGGCAAGACAAGTAATCCCATCCTGCGATGTGGGAAGGATCTGTGATGTATATTCTGAACCGAATTGAATTGATGGAAAGTTTAGCTATGGAGATTGACCTGACACAGGTGAGTGTACTGATAGTCTGATATAGACAAATTGTGAGGCACCCACAGTATGCAGCAGGTCGAAAAACAACCTGGAAAACTACAAAAATTCCCACTAAAATATTAATAACTGAATAATGTGAATGCCTTCTTATCCATATCTCACTTCTGTCAACAAAAATGTTACCTGCAGCATCTTGCATGTCACTACACACAATTTCATTTATATTGAGACCAACATAAAATATATCAAAAGTTTATTCACATAGAAAAACAATTACCAAAGAAATAAGGCTAACTAGAACGACTGAAACCAAGACTAAACATTGACTAAAACAGTGACTTCTACCACCGGGTTCAACCTGGAACATGGATATCACAGTTACACACATCATTATTATGCCACAACATATCAAATATACTGTTAGTTTAGCTTAGGAAATAATTAATCTTTATAAAGCCAAGGCATTTTAACTGTTTCACCATTGTCATCTGTACCAATGGCAATAGACTACTTGTTTTGATTGGACAGTAAATGTACACCAATCATGTGTAACAATATTACTTGTTCTGACTGACAGTAAATGTACACCAATCATGCATACCAATACACTACTTGTTCCTATCAACAGTAAATGTACACCAATGATCTCATTCTGGAATCTGCACCATTTCACTACTTCTTCTGACAGTAAATGTACACCAATCATGTGTATCCAATATACTACTTGTTCTGACTGAATCTACTACTTGCACTGTTTTCAATGGGCCAGGGAGGTCAAAATTCTATAAGGGGTCCAAATTCCATAACAAAATATGGACCTATAGGTATACTTTCTATGGGGTTCCTTATTTTATATCTGACACTCGATTTAGATAACATAATGCATGAATATTGTTATTGGACCAAATGCAGATCTATGCTTGTGACATCTTTACCTTATAAATGCTGCACGCACACACACATACCTGCCCACACGTATATATATGTATGTATGTATGTATGTATGTATGTATGTATACATACATACATACATACATACATACATACATACATACATACATATATATATATGTATATATATATATATATAATTATTAGGTATTATACTGAAAGCATCTGCTAGATAGTATGGTGCATGAACAAAAGCCCCTCCCGACAAAAGCCCCACAGACATAAGCTTGTTTCAATTCAATTATACTGTTCATGACTGTTGCTGTAGTACACAGAGACAAGATATTGTCATGAATATACTTCAGGCATGTGGTCAATTCCATTCCGGAATTGGAACTGACCCTCAATTCCAGTTCCGGAATTGGAATTGACTTCAAAATTATTTTTTTTAATTGGAATTTTTTTTTCTTCAAGTTTTATTTTTTGGGAATTGGAATTGATTTTGTTGGAATTATTGACTTGATACTGTTAATATATTTACCCTTATATTTACTTATATTACTTTTAAAATCATATTTGTCTGCTATTAGCATGTCACCCTGAATCTGGTAACAGCCAGGAAGTTGTCAACATTATAGCATAGACACTGTCTACTCTGGTATTGAAACATTGTGACCAAGAACAATATAATCAAGCATTTGCATCAAAAAGAAATACTAAGTTACTGTAACAGACAGTAAAACCAAAATCAGACCATTCAGGCCTCATTTTCTTTCTCAGTGTACAAGGTTTATTTACAGAGATTGCCAATTAAGGGCACCTGCCTGCTCATTCCCTTTGTGTGAGAGAGGAAGCCTGCCCCACTTGAATGCAGCCCCTTGTTTATCCAAGTCTAATGTTCAGCCCACAAGTTTCCCATACTAAACATGTCACTGGTCACCTGTACAATGCTGTTACATGTGGCTGTAGGGTTTGCCCTTTGTAGTAATTAAAAATGTCCCCATGGAGAATACATGTTGGAGATTAGGATGTTGAAGACTCAAACTTTCCAGTAAATTTGATGAAATATCAATGATACCACAACTG
Source organism: Lamellibrachia columna (assembly GCA_963662155.1). NCBI lineage: Eukaryota > Metazoa > Annelida > Polychaeta > Sabellida > Siboglinidae > Lamellibrachia > Lamellibrachia columna. The sequence goes on along the minus strand of OY759268.1, from coordinate 43,250,993 downwards.
ATAGCGATATAAATCTGCCTCTTAGTATATTTGCTCCCCCCCCTGGATATCTGCCCCTTTTTTCTATGATAGTTGACAAGTGAAAATCAGTTTGCAGTTTTATCATTATTACTACAATAACATAACATTCAATGACAAGTCGAAGTCACTTTAGCCTAATGTAATGGCCTATCCCCTGGAGTGTGTATGAGATGATCTTGTCACCAGTTGTCTTCCAGGTATCATTGATAGTCAGATCAGTGGTGGAAGATGGGTTCTTGGGTGATGCTTCCACAAACAATGGTGGACAGTAACGAGTCAGAGATCAGCTGGTTTGGAGTGCCCCTGGTATTAGCTGCCTTAGTTTTCAGGCAGCTTCTATCTGTGCCGTGTCACCATTATGGTTGCAGGCAGTCTTGTTGATCACATTCTTGATCTGGAGATCAGATCAGTGACCACAGCACCCTTGCATGATCAGGATCGATGCTGGCTTCACTCCCATTGAAGAGTAATCTTGTTGGTCCCCCTTCTTGGTGTAGGAATGACACTCAAAACATAGCTTCTGACCTCCTCAGATGCTAGTAGTAATTTCCATGGTGAAGTTATAAGTGAATTCTGACAACTCTGGCTTGTGCATCCAGTTTTATAGGAAAATGGAGTCACTCCAACTCTCCATGGTAAATGCAATTCAAAAGAAACCTTTTTGAGATGGCTTCTTTCAAATATCCTCAATTGTCCTAACATGTCCAGGTCCTAATGACACTGGCTTCTTCCACAATTGCAATAAAGATAATCCTTTGATTACAGGATCATCTCCAACTACATAAAGTAATTTACTTGGCTGATCTGGCACAAAGAACATTAATTGCAATTAGGGTAATATATATCTTGAATTCATGTTCCGAAATAAAAAAAATAAGTTAAAAAAACATTTCTTAAAAAAAACTTACAAATAATCCAGAAGCTACAGACAGGAGGCAAATGTCCAGATTTTGAATAAGGCAAGGGGCTAATGTCTGGGGGGCAAGTGACAAAGGGGCAAATGTCCGGGAGGGGGGCAAATGACCTGGACCCGATATAAACAGGGGAAACTGTTCAAAACTCAGATTAATGACCCAACTGTCCAGGGCTGTCCAAAATGTCTGGTTTTTTTAGCAAAAATCCAGGAGAGGTGTCGCAGCAGAAAGTACATCTGGATGCCATTAAAAAAATTTTTTTATGGCAAACCTGATATATATAATAATATATATATATATATATATATATATATAAATATATATATATATATATATATATATATATATATATATATATATATATATATATATATATATATATATATATATATATATATATATGTGCATTTAACGAACAATAATTTTTTAATCATATCTAATTAAATATGATTGTGCACACGTGACAAATAAAACTGTGTTAAAACGAATTGGATTTGAATTTTTCTTTAGCCTAGGATTTTAACAGTTGGAATTGATTTTTTGCAAGGCGGAATTAGAACTGATTTTTTGGAATTGACAAAACAGAATTGACCCCATGCCTGATATACTTCCTTCATATGTATAGCTTGTACTAATACTATTGTGGGTTGCCGACAGTTGCCCCCTCCCCCACGGTATTTATTACAGTGTTATCAGTCATCTTAGAATAAAATGTAATTAATACATCTCTTTATGAACTTCCGGTTATTACATGTGGGGTTTAATCTGATCAATAAAGCAAATTAATTTTATATAATTTTGCCTTATTGTCAAGTCACAAGAATTCAGACAGAAATTGTAAAGTGTCATTATATAATCTGACAGTGTTCAACTGGGTAGATGACGATGCCTTAGTTAGTTTCCTTTCCAGCTAGACATTGCATGGGTGAAATGCATTTTACTTAAATATTTAAATACTTAAAAAAGTTTTTGTAACTGCATTTGCACTTAATCACAATGAAAGTATTTGTATATTTAAATATTTCCATAAAGAATTTGAAATGTAAACAGCAACAGTAGGCTTCTGTTGCACTATAGTCTATACTGTCTTTTCGTCGTGTTTCTCCCATGCATCTAGCCCCCCCCAGGCTTAGCCTTACGCTTGCCGCTTGCTCTCTAGGCATTTAGAACACAGGAGTATGAGACTTATTATGACTGTCAATAAATAATATCAAATTATTTTCTTGAATAATTTTGCCTAGTACATACGCCATGGCCCATGTTACAAGGCTGCAGTATATCCTGTAGCACTTACTGAGTTATTGTTATTGTTTTGAGTACGGCCACGCACGTATTGACGGTACGGTACGTCTGATCACGTCGAAAATAAATCGGCGGATTGGAAAACACTCGTAATTGAGAGGGTAAAAAACATCGTAGGCTCGGGTAAGGGTGGATCTGTTTTAGTACACGTAGGGACAAATAACGTAGAGAGGGAGGGTACAACTGCCATAGTTAGGAAATATAGGCTGTTGGTCAGAACACTAAAACAGACGCGGGTTGAGCAGGTAATACTGTCAGGGATTTTACCTGTAATGGGCAGGAGGGGTCACAAATATCGAAATTGTCGGGGGATGGCAATTAACATGTTAGTCCAGAAGTTATGTAGGGAAGAGGAAGTTGGATTTGTGGATTTATGGGGAAGTTTTGTTGGGAGGGCTGATATGTACATGAAGGATGGGCTTCATTTAAGTGGAAAGGGGGCGGCAGTATTCGCGGACAAACTTTCAGCAGCAGTAGATAGTGACTTGGGTACAATGACAAATATTTTTGGAAGTAAACATTCTTTAAACTAGAAGTGCAGGGGGGTTACCTAGAGGTGTCTCAAGCAGAACAAGAGGCCACTAGCACAGATAAACCAATATCAAATCATCCAAAAAACATCTCTGAAAAAGGTTATAGATGCGTATGTTTAAATGCAAGGAGCATAGTAAATAAGAAAAACGAATTAAACATTATGGTAGAAGATATTGACCCTCACATAATTGGTATAACTGAATCATGGGCCAACATAGATATAACAGATGCTGAATTAGGACTGACAGGATATGTAATGTTTAGGAAAGATCGAATAGGAAGAAGGGGCGGGGGAGTTATTTTATATGTTAAGGTAGGTAGTAAGGATTAAAAATGTGATTTTGGTAAATTTGTTTAAAAATGACTTTCCTTACTATTTCCATGATTTTATATGTATACTTGAATATGGAAATAACATTTTACATGAAATCCTGATAAAATATGACTAAAATGTGGTTTTTGTTAACGTCCTGGCAAAATTGTGTACTAAAAAATGTCCTTAGTAACGACTTTAAGCCTTGGATACGTAAAATTATATTAATCTTATGACAAATTTTCGAAATGTACTATAGACAGGAAGCCATCCTCTGTAAACAGGATGTGGCCAACATTAGCCAACCGTATGTCTTGTTATATAGAGCCATCAAATTGTACAAGCTGTTTTGTGAATTTTTTTTTATCTATCAATATCATCTTTTACAACGGCCACCCGGTGGTAATATATATATAGATATTTCATTTATATTGTTGATCAATGACTAGCAACTGATAGATGTAGAATGGGATCAAAAAGAAATAGATCGAGAGTCAAAAAAAGAGTTTTACGGAGGTAAACAAAGTAGCCAAGATGGCGGCGCCCATGATGCAAACCCGGAAGTGTTAAATGAATCGCCTTCGCAGGTAAAACTTAATTGCAATCCTGACGACTATCCTGCAGTAAGTGATGGACAATTATGCCAGGAGGGTTTTATTCTCTTTGATGTAAAAATCTTGTGCAAATATATTGGAGAAAACTGTCCGTGTTCCGAGTGCCTAATAAAATCATTGAGCTTGTATAGCGAAAGATGGCGTTCGTGTGAAAAAGTCCATCAAAAAATCTTGCGACCGTTCAAAGAAACGAAGAAAAGTTATGCGGGCCATCAAGAAAGGTTTTCAGGATGACCTGAATGCACAGGAAGGACAGACATATGAATGAGGTGGTTTCTGAGGTAAATTACTCGATTTTTGTAAGTGAAGAAATCTATTTTGTCGTTTTCTGAAATTGTACTTTTTTGTGTGGGCTACCAATGCTGACGCGCTCTGTTACAATAACTAACCAACATAAGTGAACCAAACTTGGCACAATGATGCATACATAATATGCCTATTGCATGAATTAAAGCTAAACATGATATCTTATAGTGTTTTTAAGTTACGTCCGTCCAAATTTTAAAATTAAGTAAAAAAGCCATACAAAATTATGCTCTCGTAATCTAGTCTTATTTTGCTTAAACCGTACAATATATCTCAATTCTGTCATATTCATGCAGTAGACCTACATGCAAGTTAACTATGTACTGAATTGCAACTTTGTCCCTTGAATACTTTTTTGGCTAGAGCGCACCAGAGAAAAGCATGTATTTTATATTATGGTGGCCATCTTGAATACCTAATTTGCATAATTTATGCGAAAACGCAATTTTTTTTTTAATTGTGTGCTTCTGTTTTCATATAAGCAAATACTCTTGGATTATCTTGAAAACTCAAGATTTTTGTTAAAATCCTTATTACCTACCTTAAAGAATCTATTCAGGCTTATGAAATAAAACTAGAAAGGGAAGCAGATTGCGATGAAGCTGTTTGGTGCAAAATTGTTTCAGGAAATTCAAAATTAACTATTGGATTAGTTTACCGAAGTCCAAACATAAACGAAGAGGACAACACAAAAATAAAAAAACGATATAAAGGAAGTTAGTAAAGGGGAATGTATCATAATGGGAGATTTTAACCATGGACACATACAATGGAATTCTCTAGAGAGCACAGGGATTGAGGACCAACAATTTCTATTTTTAATCCAGGATAGCTTTCTTACTCAGCACGTACTAGAACCAACCAGGGGAGAAAATGTATTAGATATAGTTTTGTCATCACAAAAAGAATTAGTGGACAATGTAAAAATATTTGAACCATTGGGTAATAGTGACCATAATCAAATACATTTTGACATCAATGTAAAATCAGAAAGTAAAAATAAGAAAACGTACAAGAGAAACTTCCACAAAGGTAACTACAAAGATATGAGAAAATACTTAGCAAAGCTAGATTGGAATAACATGCTGATGAATAAGACCGCAATTGAATGTTGGAATATTCTAAAATATGAAATTGAGAGTATCATCGATAAATTTGTTCCCTTCCAAAAACAAGGAAAACGGTGTAGAAAGAAACACTTGTCAAAAGAGGCTATTAGAAAAATAATGCTAAAACAAACTATGTGGAGGGTTTATAGGCGTACCAGAAAGGACGAAGACTATGCAAAATACAAAGAGGCACTTAATGCAGCTACAACTGAAATCAGACAATCTAAAAGAAGCTATGAGCAAAAACTAGCATGTAACATAACAAATGACAGCAAGAGTTTTTATGCATATGTCAGGAGTAAACAAAACGTACAAGACAAGGTTGGACCTCTAGAAGACAGTGCTGGAAATATAATATCACGGGTTTTTAATGGCGGAAGACCTAAATGGTTACTTCAGTTCAGTGTTTACCAAAGAAGATATTAGTTCATTACCAGTTGCTGATGCTAAATTTCAGGGGGCTAAATCTGACTATTTAGGTCCGTTAGTTGTAACTCCAGAATTGGTAGCTAAGAAAATAAAGGCAATGAAGGATAACAAATCACCGGGAGTGGATGGGATTCCTCCAAAATTACTAATGGAAACAGTAGAACAAATCAGTATACCACTTGCAAGAGTATTCAACTTGTCATTAAAAGAGGGAGTTGTTCCGTTTGAATGGAAAGAAGCAAACATCATACCATTATTTAAAAAGGGTTCGAGAAATAAGTCAGAGAATTACAGACCAGTGAGTTTAACGTCAGTGATTTGTAAATTATTAGAAAGGTTAATTAAAGACCATATGGTGGACTTCCTCGTTAAGCATAAATTATTAAATTCATCTCAACATGGATTCCTTAAAGCGAGGTCATGCTTAACAAATATGTTATGTTTTTTGGAAGAAATCACTAAGTGGATAGACGTGGGATCGCCAGTAGATATTATCTACTTAGATTTTCAGAAAGCTTTTGACAAAGTGCCACATCAAAGATTACTACTTAAATTAAAAGCCCATGGTATCGGGGATAGCATAACTGACTGGATAGAACAATGGCTGACTGACAGAAGACAACGAGTTGTAGTAGATGGAGAAGTTTCAAATTGGAAATAGGTTTTGAGTGGGGTACCTCAAGGATCAGTATTAGGACCTATATTATTCTTAATTTATATCAATGACTTGGACGACAGTATAACAAGTAACGTACTGAAATTTGCGGATGACACAAAACTGTTTAGAAAGGTTAATACTGATGGTGATAAACAACATTTACAAAACGATCTAGACAGATTAGTGAAATGGTCTGAGAAATGGCAGATGTTGTTCAATTTTGGGAAATGTAAATGCCTACATACAGGACATAGGAACTTGAATGTAAACTATAAAATGGGAGATACTGTTCTGGGTACTACTGTAAAAGAAAAGGACTTAGGAGTTACAATAAGCGCTGATATGAAAGTTTCAGAGCAGTGTGGTATTGCAGCTTCAAAGGGTAATCAAATTCTTGGATTGATTAGAAGAAACATAACATACAAGGGAAAAAAGTTAATTATACCTCTTTATAAAGCAATAGTTAGACCTCATTTAGAATACTGTATACAAGCATGGAGACCATATCGTAAGAAGGATATATATACGCTTGAACGCATACAAAGGAGAGCAACTAAAATGATTCCAGAACTGAGAGACCTTAGTTATGAAGAACGCCTGAAAGTATGTGGTTTAACAACTCTAGAGACAAGGAGGTTAAGAGGAGATCAGATTGAAGTTTTTAAGATATTGAATGGGTATGAAAATATTGATAGAAATATGTTTTTCTCACTCAAGAAGGATAGCAGAACTAGAGGACATGAGGTAAAATTAGTAAAGGATCAATGTAGATTGGACATCAGGAAGCACTCGTTCTCACAGAGGACAATAAATGAATGGAACAAATTGTCTACAGATTGTGTAACTGCTAGCAGCGTGAATATGTTTAAAAACAAGGTTGACACATATCTCAGGAGGGCGGGCTATAAGTAGATGAACATTGTTGGACTCTCGATAAGCCAATGGCTTCCTTGTCCACTTGCCATCTGGGCCTTTGGCTTGGATGGCAAATCTTGTTAAATCTTGTTAAATTATATCAAACTATTAACACTTACTCGCACTTTATTGTATTCATACATTTCGATTTACTGTGGATCATATATATGCTGACGTTGAAGCACAGCTGTGCTTATTGGGGTGGAACTATATTGTAATCGTAGTGATAAGTCATAATGGTAACGGTAATCCAATTTACTAACCTGGTTTCGGCTCGTCGCTTCCTACGCATCGCTCTGCCCTCTGATATCTGACGTTTCCTTGTCGCAGAATAGTCTGTAGATGCATAGTCATATGCGGAAAAAAAGATCTAAGATGGAACGGTGTCTTTGACCAAGAATGACATCTTGATGCTCACCGTCTGTCCATGCTCATCACATAGTCTTTTGTCTTGTAATCTGCATCGGAAAAGTGGTCACTCGCAGAGCCTGAGGCTGGCGGACAATTTCCGCATTTGCAACCACCTTTTCCGCTGCAAATTCTTCCTCGGAAGTCGATCAAAAGTTTTGTCCTTGCATTTGTAGTACTAGTTGATATATCCAGGAGCCATCCAGTGCACACCAGTTTTCTTTTTATTCGATTTTCCATGCGTTTCGGCCGTTTTTCCGAGAGGTTTTTATTGTGTGAACGCGGTGCCAGGAGCTCGTACTCAAACCACTCTGCCGCTGAGCCCCCCGCAGAGCAATATGGCGCCGCCCAGCGAAGATAATGGCAAAGTTAAAAAGGATATTACAAAATTACCGTGGCGTTGCGCCCATCATATAAGGGTGATATATACTGTAAATGGTATGTTATTATGTTTGGGCTATGGTTGTTCGAGTGCTTCACCCCCCCTTTAAGACATGCATACAAACACCAATACCAAAACAACAACAACAACAACAACAACAACAACAACAACATATCAACAACAACAAAACTCATTCACGCATTCTCTCACGAGAGAACTTGCTGTTCCAGACATGTGCAACTCTTTGGCTTCGTACAATCCTTTGGCAGAATCGAATCACACAGAATGTCATTCCTGCCCAGAACTGTCGTCAACTGGAATAATTTTCTCACACAGTCATGTGGTGCAGCCCCCATATTGGAGACATACATGCATCTTATGACGGGCCTCCCCCTCCCAGAGTGAGACGTATTTTGTATTTTATTCAGTACTATGTCGTTTTATTTGTAATAGGGCAAGTAGTATATAGTAATAAAATATTATAATTCTTGTTGCCCTTTTTCGACAATGTTATAGCTATGTAATGTTGTAAATGTCGCGTCTTATGGTTTGTTTATTGTTGAAATAAAAAAGTTGACTCATTCATTCAGACACACAGGCACTTTACCTTTTTACTTTCATTTATATTTTTACCCATTTTCCAGGTTTGTTACTGGAGTTTTGTTATAATTCGCTCCAGTACCCTACATTTTAGTCCACCACTAGAAGAGGGTCACTCGGTACTGGAAGAAGAAGATAAATATTATTATAATTTTATTGAATAATTCGGACAGTTTACTCGATGACGTAATCAGCACGTCTGTTACGGTTGCTCATAACAACGTACAGTTCTAACGTGACCGCCATATTGCGAAGTGCGCATCCCACCTTGGTGCTGCGACACGGGGCCAAGTTGAGGGCAAATGCCTGCCAACGCACATTCGCTTTCGTACTGGGATTCGTAGCTCTGGTCAGTGTGGACGGTTCCCATCTCTCGGAGTCTGCACTACAGAGTCTGCACTACAGAGTCTGCACTACAGCTTGGTGAGAAGATTACATTCAAGAGTAGGAACACACAATGCGATTTAGTTCCTCCTTATTACAGTAAATTGAACGAATATATAGATTAATTCAACTTGATTAAAAGTAATATTACTTAAGTTATTAATGACAATATCTATATTTGTGAAACAACGTGTAGTTTTCATTCGCCAGCCCGTCTGATTCCATATAACGTAGCAGACAAACGACATGTGGAATAAATCTACATAATGACAACGAAACATGTTAAGTTAGTTATTAGTTAGCCTATTGGGGAATGAAGCGTGCATGGTGTCCGATAGTTTTTGCCATTCTTTCCTATTGGTGGCTCTTGACATACATCTTCAGCTACAATCCACATGGGGCACCTCGCCGTCAACATTTCCTCGACGTATGAGGGGTCTGCCTGTGTCTTCGTGTCGCAAGCACGCACGCACGCACGCACGCACGCACGCACGCACGCACACACGCATGAACGCATGCACGAACGCACCCACGCACACACTGCTGTAAATTATGTTGAACGTCAGCTGTAAATGATATCTCGATGCAATGACGTCATCGTCGTTTTGACCGTGCTGATCGTCAATATATCAAACTGTGAGGCATGTCGTCCATCCAGGACACCGGGCTGCCGTGACAACGACCGTGATGGAGTGGACTGTTCGTCTACTGGCCTCATTCAGCCTGTATATCATCGCCGCAAGTCTCGAAGAAGGTAATAATTATGTTCTGCAGGGAACATACTTTCGAGCCAGGGGGTAGTAATACGTCTTCCACCGTCTACGAGTCAACCTTCTCTCCAAGACTTCCGACTCGGTGTGTGCACACGTGCTAAAGTGCTGTAAGAGAAAAGTAATAAAATATTTGGGAAAAAGAGAAAATATGATAGTATGCATGTAGTACTGCAATTTAATGAGAGGAAAAGTGATAGCGTAAAAAGATGCAATGTGCATTAATGTTGCAAGCTGGAGATCCTCTGTATGAAAATCTCCAAACTTGGCGCTGTAGCTGCGTCGGCTGGCAGGTTGTTCCAGTTGGATATGGTACGGGGTAGAAAGCTGAACTGGTTGAATTGTTTAGTGACTAGTACAACGTTACCCTGGCATATATCCCACACACTGTATGGAGGTGAACCGAATGATCTGTATTCCGGCCCACTTGTTATCTTGGTCCTTCTTGATTCGGGGAACGATTTAAGAGCAATTCAAGGAAATATCTATCATTACCCTTCCAGCCAAAGATGACCGGTCAACAGATGACCGGTCAACAGCCAATTAAAGCCAAGTGTCCTAAGTGCGGACCAACGTTAAGTTAGCAAGTATTATGATTGGTTAAGTTAAAACAATATTTGGGCACGTGTCACAATGTATGCAATGTATACAATACGATACGAAGACGTCTATTGCAACAAAATCCTCGGGAAGCCACGCCCAAAAGGCCCGTTAAAACTAAAGGGTTATTAGGCAATCACTTAATAATGTCAAAACAATAAATGCCTGATTAACATCACGTCATCAGCATGTACATGTTTTTATTTTATAAACAAATATATCTACACACGGACGCACGCACGCACGCACGCACGCACGCACGCACGCACGCACACACGATCGCGTTATTGCTTTTTTGTGTAGTTTGAAATTCGATGTGTTGATGACCCCACGAAATTCATTTACACATTCAATGTCTATCCCATCTATTTGTACCAAAGGATAACTTTTTTATTGTTTTGATATTTAGCTAATTACTTTAGCTTTCAGCCAATTGCTAATCTTTTTGAGTTTTTTGTTTATATTTTTAATTTGGATTCGGACATCTGAACCTTTATAATTACACGATGTACTATATAGTTAAGGTGGTCCATCATCATATATAACGTATTTAAACCATACTGTGAAACAAGTTTTCCATCTTCCAGGTGAGTTCATATACACATCAGAGATGCGCATCGTGGACCGGTCATTTCAGCCAAAATTCGGTGATCCCACGTCACAGGAATACAAGGCGTTGAAGGACGAAATGAACGTCAAGGTAATGTCTGCATGTCAAAGGCGTTAGTACTGAGACACGATCAACATCCGCGGGAGATACTACTCTCCTGCTTGTCACTGAAGTACGGGTGACGCTGGCATCTACATATTGGTCCTCGAATTTTCTTTAATTTTCCTTCCGTCACTGATCCCGTTTCACTGCCGTCTCCAGCACCCGCATTCACCCTCCCCTACCCCTCCCCTACCCCTCCCCTACCCTCGCCCTCGTTCGCCACTTCCCTCCCAATCTCGCCAAATCTTGTTTCACACAGTCGTCTCATCGTCGTCGCGGTCGTCCTCCTCCACTTCTGCGCTGTCCATATTTATACAATACAATACACAATACACAATACAATACAATACAATACAATACAATACACAATACAATACAATACAATACACAGTCGTCTCGTCGCCGGTCGTCCTCGTCTACTTCTGCGCTGTCCATATTTATACAATACAATACGAATGATGTCCGTTGGGCCTTAACGTGTCGGACTCTTTGCTAGGGTATCTTGACAATTCCTAAATAAATCCGGAAAGACGCCAGGATGTATAAAGGATCTGGTTCAAAGGGGTTGCGTATGATGTTATTCATGAAAAATCCATAGTACACTGTGTAAAAATATGCAATCAGCGTTTAACAAGGTTGCCATCCCAAACAACAAGTTCCTGATGGCAAGTGGACAAGGAAGCCATTGGCTTATCGAGAGTCCAACAATTTTCTCATCAATGTGTAGCCCGCCCTTATCAAATATCTGTCAATTCTATTTTTTTTTAAATTCACACTACTAGCATTAACACAATCATTGGCAGTTTGTTCCATTCATTTATCACCCTCTGTGAGAAAGTACTTTCTCATGTCCAACCTACACTGCTTCTTAACTAATGCTGCTTTGTGTCCTCTGTTCTTTTTTATTCTTATGTTTGTTTTGTTGTCATAAAACAATTATGTAATTATCATCACCACTGAATCACTGTCTCACGGAACGGAACACCCCTTATATATTATATAATTATCATCACCATTGAATCACTCTCTCACGGAACGGAACACCCCTTATATATTATGTAATTATCATCACCACTGAATCACTCTCTCACGGAACGGAACGGAACACCCCTTACATATTATGTAATTATCATCACCACTGAATCACTGTCTCGCGGAACGGAACACCCCTTACATATTATGTAATTATCATCACCACTGAATCACTGTCTCATGGAACGGAACACTCCTTACATATTATGTAATTATCATCACCACTGAATCACTGTCTCGCGGAACGGAACACCCCTTACATATTATGTAATTATCATCACCACTGAATCACTGTCTCGCGGAACGGAATACCCCTTACATATTATGTAATTATCATCACCATTGAATCACTGTCTCGCGGAACGGAACACCCCTTACATATTATGTAATTATCATCACCACTGAATCACTGTCTCACGGAACGGAACACCCATTATATATTATGTAATTAGCATCACCACTGCATCACTGTCTCACGGAACGGAACACCCCTTACATATTATGTAATTATCATCAACACTGAATCACTGTCTCACGGAACGGAACACCCCTTATATATTATGTAATTAGCATCACCACTGAATCACTGTCTCACGGAACGGAACACCCCTTATATATTATGTAATTATCATCACCACTGAATCACTGTCTCACGGAACGGAACACCCCTTTTATATTATGTAATTATCATTACCACTGAATCACTGTCTCACGGAACGGAACACCCTTTATATATTATGTAATTATCATCACCACTGAATCACTGTCTCACGGAACGGAACACCCCTTATATATTATGTAATTATCATCACCACTGAATCACTGTCTCACGGAACGGAACACCCCTTATATATTATGTAATTATCATCACCACTGAATCACTGTCTCACGGAACGGAACACCCCTTATATATTATGTAATTATCATCACCACTGAATCACTGTCTCACGGAACGGAACACCCATTATATATTATGTAATTATCATCACCACTGAATCACTGTCTCACGGAACGGAACACCCCTTATATATTATGTAATTATCATCACCACTGAATCACTGTCTCACGGAACGGAACATCCCTTATATATTATGTAATTATCATCACCGCTGAAACACTGTCTCACGGAACGGAACACCCCTTATATATTATGTAATTATCATCACCACTGAATCACTGTCTCACGGAACGGAACACCCCTTATATATTATGTAATTATCATCACCACTGAATCACTGTCTCACGGAACGGAACACCCCTTATATATTATGTAATTATCATCACCACTGAATCACTGTCTCACGGAACACCCCTTATATATTATGTAATTATCATCACCACTGAATCACTGTCTCACGGAACGGAACACCCCTTATATATTATGTAATTATCATCACCACTGAATCACTGTCTCACGGAACGGAACACTCCTTATATATTATGTAATTATCATCACCACTGCATCACTGTCTCACGGAACGGAACACCCCTTATATATTATGTAATTATCATCACCACTGAATCACTGTCTCACGGAACGGAACACCCCTTATATATTATGTAATTATCATCACCACTGAATCACTGTCTCACGGAACGGAACACCCCTTATATATTATGTAATTATCATCACCACTGAATCACTGTCTCACGGAACGGAACACCCCTTATATATTATGTAATTATCATCACCACTGAATCACTGTCTCACGGAACGGAACACCCCTTATATATTATGTAATTATCATCACCACTGAATCACTGTCTCACGGAACGGAACACCCCTTATATATTATGTAATTATCATCACCACTGAATCACTGTCTCACGGAACGGAACACCCCTTATATATTATGTAATTATCATCACCACTGAATCACTGTCTCACGGAACGGAACACCCCTTATATATTATGTAATTATCATCACCACTGAACCACTGTCTCACGGAACGGAACACCCCTTATATATTATGTAATTATCATCACCACTGAATCACTGTCTCACGGAACGGAACACCCCTTATATATTATGTAATTATCATCACCACTGCATTACTGTCTCACGGAACGGAACACCCCTTATATACATACGAAAACTTCTCCTGTTTAAAAAAATATACTCTCCCTAAAATGACCCGTTTTCCCAAAAGGCAGAGCAGGATAACTGTATAGTGCATGTTATCACATGGACTATCATATATATGATTAGACAACTTTGCCACTCGATGTTAATCGCAACAGTAGGCCGTCAATTCAACTAATAGTGTTTGTGGTGCATTTCTTGTTGTCCCGCTTCTTCTGACGCCACCTGCTGGTGCAAATTGTATGATTAATTGTAAATAATAAACACTTTCGTAACCTACAAATATCACTTTTAATCATGCGTACGGTTGGAATATGTGCACTTAGAGTTTGACCGAAATTACCCATGATCGAATAAGTTAAGCGCATTTTCTAATATTGGTATGTTATTGATAACATACAGTGATGCAAAACAAACACCTATGATCCAAACAATAGGATAACCCATTGTAGATATAACGTACAGTTGTCCACAGCGCTATGCGAACAATTACGTATAATTGTTCACAAGGTAATGTGTCTTTTCTACGAGTATCCGAAGTTACGTAATACAAGGGTAAGGCGTCTTTACTATTACTGTTAGCATTACGTCGCAATTTCGAGAGTTGGAAAGAAGCCGTCAATGTGTTGATTTACAGCACCAAGAAGTAATTCATAGAAAGATATTTTTGCGATAACTGTTTAATATTGTTATCATGACAGTCACTTAAGAAATGCTTTGTACCAAGTTATCCCGTCAGGAAGATTAGCATTTTTCAAGTTAATGTAATATTCGTTCGAATAGATATTGCGACTGTACGGAGATCAGCTCGGCGCCAACGAACTGAAACGGGTCGCCGATATGACATTCAGGTAGTTATTTTGACCTATTAAATGTGCAATATTTTACTTCAGTTCGAATTTGTTTCAAGTAACTATTATAATAATTTCGATAGTATCTATCTGGTCACATCCTTATTCCGTTCAAGCGGTACGAGATTCATACTTAAGGTATTTTGCTCAAAAATAAAAAACAATGCGGAAGCATATACATAGACATATACACACACGCATTCGCACGCACGCACGCACGCACGCACGCACGCACGCACGCACGCACGCACGCACACACACAAAACACGCACACGCGCGCACTCGCTCTCATACATAACTACACATAGACACTCACGCACGGTCGCACGTAAGAACGAACGCACGCACGCACGCACGCACGCACGCACGCACGCACGCACGAACGAACGCATGAAAGCACGCGTACGCGGGCGCACACATGCACGCACTGTGATTGTGATTGTATGTTGCAGCAATGGAAGCATTTTAGTACGATACAAACTCGTGCTGGCCAAGAACGTCAGTATTAAGACGTTGGCCAACCTCTTGAAAAAAGCATCGAAGAGAAACTCTTTCGGTTTCCATATCAACACCAGCTCAGTCAAAGTTGCACGTACGTTATCCATACATTGTCCATACATTATCCGTACGTTGCTCTCATGTTGCCCGTATGTTGCCCATACGTGACACGTACGTTGGCTGTAGGCTGTCATGTCGTTGTCAGCACTCAAAGTTAGCCATACTGTTGGGACCAAACCACAATTATTATTTCTGTTTCGTTCTAAGAATTCGCCATTTAAAGCCAATCCGCCCAACGATAAAACATGTTGTTAAATTGTTAAAATAAAATAGTAATATGTTATAAAGAAAGTAGAATATTGTTTTATGCCCTATTTTGTGATCTGATTTTGACCTGAAGATGTCCCCAGACTATTTCTTTCGCAGGAACAGTATTCATTCGTTCATTCAATCTGAGTTGCATTTGAGTGCCTGCAATGGGCCATCAAAACAAAAAACCAACCTTGTTGAAATTGTAGACCATATTTTTAAACTATTGTACAATGACCATTTACCATTAGTTAAGAGAAATAAGTTTGCATACGTTAGAGTTACATAAGCACAATACAAGACAAACAATGAATTATATATTTCAAAGCGACAAAAGCAATTATTGTGAAACATTGCCTACAGTAGTAAACAGTGACGTATTTAGTGGGAGTCCATTAAGCATTTTTACCGTATTTTTTCGTTGCGCCGCTTCATAGTAGCTTGGGAAACTGAGCTTACCCCCCATTTCGCCTCCCCCTTTGCGAAATCCTAGCTACTCCACTGGTAGTAAGACCAACATTATGAAGTTATCTGCAAACAATTAGAAAAATAAACAAATGAAGCATCTGCTGTTTCCATATGGTTAGTAATTACTTTTGGATAAATACTGATATGGCAAATATCAAGGCGTATAGTGTGTTAACGTTTTGGTGAGTGTATCAATCGCCAAATGTTAATGTAACTTTGCATATGTCGCTACCTCGACAAGTGATACTTATTCTAGTGACCAACCCTCAAATACATTAGTGTGTATTTACCAACCACCCAATGAAAATGGCTTTGTGTTCAGAGACTTCGGTTGACAACTTGACACTTTGTGTTCAGAGACTTCGGTTGACAACTTGACACTTTGTGTTCAGAGACTCCGGTATACAACTTGACAATTTGTGTTCAAAGACTCCGGTAGACAACTTGACACTTTGTGTTCAGAGACTCCGGTAGATAACTTGACATTTTGTGTTCAGAGACTCCGGTAGACAACTTGACACTTTGTGTTCAGACACTCCGGTAGATAACTTGACACTTTGTGTTCAGAAACTCCGGTAGATAACTTGACACTTTGTGTTCAGAGACTCCGGTAGAAAACTTGACACTTAGTGACGATCTGATCACCTTTCCTCCAACTACAACACCAACTACTACAGTCATAACGTTTGATGTCACTTCTGCTACTCATCGAACTGACCATCGCCCAAGCTCTCCCGCGACAGCAGAACCAACGACCACGTCAGCAGAACCTACGAGCACACCAGCAGAACCAACGACCACGTTAGCAGAAACAACTTCGTCTGGTAAGTTATGCGGAAAGTATGATACGTTTTTGGAAGAAAAGTCAGTAGATATACTTTCAAAGAGAAGTATGGAAATAGCGGATAATCGCATACAACTTTGTATCGCCTTTCCATCCTGATAACTACCATGTTATAAAGAGTGTTCAACTTGTCATTAAAAGAGGGAGTGGTTCCTTTTGAATGGAAAGAAGCAAACATCATACCATTATTTAAAAAGGGTTCGAGAAATAAGTAATAAAATTACAGACCAGTGAGTTTAACATTATTGATTTGCAAATTATTAGAAAGGTTACTTAAATATCATATGGTGGACTTACTTGTTAGGCATAAATTATAAAATCCATCTCAACATGGATTCCTAAAAGCGAAGTCATGCTTAACAAATATGTTATGTTTCTTGGAAGAAAACACTAAGTGGATAGACGAGATATCACCAGTAGATATCATATACTTAGATTTTTAGAAAGCTTTTGACAAAGTGCCACATCAAAGATTACTGCTTGAATTAAAAGCCATTATATCGGGGATGGCATAATCGACTGGATAGAACAATGGCTGACTGACAGAAGACAGCATGTTGTAATATATGGGGTGGTTTCAAACTGGAAATCAGTTTTGAGAGGGGTACCACTAGGATCAGTACTAGGACCTTTATTATTCTTAATATATATCAACGACTTGGACGATAATATAACAAGCAACGTACTAACATTTGCTGATGACACAAAAGTGTTTAGAAGGGTTAACAATGATGGTGATAACCAACATTTACAAAACGATCTAGACAGATTCGTGAAATGGTCTGAGAAATGGTAGATGTTATTCAACTTTGGGAAATGTAAATGCCTACACACAGGGCACAGGAACTTGGATGTAAACGATAACGGGGACGTGCATGGCAATGGTGGCGCCATCCCGCGATCAAAATTTAACTAGAAATTATTTGATAACATTATTGCTTGAAATAAAGCGAAATGTCACCAAGAGACAAGACAGACTGCTGGTGTCTGGTGTATATTCTACTTTATGCCACTGAAGACAATACATTAACGTCACGTTCTAGATTCCTTAGTCAAATTCGTGGTTACACCTTCGTGCTTATTTTGAAACAACTAAATATTCATACTCTTCAACATTCAGCATAACACTGTATCGATCGGTATTCGTTTCAGTGGACATAGGCTGCACCAAATTAGGCTGTCTGAACGACGGTAAATGCATCAAACAGGGCAATGCATCCTGGTGCATGTGTACCACGTGGTACTCCGGTCGATACTGTGATATAGGT
>OY759268.1:43225168-43227668 GCA_963662155.1 Lamellibrachia columna | reverse complement strand
GCAAAACAAATAACAAATAACACAACACTTCTTGTATGTTTCTACATCCAGCCCTTACGCAAAACAAATAACAAATAACACAACACTTCTTGTATGTTTCTACATCCAGCCCTTACGCAAAACACGTAAAACGATGTTCGTGTGTTTTGCTTTAGTGCGTGTATTTTCATACAAAATGCGTCACATTATATCGTATAATCATATGTGAATAATCTAAATCAAGCCGAAAACATGTATATAGTAAAATCATGACATGATAAAAATAAATAAAAGAAAAGCGGGATATTTTTTAATGAAAGTGAGCGATCGTGAGGATGTTTGAACAATTGCCAACATTCTGGAGATCTCCCGCCATATCGGGATACTTGGAAGGGCTGGTAGCTGGAGCAATACACGTCTCGCCTTCATCTCTGGTGGAACAACACTTATATATTGTAACGTTATCTTTTTCAGGTCACCTTTTACCAGGTCGTTACAGACACGGTAAGACGCAGGCATTTCTTGAACTTACGACTGTGCGACAAACACGATTTTCTTAATGACGTATAATCCTTATATGTCAAATTATATTACCACAATATATTTAATTATTTATAATTGACAACTATTATTTTATTGTCTAGTTATTTATTAATAAATATATTTTACTAACTATTTATTTATTTAACTACCAATGGTACTTTATATTTTATGTGTGCTTTTGTTTGCTAGTCCAATTTTGTTTAGCCAAATTTTAGAAATATTTAGTGTATTATTATTATTTATGTTTTAGCATTTTAGTTTTGCATGCACTACTGAATAGAGCTTTACTTTAGATTTTAGTGTATAAATAAAGTTATTATCAGTATTATTACAAAGAAATGTAGACAAACTGCGGAACGTGAAGCTTAGAGAAGGTTTCGAGAAGCGTAACCAGGCATATCTATTTCTGAACCCATTCTTTACTTTTGTGCTCGTAAGACATATAAGTGGGACAATGTACTTATAAGATGTCACCCTCTCTTACCATGAGTGGCACACAATGTGCCCTTCTCCGACAATAAACCCAACCTGAGTTCGTCTGCATTATGTTCACATTGTCAACATGTTTATCAGCGATTAAGAACCGCCGCCACCGCCACAGCCACCGCCACCGCCACCGCCACCACTCACACCACCACCAACAACAACACCATCGACTAGAAGCAGCAGCACGACTACCACAATTACTACGACCAATATCATCTAAAAAAACACCACCATCATCATCGCCGCCGCCACCACCACCACCACCACCGTCGCCACCGGCACCGGCACCGCTTCCACTACTACCAACAGATTCATAATTGTTCAGCAAGTGTCTTGTCTGTAGGACGCCGAATCTACCGGATCCTCGTCATCGTCACTGGCTGCATAATCGGCCTGACTCTATCGGCCACCGGTGTCCTCTTCGTGATCAAATATCGTGTCTGGTCCCAGGTGTATGGTAATAAATAATAATACATTTCTATAATACTTATATCCGCAGGAAACCGAGCTCAGAGGCACAACAAAACCATAATCATTAAGATAAGCAGAATAATGAACAGGGACGAGCAAAAGTAATCAGAAACAGATTTAAGGTAGAAATGCAACTTCGCACGTACGCACGTACTCTAAAACCTACATGATACTTTCTAGGGACTTTCAGATGTTTCAGCTTTGCAACTTATCTAAATATGTTGATTCATAAGTGGTAGATAAGACCTTCCTTACTTACTTACTTATCCGTTTCGCTCTCTACTCGGTGTATAAGGCCACTCAATAACTTATCTAAATATGTTGATTCATAAGTGGTAGATAAGACCTTCCTTACTTACTTACTTATCCGTTTCGCTCTCTACTCGGTGTATAAGGCCACTCAATAACTTATCTAAATATGTTGATTCATAAGTGGTAGATAAGACCTTCCTTACTTACTAACTTATCCGTTTCGCTCTCTACTCGGTGTATAAGGCCACTCAATAACTTCCGCCATTTCTTAAATCTCTAGCTGCTTTGCCATCTTCCAAGAACTCCATTCCTGTTGGTTTTTCTCTACTTCCGCAGTCCGAATAAGACGCAAGGTTATGTTTAGCAAGATTTAACAAGATTGCCATCCAAGGCAAACGCACAGATGGCAAGTGGACAAGGAAGCCATTGGCTTATCGAGAGTCCAACAATTGGTCATCTATGTGTAACCCGCCCTCCTGAGATATGTGTCAACTTTGTTTTTAAGTATATTCACGGTGCTCTCATTTACACAATCTGTGGATAATTTGTTTCATTCATTTATTGTCACTTGTGAGAACGAGTATTTCATGATAACCAATATACAGTGATCCTTTACTAGTGTTACTCGTATCCTTTACTAGTGTTACTCGTATCCTTTACTAGTGTTACTCGTATCCTTTACTAGTGTTACTCGTATCCTTTACTAGTGTTACTCGTATCCTTTACTAGTGTTACTCGTATCCTTTACTAGTGTTACTCGTATCCTTTA
>OY759268.1:43190168-43220168 GCA_963662155.1 Lamellibrachia columna | reverse complement strand
ATATATATATATATATATATATATATATATATATATATATATATATATATATATATATATATTAGCAACTCATCACAAACCTTCAACTGAGGGTCACTTGTTACGCGTTCTTGTGTGTTATGTTGCGGTGCGTACGTTGGACCAGGTCTCATGCAGTAAATAAGTGAAGTCTAAAAAAGGAAATGTGTATATTTATGCATTCGTTGTAGTTGTTAGAATACTGACAGTTGTAAATGAACACATAACCCGTTGCAGATTACTTCCTACGAAGATATCGTTAATATATTTATATAAGTACCGAGGTTGCCAAATTTAGTACTTGTAACTTTACTTCCTTAGTTGTCTTACTGCATAGACCCGTTGTATTTAAGAATACTTCACGATTTTTCCATGGGATAATTGTGCGCGAGGATAATTCTTTTAATCACTTATACCCAAAAAGTTCTCGTTTTTCATCCATCTATAAATCTGCGCGTGCGTGCGTGCGTGCGTGCGTGCGTGCGTGCGTGCGTGCGTGCGTGCGTGCGTGCCTGTGTGCATTGTATTCATTATAGTACCATCGGCAAAATACATTTGACTAGAAAAAGAAAATATTGAAATAAACCGATTAAAATGGTTACTATTTATATTAGATGTAGTGGCTAAGTCATAAGAAGGCACAAGGAAGGTCCACGAAACGTACCCGATTGTCTGCTTATATGTTGAGTGCGGAGCTGGTTAAATTAGGTTGTTCACCAAGAGAGAATATAGTGGGAACGTTTGATGTAGAGAGGCACGACAGTGTAGTGGTTGGCACATCCGCTTTACATGACATAGTTCGGAGTTCATGACCCGGACCGGGCATGGGTATGTTTCGTATAAAAACCTGGCTCTCAACAACTACGCATCTCTCGTAACTCGGATGATCACGTTAAGTTCGGTCCCGTCTCATTTAATTGGGGACGTAAAATAACTATTGAGGACGACATGCACCCTGGCAGTGACCACCCTCAATGCCAGCTTATAAAGGTCGGCGTGGCGATAATGGTAAAAAAAGGCTGGCTAGTTGAGACCTTGAAACACTATACAATTGTAGTAACCACAACATACAGACTAGTCAGTTAATAGAACATTGCCGAGTGCTGGAAACAACTAAAAAAGAGAGAAAATAGTGGAAGGTAGAAGGAGAAGAGGAATACCGAGATTGAGATGAGAGGACTGCGTGAAGAGAGGTTTGGCGGGCTTAGGCGGGGAGTTAGCGTGAGCGAGCAATAGGGGAGTTGAGAAGGGGTTGGAGACGGCAGTGAAACAGGATCAGTGATAGAGGAAGAAGGAAAACAAATCGCCGACCGGTATCGGTGCCAGCCTCACCCCGGACTTCAGGCATACAGAGAAGAGCAACATATTACATCCGCCGCGTTTGAATATTTTTGATATATAAACGGCAGATTTCCACTTACCCATATTTGGTCTCCTTCGTAGCCCAATCGGATGGCGCTAAGTAATTCCTGCCCTCCAAGAAACTTGCCAGTTACTTTAATCTTATCTAGCAGTTTGGCGCAGTCTGCCCATTGCCACGGGGGATTTCCCGAGGGTCGGGGGCATGGGTACTGTTGCCTTCTGACGCACTCTCGTATGTCGTTGCGAACACTGTTGGTCTGCCGGCCGGAGTACCACGCCAACAGTGCAATGATGGAGACCACGACGAACAAGGTCGTGGTTGCTGATGTACACACCGACAAAACACATCTTGCCTTAACATGATATAGACCAGACAAACATGCGTATATGTGCAGATATTTGACCAAATTGTGGGTTTTCACGTACAAGTACGGCAAATGTGGCACAGTTGTAGACCATGGTAAAAAAATGGAGCCGCCGAAAAAGAGACTTTTTCCTATGTTAAAAATGTTTTTGGCAGCCAGTTAAAAAAAATGGCCGCCAAGCGTGACATAGTTTGCATCTTACATACAAGGTTTTAACATTCCTAGATAATAATCTGATTAATGGGCACCTCTAAGTACATTTAATTACAACATGGTGTGGGGAGCGAGAAAACCCGGGTTCGAATCCTCTTGCTGCCGTTTCAAAGCGCAATTTCTTTCACCCCGCTTTGCCACAGTTCATAGTTCAGCTGTATAACTGGGTATCTGGCTACAGACAGAGGTCGATATATGATCGAATAGTATATGCACATGTAAACGCAGCGTAGCTGAATGCTTCCTAGAGAAGTCGCGATGGCGTTGGAATGAACTGGTCTGCCAGGGGTGAAGCGTAAGGCGATTTGAACAGTCCCAAGAACTGGAAAACGCGCTATGTAAGAACGAATTATGACCGTAATGGAAAATTCCGAATGTCAAAAATGTTTTGGCAGACATAAAAAATGGCCACCAAGGCTGACATAGGACTTTTTCGCGGTGGAACCAGTTCTACTTTTTTTTTGCCTACACCTGTGTCAATTGTCAGGCTTGTGCATCAAACACCCCCCCCCCCCATAGTTTCTCATATCTGCCTGGCTAAGAAGGGCGGACGTAGAACAAATTGAAGTATTGAGACGTTAGTACGGTGTTTCTGTCTTTACACAATGCTACTGTTATGCAGTATTATTATTATTATTATTGTTATTATTATTATTATTAGTAGTAGTAGTAGTAGATATTTGTCGTAAAACAGAGACAATCTTGCGGTACTCTATGTGCGTCTTATTTTATGACTTACCGCTACAACAACCGGTTGCACGCATCATCGTCATCATGTCCAACGTGCAGTTTGATTTATGTACTCGACATTTTATGAAACTGTGATAGGTGACGACGTAGGTTAAGTGGTCTAAGTATTCTAAGGGTTGAGGGAGAGAGAGAGAGAGGGGGAGAGAGAGAGAGAGGGGGGAGAGAGAGTGAGAGAGAGAGAGAGAATGAGAGGGAGGGAGAGGGAGAGGGAGAGGGAGAGGGAGAGGGAGATGGGGAGGGAGAGGGAGAGGAAGAGGAAGAGGAAGAGGGAGAGGGAGAGGGAGAGGGAGAGGGAGAGGGAGAGGGAGAGGGAGAGGGAGAGGGAGAGGGAGAGGGAGAGGGAGAGGGAGAGGGAGAGGGAGAGGGAGAGATAGTGTGTGTGTGGGGGATCCGAGTAATGCACTATATAAAGAGATGCACCCAACCGGAACAACTCACGTGATACACATGTGAACTTTGATCGTACGAGCCGCTGTACACTAGCTGCTGCGGTTGACCGCATTTGCTCTGTCTAGTAACGCCTATATCCGTCGCTGCAGTTACGAGCAGTGAAGCTACGCGTCCAATGTCTTCATGAAACTAAGTCAGTTCCGTGTCATAGTCACAGCTCTGATATCAAACAATTATACGGGCAAACATACCGTTCTTCCATGAACGCCGCTCCCGTGGGTTCATTGTGTGCTACGTGGCAGGCCTGGCGCTCGAACCGTAATCGATACGAACGAACACGACTGAACGGGGCGTCACGCCCTGATTACGTTGACGGTGTGGCCTTTGCTGAGCTCAACGGGCCGCGTGTTTACAAATGAAGCTCGCGCTCTCAAACAGTTTACGTACCGAAGTGTTCTGCGATTGTTGGAATTAACGTTTTACGTAGCGAACAATTGTGTTACCATAAAAACCTCTAAGAACCCTTGATTTGCGGGGTATTTCGAAAAATAAAGGCATTACGTTTCATTTGTGGGGTCGTAGATTAATCACTGGAAGTTTGGCGACCGAGGTGCAAGCCGTCTAGGAGGAAAACGTGAACAAACATACATACATGCGCTAACTCGATTATAGTTAGAAGATATCTGCTTCACAGAGAAGTCGAGTTGGCGTTACAATGAACATGTCCGCCAGGGGGCATGGGAGTCAACATATGCTTATGAAAACGCGGGAAAATTTTCATGAAAAGCATAAAACTTCTTCCCCCGATATTTTGTTTGTTCCTTACAAATTACAAAAAGCGGGACTTTTCGCTTTGAACAGTGCCAAGGACTGGATATCGCGCTATATAAGAATGTACCCAACGAATATATACGATTGAAATAGGAGGATTGGGTTTCCGCAAAACTTGTGCTTGAGGATAATAATTACCGATCATAGAAGTAATCAATTTATATGATAAATATCACTGTTTCTATTTGTATATTTGTAAACATATACATCAGTGAAAGACAAACAAAACAGTTTGTAGGTTTTTGCGAGATCTACTGTTTCATCGGGTCAATGTATATACGTAGGGGAAGGTGGGGTAAGACGGCCACCCCTTGTATCTCGGCCGTAATGTGCTGTCGCGTTTCGCCGAGCAGATCGAACGCTTCCGACCTCGACCTGGATCACATAATATATGACCTGGATCACATACTATATGACCTGGATCACATACTATATGACCTGGATCACATACTATATTACCTGGATCACATACTATATGGCCTCCCACGTGTTGAGTTGCCGGAGAAATAAAACTATATATTTTACTCTCGGCTGATCTAAGGTGAGTGTCGCAACTTCATAAGCATTCATGAAGAATATCAACCAGAAATTGGCTACGCCTTGGAATACAATTGATTAATACCGGTCATTCAGTTCGATGTCACGGTTGGGTAAAACGGCCCCCTCAACTGTGGGGTAAAACGTTATTATTGTGTGTGTAGAATATTATGTTTACCTTTAATTATGCATACACATAAACTCACAGACATAGTCAAAGATGAATAAAAATATAACTTAAGTTGGATACTCAATATTACAATAAGATAATGCCAATGGTTTCCTTTTTTCTTTATTTGGCAATCTTGTTGTTAAATCCACACGCGCACACATTGTTCATGACAGAAAACGCATAACAATTGCACCATATAACGATGTCGATGTTTTCAACTTCGATTCTTTCGAAAAGACGAAGCAACGACGAAGAGGCACTTACACAACTTAGTCTTACTCAAGTTACTATCAGAGCAGTCGGTCTCGACAGTACACTAATCAAAGACGAAGAGGCACTTACACAACTTGGTCTTACTCAAGTTACTGTCAGAGCAGTCGGTCTCGACAGTACACTAATCAAAGACGAAGAGGCACTTACACAACTTGGTCTTACTCAAGTTACTGTCAGAGCAGTCGGTCTCGACAGTACACTAATCAAAGACGAAGAGGCACTTACACAACTTGGTCTTACTCAAGTTACTGTCAGAGCAGTCGGTCTCGACAGTACACTAATCAAAGACGAAGAGGCACTTACACAACTTAGTCTTACTCAAGTTACTATCAGAGCAGTCGGTCTCGACAGTACACTAATCAAAGACGAAGAGGCACTTACACAACTTAGTCTTACTCAAGTTACTATCAGAGCAGTCGGTCTCGACAGTACACTAATCAAAGACGTAGAGGCACTTACACAACTTGGTCTTACTCAAGTTACTGTCAGAGCAGTCGGTCTCGACAGTACACTAATCAAAGACGAAGAGGCACTTGCACAACTTAGTCTTACTCAAGTTACTATCAGAGCAGTCGGTCTCGACAGTACACTAATCAAAGACGAAGAGGCACTTACACAACTTAGTCTTACTCAAGTTACTATCAGAGCAGTCGGTCTCGACAGTACACTAATCAAAGACGAAGAGGCACTTACACAACTTAGTCTTACTCAAGTTACTATCAGAGCAGTTGGTCTCGACAGTACACTAATCAAAGACGAAGAGGCACTTACACAACTTGGTCTTACTCAAGTTACTGTCAGAGCAGTTGGTCTCGACAGTACACTAATCAAAGACGAAGAGGCACTTACACAACTTGGTCTTACTCAAGTTACTGTCAGAGCAGTCGGTCTCGACAGTACACTAATCAAAGACGAAGAGGCACTTACACAACTTAGTCTTACTCAAGTTACTATCAGAGCAGTCGGTCTCGACAGTACACTAATCAAAGACGAAGAGGCACTTACACAACTTAGTCTTACTCAAGTTACTATCAGAGCAGTCGGTCTCGACAGTACACTAATCAAAGACGAAGAGGCACTTACACAACTTGGTCTTACTCAAGTTACTATCAGAGCAGTCGGTCTCGACAGTACACTAATCAAAGACGAAGAGGCACTTACACAACTTGGTCTTACTCAAGTTACTATCAGAGCAGTTGGTCTCGACAGTACACTAATCAAAGACGAAGAGGAACTTACACAACTTAGTCTTACTCAAGTTACTGTCAGAGCAGTCGGTCTAGACAGTACACTAATCAAAGACGAAGAGGCACTTACACAACTTAGTCTTACTCAAGTTACTATCAGAGCAGTTGGTCTCGACAGTACACTAATCAAAGACGAAGAGGCACTTACACAACTTGGTCTTACTCAAGTTACTATCAGAGCAGTCGGTCTCGAGAGTACACTAATCAAAGACGAAGAGGCACTTACACAA
The DNA here is from genome assembly GCA_963662155.1 of Lamellibrachia columna. Taxonomy (NCBI): domain Eukaryota; kingdom Metazoa; phylum Annelida; class Polychaeta; order Sabellida; family Siboglinidae; genus Lamellibrachia; species Lamellibrachia columna. Next base: position 43,213,780 of record OY759268.1, on the reverse strand, counting down.
CTTGGTCTTACTCAAGTTACTATCAGAGCAGTCGGTCTCGACAGTACACTAATCAAAGACGAAGAGGCACTTACACAACTTGGTCTTACTCAAGTTACTATCAGAGCAGTTGGTCTCGACAGTACACTAATCAAAGACGAAGAGGCACTTACACAACTTAGTCTTACTCAAGTTACTGTCAGAGCAGTCGGTCTCGACAGTACACTAATCAAAGACGAAGAGGCACTTACACAACTTAGTCTTACTCAAGTTACTGTCAGAGCAGTCGGTCTCGACAGTACACTAATCAAAGACGAAGAGGCACTTACACAACTTAGTCTTACTCAAGTTACTATCAGAGCAGTCGGTCTCGACAGTACACTAATCAAAGACGAAGAGGCACTTACACAACTTGGTCTTACTCAAGTTACTATCAGAGCAGTCGGTCTCGACAGTACACTAATCAAAGACGAAGAGGCACTTACACAACTTGGTCTTACTCAAGTTACTATCAGAGCAGTTGGTCTCGACAGTACACTAATCAAAGACGAAGAGGCACTTACACAACTTAGTCTTACTCAAGTTACTGTCAGAGCAGTCGGTCTCGACAGTACACTAATCAAAGACGAAGAGGCACTTACACAACTTAGTCTTACTCAAGTTACTATCAGAGCAGTTGGTCTCGACAGTACACTAATCAAAGACGAAGAGGCACTTACACAACTTAGTCTTACTCAAGTTACTGTCAGAGCAGTCGGCCTCGACAGTACACTAATCAAAGACGAAGAGGCACTTACACAACTTAGTCTTACTCAAGTTACTATCAGAGCAGTTGGTCTCGACAGTACACTAATCAAAGACGAAGAGGCACTTACACAACTTAGTCTTACTCAAGTTACTATCAGAGCAGTCGGTCTCGACAGTACACTAATCAAAGACGAAGAGGCACTTACACAACTTAGTCTTACTCAAGTTACTATCAGAGCAGTTGGTATCGACAGTACACTAATCAAAGACGAAGAGGCACTTACACAACTTAGTCTTACTCAAGTTACTGTCAGAGCAGTCGGTCTCGACAGTACACTAATCAAAGACGAAGAGGCACTTACACAACTTAGTCTTACTCAAGTTACTATCAGAGCAGTTGGTCTCGACAGTACACTAATCAAAGACGAAGAGGCACTTACACAACTTGGTCTTACTCAAGTTACTGTCAGAGCAGTTGGTCTCGACAGTACACTAATCAAAGACGAAGGGGCACTTACACAACTTGGTCTTACTCAAGTTACTGTCAGAGCAGTTGGTCTCGACAGTACACTAATCAAAGACGAAGAGGCACTTACACAACTTGGTCTTACTCAAGTTACTGTCAGAGCAGTTGGTCTCGACAGTACACTAATCAAAGACGAAGAGGCACTTACACAACTTGGTCTTACTCAAGTTACTGTCAGAGCAGTTGGTCTCGACAGTACACTAATCAAAGACGAAGAGGCACTTACACAACTTAGTCTTACTCAAGTTACTATCAGAGCAGTCGGTCTCGACAGTACACTAATCAAAGACGAAGAGGCACTTACACAACTTAGTCTTACTCAAGTTACTGTCAGAGCAGTTGGTCTCGACAGTACACTAATCAAAGACGAAGAGGCATTTACACAACTTAGTCTTACTCAAGTTACTGTCAGAGCAGTCGGTCTCGACAGTACACTAATCAAAGACGAAGAGGCACTTACACAACTTGGTCTTACTCAAGTTACTATCAGAGCAATCGGTCTCGACAGTACACTAATCAAAGACGAAGAGGCATTTACACAACTTAGTCTCACTTAAGTTACTGTCAGAACAGTCGGTCTCGACAGTACACTAATCAAAGACGAAGAGGCACTTACACAACTTGGTCTTACTCAAGTTACTATCAGAGCAATCGGTCTCGACAGTACACTAATCAAAGACGAAGAGGCACTTACACAACTTGGTCTTACTCAAGTTACTATCAGAGCAATTGGTCTCGACAGTACACTAATCAAAGACGAAGAGGCACTTACACAACTTGGTCTTACTCAAGTTACTATCAGAGCAGTCGGTCTCGACAGTACACTAATCAAAGACGAAGAGGCACTTACACAACTTAGTCTTACTCAAGTTACTGTCAGAGCAGTTGGTCTCGACAGTACACTAATCAAAGACGAAGAGGCATTTACACAACTTAGTCTTACTCAAGTTACTGTCAGAGCAGTCGGTCTCGACAGTACACTAATCAAAGACGAAGAGGCACTTACACAACTTGGTCTTACTCAAGTTACTATCAGAGCAATCGGTCTCGACAGTACACTAATCAAAGACGAAGAGGCACTTACACAACTTGGTCTTACTCAAGTTACTATCAGAGCAATCGGTCTCGACAGTACACTAATCAAAGACGAAGAGGCACTTACACAACTTGGTCTTACTCAAGTTACTATCAGAGCAATCGGTCTCGACAGTACACTAATCAAAGACGAAGAGGCACTTACACAACTTAGTCTTACTCAAGTTACTGTCAGAGCAGTCGGTCTCGACAGTACACTAATCAAAGACGAAGAGGCACTTACACAACTTGGTCTTACTCAAGTTACTGTCAGAGCAGTCGGTCTCGACAGTACACTAATCAAAGACGAAGAGGCACTTACACAACTTGGTCTTACTCAAGTTACTATCAGAGCAGTCTGTCTCGACAGTACACTAATCAAAGACGAAGAGGCACTTACACAACTTGGTCTTACTCAAGTTACTATCAGAGCAGTTGGTCTCGACAGTACACTAATCAAAGACGAAGAGGCACTTAGACAACTTGGTCTTACTCAAGTTACTGTCAGAGCAGTTGGTCTCGACAGTACACTAATCAAAGACGAAGAGGCACTTACACAACTTGGTCTTACTCAAGTTACTGTCAGAGCAGTCGGTCTCGACAGTACACTAATCAAAGACGAAGAGGCACTTACACAACTTGGTCTTACTCAAGTTACTATCAGAGCAGTCGGTCTCGACAGTACACTAATCAAAGACGAAGAGGCACTTACACAACTTGGTCTTACTCAAGTTACTATCAGAGCAGTTGGTCTCGACAGTACACTAATCAAAGACGAAGAGGCACTTAGACAACTTGGTCTTACTCAAGTTACTGTCAGAGCAGTTGGTCTCGACAGTACACTAATCAAAGACGAAGAGGCACTTACACAACTTGGTCTTACTCAAGTTACAGTCAGAGCAGTTGGTCTCGACAGTACACTAATCAAAGACGAAGAGGCACTTACACAACTTGGTCTTACTCAAGTTACTGTCAGAGCAGTTGGTCTCGACAGTACACTAATCAAAGACGAAGAGGCACTTACACAACTTGGTCTTACTCAAGTTACTGTCAGAGCAGTTGGTCTCGACAGTACACTAATCAAAGACGAAGAGGCACTTACACAACTTGGTCTTACTCAAGTTACTGTCAGGGCAGTTGGTCTCGACAGTACACTAATCAAAGACGAAGAGGCACTTACACAACTTGGTCTTACTCAAGTTACTGTCAGAGCAGTTGGTCTCGACAGTACACTAATCAAAGACGAAGAGGCACTTACACAACTTGGTCTTACTCAAGTTACTGTCAGAGCAGTTGGTCTCGACAGTACACTAATCAAAGACGAAGAGGCACTTACACAACTTGGTCTTACTCAAGTTACTGTCAGAGCAGTTGGTCTCGACAGTACACTAATCAAAGACGAAGAGGCACTTACACAACTTGGTCTTACTCAAGTTACTGTCAGAGCAGTTGGTCTCGACAGTACACTAATCAAAGACGAAGAGGCACTTACACAACTTGGTCTTACTCAAGTTACTGTCAGAGCAGTTGGTCTCGACCGTACACTAATCAAAGACGAAGAGGCACTTACACAACTTGGTCTTACTCAAGTTACTGTCAGAGCAGTTGGTCTCGACAGTACACTAATCAAAGACGAAGAGGCACTTACACAACTTGGTCTTACTCAAGTTACTGTCAGAGCAGTTGGTCTCGACAGTACACTAATCAAAGACGAAGAGGCACTTACACAACTTGGTCTTACTCAAGTTACTGTCAGAGCAGTTGGTCTCGACAGTACACTAATCAAAGACGAAGAGGCACTTACACAACTTGGTCTTACTCAAGTTACTGTCAGAGCAGTTGGTCTCGACAGTACACTAATCAAAGACGAAGAGGCACTTACACAACTTGGTCTTACTCAAGTTACTGTCAGAGCAGTTGGTCTCGACAGTACACTAATCAAAGACGAAGAGGCACTTACACAACTTGGTCTTACTCAAGTTACTGTCAGAGCAGTTGGTCTCGACAGTACACTAATCAAAGACGAAGAGGCACTTACACAACTTGGTCTTACTCAAGTTACTGTCAGAGCAGTTGGTCTCGACAGTACACTAATCAAAGACGAAGAGGCACTTACACAACTTGGTCTTACTCAAGTTACTGTCAGAGCAGTTGGTCTCGACAGTACACTAATCAAAGACGAAGAGGCACTTACACAACTTGGTCTTACTCAAGTTACTGTCAGAGCAGTTGGTCTCGACAGTACACTAATCAAAGACGAAGAGGCACTTACACAACTTGGTCTTACTCAAGTTACTGTCAGAGCAGTTGGTCTCGACAGTACACTAATCAAAGACGAAGAGGCACTTACACAACTTGGTCTTACTCAAGTTACTGTCAGAGCAGTTGGTCTCGACAGTACACTAATCAAAGACGAAGAGGCACTTACACAACTTGGTCTTACTCAAGTTACTGTCAGAGCAGTTGGTCTCGACAGTACACTAATCAAAGACGAAGAGGCACTTACACAACTTGGTCTTACTCAAGTTACTGTCAGAGCAGTTGGTCTCGACAGTACACTAATCAAAGACGAAGAGGCACTTACACAACTTGGTCTTACTCAAGTTACTGTCAGAGCAGTTGGTCTCGACAGTACACTAATCAAAGACGAAGAGGCACTTACACAACTTGGTCTTACTCAAGTTACTGTCAGAGCAGTTGGTCTCGACAGTACACTAATCAAAGACGAAGAGGCACTTACACAACTTGGTCTTACTGAAGTTACTATCAGAGCAGTTGGTCTCGACAGTACACTAATCAAAGACGAAGAGGCACTTACACAACTTGGTCTTACTGAAGTTACTATCAGAGCAGTCGGTCTCGACAGTACACTAATCAAAGACGAAGAGGCACTTACACAACTTGGTCTTACTCAAGTTACTGTCAGAGCAGTCGGTCTCGACAGTACACTAATCAAAGACGAAGAGGCACTTACACAACTTGGTCTTACTCAAGTTACTATCAGAGCAGTCGGTCTCGACAGTACACTAATCAAAGACGAAGAGGCACTTACACAACTTAGTCTTACTCAAGTTACTGTCAGAGCAGTCGGTCTCGACAGTACACTAATCAAAGACGAAGAGGCACTTACACAACTTAGTCTTACTCAAGTTACTGTCAGAGCAGTCGGTCTCGACAGTACACTAATCAAAAACGAAGAGGCACTTACACAACTTAGTCTTACTCAAGTTACTACCAGAGCAGTCGGTCTCGACAGTACACTAATCAAAGACGAAGAGGCACTTACACAACTTGGTCTTACTCAAGTTACTGTCAGAGCAGTTGTTCTCGACAGTACACTAATCAAAGACGAAGAGGCACTTACACAACTTAGTCTTACTCAAGTTACTATCAGAGCAGTCGGTCTCGACAGTACACTAATCAAAGACGAAGAGGCACTTACACAACTTGGTCTTACTCAAGTTACTGTCAGAGCAGTTGGTCTCGACAGTACACTAATCAAAGACGAAGAGGCACTTACACAACTTGGTCTTACTCAAGTTACTATCAGAGCAGTCGGTCTCGACAGTACACTAATCAAAGACGAAGAGGCACTTACACAACTTAGTCTTACTCAAGTTACTGTCAGAGCAGTCGGTCTCGACAGTACACTAATCAAAGACGAAGAGGCACTTACACAACTTAGTCTTACTCAAGTTACTATCAGAGCAGTCGGTCTCGACAGTACACTAATCAAAGACGAAGAGGCACTTACACAACTTGGTCTTACTCAAGTTACTGTCAGAGCAGTTGGTCTCGACAGTACACTAATCAAAGACGAAGAGGCACTTACACAACTTGGTCTTACTCAAGTTACTGTCAGAGCAGTTGGTCTCGACAGTACACTAATCAAAGACGAAGAGGCACTTACACAACTTAGTCTTACTCAAGTTACTATCAGAGCAGTCGGTCTCGACAGTACACTAATCAAAGACGAAGAGGCACTTACACAACTTGGTCTTACTCAAGTTACTGTCAGAGCAGTTGGTCTCGACAGTACACTAATCAAAGACGAAGAGGCACTTACACAACTTGGTCTTACTCAAGTTACTATCAGAGCAGTCGGTCTCGACAGTACACTAATCAAAGACGAAGAGGCACTTACACAACTTGGTCTTACTCAAGTTACTATCAGAGCAGTCGGTCTCGACAGTACACTAATCAAAGACGAAGAGGCACTTACACAACTTGGTCTTACTCAAGTTACTATCAGAGCAGTCGGTCTCGACAGTACACTAATCAAAGACGAAGAGGCACTTACACAACTTGGTCTTACTCAAGTTACTATCAGAGCAGTCGGTCTCGACAGTACACTAATCAAAGACGAAGAGGCACTTACACAACTTGGTCTTACTCAAGTTACTGTCAGAGCAGTCGGTCTCGACAGTACACTAATCAAAGACGAAGAGGCACTTACACAACTTAGTCTTACTCAAGTTACTGTCAGAGCAGTTGGTCTCGACAGTACACTAATCAAAGACGAAGAGGCACTTACACAACTTAGTCTTACTCAAGTTACTATCAGTGCAGTCGGTCTCGACAGTACACTAATCACTAGTCGAAATGGTATTCAAATACTTCTTGTTAACAACTTTCTAACTACGTATATTATTTACACATTAGTATTTTTAAATGTCATTGGTACATTATGTTTTGCATCGTTGCTATATTGTCTACTCACCGGTTTTTCTTGAATGTTTATCCATTTTGATGTCTTGTCATTCATCAACATAAACACGTATGCAGATGTAAAGTGGCCAAACATTGCTTAAACGGAAGTAAATTTTAGTTACTATAGCCGTTGTAACGTGGGCAAAACCTCGTGAGAATTTCGTAAGTTGCGATTTTCGAAGCTGCGCAAATTCGCAAGTCGTATATACGCCATACGTGCGCAAATTCTTACGTACAAAAAGGCGGTAATATATATATATATATATATATATATATATATATATATATATATATATATATATATATATATATATATATATCTGTAAAAATGTACATAAATGAAAGAGAAACAAAATAGTTTGTAGGTTTTGCTATATTTGAGGTTTCATCGCGTCAAGGTAGTGCGTAGTGCGGTCGCTCGCCGGACCCAGCCGATTGCTAGTGGCGCTGCATCCATTTATTTCGAATTCGTTATTTCGTTCGTTCCATGTCACCTCTCGAACTGGTGACGGGATCAAGACAGTGACTTCAGTCCTTCCTTTCCACGTCTGACTTCTTTGTCAACAAAACGAAGGCTGTCATTGGCCAGTAACTGGGAGAAGTATAGCCAATAAGAATTAGTCTGTCTTCCTGTCATATATATATATATATATATATATATATATATATATATATATATATATATATATATATATATATATATATATATATATATATATATATATATATATATATATATATATATATATATATATATATATATATATATATATATATATATATATATATATATATATATATATATATATATATATATATATATATATATATATATATATATATATATATATATATATATATATATATAGATGATTTGGAAGATGACATATCTAGTAATTAAATTATAACGCATGAAGAGAAGGCAGCAGCAGTGGGCAAACTACGTCAAGATTTATAAAATCTTAGATGTGGCAACTAAAATTGTGGCTTAATTAATTAAACATAATGTGTACATAGATATGCGATAATTTTATGTTGTGACAACTGAGATGCAATAATTGGACAAAACTAGACGTACATGTGGAGATACGTCGAATATGTTATCAAGTGTATCATATGGTGCATACATGTTGGAATTAAGTGTGCATATTATGAGTGTTCATATTATATATCATATTATGTGTGTTCATATTATATATCATATTATTATTATTGTATTATTATTATTATTATTATTATTAACAAATTGTTTCTCTGCATAGCGCTGGTTCTTTGCGTCACCGAAGAGGACACCTAACACATGACCATGGTGGTCATGTGTTAGGTGTCATGAAGAGAGGCAATGAAGAGACGGGACACCGGAAGGTTGTAAAGAAAGAAAAGATCCATGGAACGGCGCTGCATTTGGTTTCGGAGTTCAACTCAGAGTTGAAGACATTCGCAAAGCTTATTATTATTGATGGGCCGAAACACTAATACACTCATTGTGACCACGGCCAAGATACGCACAGTGGACGTTGTAAACGAGCTGTAGGTGCGTTTGTTTATCGCAAATAGACCCCGCGTAACTGCATTATGTCAGTAACCAGGCAACGGAGGAGTATGTGATGCTGATGCTGAGTTCTTGCAAGTTTAGCATAATTTAGTGCACCGATTAAAAATTGTTTTACATTATCGCATCATGGAACTATATAATATATACCACGAATGCAACAACAGGAAGAGCAACGACATCGTCATCATCTCGAGTGATACCACAGAATGAAGAAGAAAATAATAATAAGAAGAAGAACAACAAAAACAAAAACAATACGAATTGCACCACCAACGAATTTACAATAATAATAATAACAACAACAACAACAACAACAACAACAACGACAATACTAATAATACAAAGGCTGCTAATCATAGTACCAATACTATGCATTTATATAGCGTCTGGATCTCGGGCGCTTTACATAAAATTGCATCAATTAATAGCACCGCTGGTTCTTTGTCTACAGAAGGCAAGCATTGCTCCCAAGTCATCATCATTAGCGGAGTCTGCCTACTCGGCATCATCCTGCTGGCCATCGGAGGCTTCGTCCTGCTTTGGTTCCCTGCCTGGGCCAGTATGTATTGCAATTTCATCTATACGATTTTCGCTGGTTGGAAACGAGTCCATTAGACTAACGCCTAAACACACGAAATAGGACTTTCGTTGTACTGATTCTTCAACAACATATCAGTCATTTAATCAAAACAATGAAAGTCCATATTTGCGTGTTAGTTACTGTAATAGACACATATCCAACCAACCACGTGGTGCAGATCAAAGTGGACTTCCATTGTCTTAACTGCTCAACACCGATACGTTTCGAGCCGTGCTACGTATACGTAAATTCGAATAATTTTTATAATGGCCTCCGTTAGTGAATTAGACTTACATTTTACACCCGATGTAATCTAGGTATCCATGAACAGTTATAACTATACAGGACATAGAAAACACTTTTACTGTAATTATGCGTTTAAGAACACTCTATGCACACTACACTACATACATGCATGCATATATACATACATACATACATACATACATACATACATACATACATACATACATACATACATACATACATACATACATGCATGCATGCATGCATGCATGCATGCATGCATGCATACATACATACATACATACATACATACATACATACATACATACATACATACATACATACATACATACATACATACATACATACATACATGCATACAAACATACATACATACATATAGTACAATGATAATTTCATTTTGTGATTACAAAACATACATATACACCATGTATGTACTTTTAGTCCAGCTATTCGAACGAAATGTGTTATAGGACTATTTCAAGAGAACAAAGATAATGATGGATCAGGGAGACTAAAACCAGACTTGGCCGCTGTTGTAGGAGCAACTTCATTGCGCTTTAAACAATTCTTTGGTGCATATATGTTATTTAATATTAATGAATATCTATGACGTAGATTTATGGAGAGTAAATTATAATTAAAAATCCCTCTGCCATTCTTGATTACATCAGGCGTTGAGTACATTTGTTGACATATATTTCTTGATTACATCTTGTTTACATCAGGCGTTGGGTACATTTGTTGACATATATTTCTTGATTACATCTTGTTTACATCAGGCATTAAGTACATTTGTTGACATATATTTCTTGATTACATCTTGTTTACATCGGGCATTAAGTACATTTGTTGACATATATTTCTTGATTACATCTTGTTTACATCAGGCATTAAGTACATTTGTTGACATATATTTCTTAATTACATCTTGTTTACATCAGGCATTAAGTACATTTGTTGACATATATTTCTTGATTACATCTTGTTTACATCAGGCATTAAGTACATTTGTTGACATATATTTCTTGATTACATCTTGTTTACATCAGGCATTAAGTACATTTGTTGACATATATTTCTTGATTACATCTTGTTTACATCAGGTATTAAGTACATTTGTTGACATATATTTCTTGATTACATCTTGTTTACATCAGGCATTAAGTACATTTGTTGACATATATTTCTTGATTACATCTTGTTTACATCAGGCATTGAGTACATTTGTTGACATATATTTCTTGATTACGTCTTGTTTACATCAGGCAGTGAGTACATTTGTTGACATATATTTCTTGATTGTGTCTTGTTTACATCAGGCATTGAGTACATTTGTTGACATATATTTCTTGATTACATCTTGTTTACATCAGGCATTGAGTACATTTGTTGACATATATTTCTTGATTACGTCTTGTTTACATCAGGCATTGAGTACATTTGTTGACATATATTTCTAGATTACGTCTTGTTTACATCAGGCATTAAGTAAATTTGTTGACATATATTTCCTGAGAGGACGTGTATTCCACACTCCAGCACCAGCCAATTTCTTTGTAACTTCCGGATGTCGCCAGTGTTTATTTTATAATGTTTTTGGTTGTGTGTGTGTGTGTGTGTTTGTGCGTGCGTGCGTGCGTGCGTGCGTGCGTGTCTGCGTGCGTGCGTGCGTGCGTGCGTGCGTGCGTGCGTGCGTGCGTGCGTGCGTGCGTGCGTGCGTGCGTGTGTGCTAACAGTTGCTGTAAATAGTTTAGAGTGCAACTTTAACAATATCACGTGGTTGTGTCGTAGAGCTATGGCTGCGAATTAAAACAGCCAAGGTTAATCCAATGAACGTCGACGTCGACGATATTGCCAAGTCGTCCGACTGTTTGTTCACAGTCGAATCTGTGTGAACACCGTCAGCAGTGTGTTGAGAGACATGGTTGGCGACGTTTCTTCTACTTCGGTTTTACGAAATGCGGCAAACATGATTGCAAACTGAAATGTCGGTGTTGCCACGATGAACAACATCAGAGGCTTTGGTTTTAGCAAACGCCACCTTAAGTTGCAACCTGTTAAGACATAGTGCATGGTTTGTGCATTTAAACAATATCTGCACTTGTTTGTCGTTCTGTTTATTTACAACACATTTTGGCGAATGTCAATAAAATACATTTCCTTCACAAAGGATGTCAATTGTAAGTGCAAATAAGCGCGTGCAGTAAAATGATACGCTGTGACGAAACTGGTTAATACTCCATAAACGGTCTTGACAAGGGAAATACCGAAATGAAACTACAAATTTAAGTGCGTTAGGTTACCATGAGATTGCATGTAATGTTTCATATATATAATTTTTTGCGTACACTAATTGTATATCTGTGCGTTCACCTGTACACAATGTTGTGTTGTTTTGTTAAACTTCAACAATGAGTGAAGCTTAAAATGAAACATACGTACTCATTAATTGCTGTGGATAACGAACAAAACGTCACGTACTTGCACATGTGACTTTGTGTTAGTCTGACTTTAGGGAAAACAAAAGAAACGCAACAAAGAGAAGCTACACAGTTACTAGTGTATATTGTCTGTCATCTTAGAGGAGCTTAACATGTGACTTTGTGTTAGTCTGACTTTAGGGAAAACAAAAGAAACGCAACAAAGAGAAGCTACACAGTTACTAGTGTATATTGTCTGTCATCTTAGAGGAGCTTAACATGTGACTTTGTGTTAGTCTGACTTTAGGGAAAACAAAAGAAACGCAACAATGAGAAGCTACACAGTTACTAGTGTATATTGTCTGTCATCTTAGAGGAGCTTAACATGTGACTTTGTGTTTGTCTGACTTTAGGGAAAACAAAAGAAACGCAACAAAGAGAAGCTACACAGTTACTAGTGTATATTGTCTGTCATCTTAGAGGAGCTTAACATGCGCTGGATTTTCTACACGAGCTTTGCTTTCAAGTACATGTACGTAAAGAATATATCCATACGAAACCTGTATATATGTACCATATCGTATCAAAATAAAGAGCTAGCTTGTGAAGTGTTTGACATATTTCTTACCGGATTTTTGGCTTTTCAAACAGTTAAGGTGTATACACGGAATGACATATTACATCACAGTTTAACAATATTTAACAAGATTTGCCATTCAAGCCAAAGGCCCAGATTTCAAGTGGGCAAGGAAGCCATTGATTTATCGAGAGTGCAGCAATGTTCATCTACGTGTAACCATACCCTCCTGAGATATATAAATAAATGTTCACAAAGCTTCTCCGTAATATTCACTGTATATGTTAGATCACTGTACATTCAGGCACTGATGGCCATCCCAAAGCTTTGCCAAATTATAAGCAAAGTGGCCCATTAACAATTATCATCGCCATGTGAGTCTTGTTGGATGGGTAAGATACATAATAGAACAGTGCATTGTATTGCATTACATTGCACGCACGCACGCACGCACGCACGCACGCACGCACGCACGCACGCACGCACGCACATACTTAAGACATGCATACAAACACCAATACAACAACAACAACAACAACAACAACAACATATCAACAACAACAAAACTCATTCACGCATTCTCTCACGAGAGAACTTGCTGTTCCAGACATGTGCAACTCTTTGGCTTCGTACAATCCTTTGGCAGAATCGAATCACACAGAATGTCATTCCTGCCCAGAACTGTCGTCAACTGGAATAATTTTCTCACACAGTCATGTGGTGCAGCCCCCATATTGGAGACATACATGCATCTTATGACGGGCCTCCCCCTCCCAGAGTGAGACGTATTTTGTATTTTATTCAGTACTATGTCGTTTTATTTGTAATAGGGCAAGTAGTATATAGTAATAAAATATTATAATTCTTGTTGCCCTTTTTCGACAATGTTATAGCTATGTAATGTTGTAAATGTCGCGTCTTATGGTTTGTTTATTGTTGAAATAAAAAAGTTGACTCATTCATTCAGACACACAGGCACTTTACCTTTTTACTTTCATTTATATTTTTACCCATTTTCCAGGTTTGTTACTGGAGTTTTGCTATAATTCGCTCCAGTACCCTACATTTTAGTCCACCACTAGAAGAGGGTCACTCGGTACTGGAAGAAGAAGATAAATATTATTATAATTTTATTGAATAATTCGGACAGTTTACTCGATGACGTAATCAGCACGTCTGTTACGGTTGCTCATAACAACGTACAGTTCTAACGTGACCGCCATATTGCGAAGTGCGCATCCCACCTTGGTGCTGCGACACGGGGCCAAGTTGAGGGCAAATGCCTGCCAACGCACATTCGCTTTCGTACTGGGATTCGTAGCTCTGGTCAGTGTGGACGGTTCCCATCTCTCGGAGTCTGCACTACAGAGTCTGCACTACAGAGTCTGCACTACAGCTTGGTGAGAAGATTACATTCAAGAGTAGGAACACACAATGCGATTTAGTTCCTCCTTATTACAGTAAATTGAACGAATATATAGATTAATTCAACTTGATTAAAAGTAATATTACTTAAGTTATTAATGACAATATCTATATTTGTGAAACAACGTGTAGTTTTCATTCGCCAGCCCGTCTGATTCCATATAACGTAGCAGACAAACGACATGTGGAATAAATCTACATAATGACAACGAAACATGTTAAGTTAGTTATTAGTTAGCCTATTGGGGAATGAAGCGTGCATGGTGTCCGATAGTTTTTGCCATTCTTTCCTATTGGTGGCTCTTGACATACATCTTCAGCTACAATCCACATGGGGCACCTCGCCGTCAACATTTCCTCGACGTATGAGGGGTCTGCCTGTGTCTTCGTGTCGCAAGCACGCACGCACGCACGCACGCACGCACGCACGCACGCACGCACGCACGCACACACGCATGAACGCATGCACGAACGCACCCACGCACACACTGCTGTAAATTATGTTGAACGTCAGCTGTAAATGATATCTCGATGCAATGACGTCATCGTCGTTTTGACCGTGCTGACCGTCAATATATCAAACTGTGAGGCATGTCGTCCATCCAGGACACCGGGCTGCCGTGACAACGACCGTGATGGAGTGGACTGTTCGTCTACTGGCCTCATTCAGCCTGTATATCATCGCCGCAAGTCTCGAAGAAGGTAATAATTATGTTCTGCAGGGAACATACTTTCGAGCCAGGGGGTAGTAATACGTCTTCCACCGTCTACGAGTCAACCTTCTCTCCAAGACTTCCGACTCGGTGTGTGCACACGTGCTAAAGTGCTGTAAGAGAAAAGTAATAAAATATTTGGGAAAAAGAGAAAATATGATAGTATGCATGTAGTACTGCAATTTAATGAGAGGAAAAGTGATAGCGTAAAAAGATGCAATGTGCATTAATGTTGCAAGCTGGAGATCCTCTGTATGAAAATCTCCAAACTTGGCGCTGTAGCTGCGTCGGCTGGCAGGTTGTTCCAGTTGGATATGGTACGGGGTAGAAAGCTGAACTGGTTGTATTGTTTAGTGACTAGTACAACGTTACCCTGGCATATATCCCACACACTGTATGGAGGTGAACCGAATGATCTGTATTCCGGCCCACTTGTTATCTTGGTCCTTCTTGATTCGGGGAACGATTTAAGAGCAATTCAAGGAAATATCTATCATTACCCTTCCAGCCAAAGATGACCGGTCAACAGCCAATTAAAGCCAAGTGTCCTAAGTGCGGACCAACGTTAAGTTAGCAAGTATTATGATTGGTTAAGTTAAAACAATATTTGGGCACGTGTCACAATGTATGCAATGTATACAATACGATACGAAGACGTCTATTGCACCAAAATCCTCGGGAAGCCACGCCCAAAAGGCCCGTTAAAACTAAAGGGTTATTAGGCAATCACATAATAATGTCAAAACAATAAATGCCTGATTAACATCACGTCATCAGCATGTACATGTTTTTATTTTATAAACAAATATATCTACACACGGACGCACGCACGCACGCACGCACGCACGCACGCACGCACGCACGCACGCACGCACACACGATCGCGTTATTGCTTTTTTGTGTAGTTTGAAATTCGATGTGTTGATGACCCCACGAAATTCATTTACACATTCAATGTCTATCCCATCTATTTGTACCAAAGGATAACTTTTTTATTGTTTTGATATTTAGCTAATTACTTTAGCTTTCAGCCAATTGCTAATCTTTTTGAGTTTTTTGTTTATATTTTTAATTTGGATTCGGACATCTGAACCTTTATAATTACACGATGTACTATATAGTTAAGGTGGTCCATCATCATATATAACGTATTTAAACCATACTGTGAAACAAGTTTTCCATCTTCCAGGTGAGTTCATATACACATCAGAGATGCGCATCGTGGACCGGTCATTTCAGCCAAAATTCGGTGATCCCACGTCACAGGAATACAAGGCGTTGAAGGACGAAATGAACGTCAAGGTAATGTCTGCATGTCAAAGGCGTTAGTACTGAGACACGATCAACATCCGCGGGAGATACTACTCTCCCGCTTGTCACTGAAGTACGGGTGACGCTGGCATCTACATATTGGTCCTCGAATTTTCTTTAATTTTCCTTCCGTCACTGATCCCGTTTCACTGCCGTCTCCAGCACCCGCATTCACCCTCCCCTACCCCTCCCCTACCCTCGCCCTCGTTCGCCACTTCCCTCCCAATCTCGCCAAATCTTGTTTCACACAGTCGTCTCATCGTCGTCGCGGTCGTCCTCCTCCACTTCTGCGCTGTCCATATTTATACAATACAATACACAATACACAATACACAATACAATACAATACAATACAATACAATACAATACACAATACAATACAATACAATACAATACACAGTCGTCTCGTCGCCGGTCGTCCTCGTCTACTTCTGCGCTGTCCATATTTATACAATACAATACGAATGATGTCCGTTGGGCCTTAACGTGTCGGACTCTTTGCTAGGGTATCTTGACAATTCCTAAATAAATCCGGAAAGACGCCAGGATGTATAAAGGATCTGGTTCAAAGGGGTTGCGTATGATGTTATTCATGAAAAATCCATAGTACACTGTGTAAAAATATGCAATCAGCGTTTAACAAGGTTGCCATCCCAAACAACAAGTTCCTGATGGCAAGTGGACAAGGAAGCCATTGGCTTATCGAGAGTCCAACAATTTTCTCATCAATGTGTAGCCCGCCCTTATCAAATATCTGTCAATTCTATTTTTTTTTAAATTCACACTACTAGCATTAACACAATCATTGGCAGTTTGTTCCATTCATTTATCACCCTCTGTGAGAAAGTACTTTCTCATGTCCAACCTACACTGCTTCTTAACTAATGCTGCTTTGTGTCCTCTGTTCTTTTTTATTCTTATGTTTGTTTTGTTGTCATAAAACAATTATGTAATTATCATCACCACTGAATCACTGTCTCACGGAACGGAACACCCCTTATATATTATATAATTATCATCACCATTGAATCACTCTCTCACGGAACGGAACACCCCTTATATATTATGTAATTATCATCACCACTGAATCACTCTCTCACGGAACGGAACGGAACACCCCTTACATATTATGTAATTATCATCACCACTGAATCACTGTCTCGCGGAACGGAACACCCCTTACATATTATGTAATTATCATCACCACTGAATCACTGTCTCATGGAACGGAACACTCCTTACATATTATGTAATTATCATCACCACTGCATCATTGTCTCACGGAACGGAACACCCCTTACATATTATGTAATTATCATCACCACTGAATCACTGTCTCGCGGAACGGAATACCCCTTACATATTATGTAATTATCATCACCATTGAATCACTGTCTCGCGGAACGGAACACCCCTTACATATTATGTAATTATCATCACCACTGAATCACTGTCTCACGGAACGGAACACTCCTTACATATTATGTAATTATCATCACCACTGCATCACTGTCTCACGGAACGGAACACCCCTTGCATATTATGTAATTATCATCAACACTGAATCACTGTCTCACGGAACGGAACACCCCTTATATATTATGTAATTAGCATCACCACTGAATCACTGTCTCACGGAACGGAACACCCCTTATATATTATGTAATTATCATCACCACTGAATCACTGTCTCACGGAACGGAACACCCCTTTTATATTATGTAATTATCATTACCACTGAATCACTGTCTCACGGAACGGAACACCCCTTATATATTATGTAATTATCATCACCACTGAATCACTGTCTCACGGAACGGAACACCCCTTATATATTATGTAATTATCATCACCACTGAATCACTGTCTCACGGAACGGAACACCCCTTATATATTATGTAATTATCATCACCACTGAATCACTGTCTCACGGAACGGAACACCCCTTATATATTATGTAATTATCATCACCACTGAATCACTGTCTCACGGAACGGAACACCCATTATATATTATGTAATTATCATCACCACTGAATCACTGTCTCACGGAACGGAACACCCCTTATATATTATGTAATTATCATCACCACTGAATCACTGTCTCACGGAACGGAACATCCCTTATATATTATGTAATTATCATCACCGCTGAAACACTGTCTCACGGAACGGAACACCCCTTATATATTATGTAATTATCATCACCACTGAATCACTGTCTCACGGAACGGAACACCCCTTATATATTATGTAATTATCATCACCACTGAATCACTGTCTCACGGAACGGAACACCCCTTATATATTATGTAATTATCATCACCACTGCATCACTGTCTCACGGAACGGAACACCCCTTACATATTATGTAATTATCATCACCACTGCATCACTGTCTCACGGAACGGAACACCCCTTACATATTATGTAATTATCATCACCACTGCATCACTGTCTCACGGAACGGAACACCCCTTACATATTATGTAATTATCATCACCACTGAATCACTGTCTCACGGAACGGAACACCCCTTATATATTATGTAATTATCATCACCACTGCATCACTGTCTCACGGAACGGAACACCCCTTATATATTATGTAATTATCATCACCACTGCATCACTGTCTCACGGAACGGAACACCCCTTATATATTATGTAATTATCATCACCACTGCATCACTGTCTCACGGAACGGAACACCCCTTATATATTATGTAATTATCATCACCACTGCATCACTGTCTCACGGAACGGAACACCCCTTATATATTATGTAATTATCATCACCACTGCATCACTGTCTCACGGAACGGAACACCCATTACATATTATGTAATTATCATCACCACTGCATCACTGTCTCACGGAACGGAACACCCCTTACATATTATGTAATTATCATCACCACTGCATCACTGTCTCACGGAACGGAACACCCCTTACATATTATGTAATTATCATCACCACTGCATCACTGTCTCACGGAACGGAACACCCCTTACATATTATGTAATTATCATCACCACTGAATCACTGTCTCACGGAACGGAACACCCCTTATATATTATGTAATTATCATCACCACTGCATCACTGTCTCACGGAACGGAACACCCCTTATATATTATGTAATTATCATCACCACTGCATTACTGTCTCACGGAACGGAACACCCCTTATATACATACGAAAACTTCTCCTGTTTAAAAAAATATACTCTCCCTAAAATGACCCGTTTTCCCAAAAGGCAGAGCAGGATAACTGTATAGTGCATGTTATCACATGGACTATCATATATATGATTAGACAACTTTGCCACTCGATGTTAATCGCAACAGTAGGCCGTCAATTCAACTAATAGTGTTTGTGGTGCATTTCTTGTTGTCCCGCTTCTTCTGACGCCACCTGCTGGTGCAAATTGTATGATTAATTGTAAATAATAAACACTTTCGTAACCTACAAATATCACTTTTAATCATGCGTACGGTTGGAATATGTGCACTTAGAGTTTGACCGAAATTACCCATGATCGAATAAGTTAAGCGCATTTTCTAATATTGGTATGTTATTGATAACATACAGTGATGCAAAACAAACACCTATGATCCAAACAATAGGATAACCCATTGTAGATATAACGTACAGTTGTCCACAGCGCTATGCGAACAATTACGTATAATTGTTCACAAGGTAATGTGTCTTTTCTACGAGTATCCGAAGTTACGTAATACAAGGGTAAGGCGTCTTTACTATTACTGTTAGCATTACGTCGCAATTTCGAGAGTTGGAAAGAAGCCGTCAATGTGTTGATTTACAGCACCAAGAAGTAATTCATAGAAAGATATTTTTGCGATAACTGTTTAATATTGTTATCATAACAGTCACTTAAGAAATGCTTTGTACCAAGTTATCCCGTCAGGAAGATTAGCATTTTTCAAGTTAATGTAATATTCGTTCGAATAGATATTGCGACTGTACGGAGATCAGCTCGGCGCCAACGAACTGAAACGGGTCGCCGATATGACATTCAGGTAGTTATTTTGACCTATTAAATGTGCAATATTTTATTTCAGTTCGAATTTGTTTCAAGTAACTATTATAATAGTATTTATCTGGGCACATCCTTACTCCGTTCAAGCGGTACGAGATTCATACTTAAGGTATTTTGCTCAAAAATAAAAAAACAATGCGGAAGCATATACATAGACATATACACACACGCATTCGCACGCACGTACGCACGCACGCAAACAAAACACGCACACGCGCGTGCTCGCTCTCATACATAACTACACAGAGACACGCACGCACGCACGGTCGCACGTAAGAACGAACGCACGCACGCACGCACGCACGCACGCACGAACGCATGCAAGCACGCGTACGCGGGCGCACACATGCACGCACTGTGATTGTGATTGTATGTTGCAGCAATGGAAGCATTTTAGTACGATACAAACTCGTGCTGGCCAAGAACGTCAGTATTAAGACGTTGGCCAACCTCTTGAAAAAAGCATCGAAGAGAAACTCTTTCGGTTTCCATATCAACACCAGCTCAGTCAAAGTTGCACGTACGTTATCCATACATTGTCCATACATTATCCGTACGTTGCTCTCATGTTGCCCGTATGTTGCCCATACGTGACACGTACGTTGGCTGTAGGCTGTCATGTCGTTGTCAGCACTCAAAGTTAGCCATACTGTTGGGACCAAACCACAATTATTATTTCTGTTTCGTTCTAAGAATTCGCCATTTAAAGCCAATCCGCCCAACGATAAAACATGTTGTTAAATTGTTAAAATAAAATAGTAATATGTTATAAAGAAAGTAGAATATTGTTTTATGCCCTATTTTGTGATCTGATTTTGACCTGAAGATGTCCCCAGACTATTTCTTTCGCAGGAACAGTATTCATTCGTTCATTCAATCTGAGTTGCATTTGAGTGCCTGCAATGGGCCATCAAAACAAAAAACCAACCTTGTTGAAATTGTAGACCATATTTTTAAACTATTGTACAATGACCATTTACCATTAGTTAAGAGAAATAAGTTTGCATACGTTAGAGTTACATAAGCACAATACAAGACAAACAATGAATTATATATTTCAAAGCGACAAAAGCAATTATTGTGAAACATTGCCTACAGTAGTAAACAGTGACGTATTTAGTGGGAGTCCATTAAGCATTTTTACCGTATTTTTTCGTTGCGCCGCTTCATAGTAGCTTGGGAAACTGAGCTTACCCCCCATTTCGCCTCCCCCTTTGCGAAATCCTAGCTACTCCACTGGTAGTAAGACCAACATTATGAAGTTATCTGCAAACAATTAGAAAAATAAACAAATGAAGCATCTGCTGTTTCCATATGGTTAGTAATTACTTTTGGATAAATACTGATATGGCAAATATCAAGGCGTATAGTGTGTTAACGTTTTGGTGAGTGTATCAATCGCCAAATGTTAATGTAACTTTGCATATGTCGCTACCTCGACAAGTGATACTTATTCTAGTGACCAACCCTCAAATACATTAGTGTGTATTTACCAACCACCCAATGAAAATGGCTTTGTGTTCAGAGACTTCGGTTGACAACTTGACACTTTGTGTTCAGAGACTTCGGTTGACAACTTGACACTTTGTGTTCAGAGACTCCGGTATACAACTTGACAATTTGTGTTCAAAGACTCCGGTAGACAACTTGACACTTTGTGTTCAGAGACTCCGGTAGATAACTTGACATTTTGTGTTCAGAGACTCCGGTAGACAACTTGACACTTTGTGTTCAGACACTCCGGTAGATAACTTGACACTTTGTGTTCAGAAACTCCGGTAGATAACTTGACACTTTGTGTTCAGAGACTCCGGTAGAAAACTTGACACTTAGTGACGATCTGATCACCTTTCCTCCAACTACAACACCAACTACTACAGTCATAACGTTTGATGTCACTTCTGCTACTCATCGAACTGACCATCGCCCAAGCTCTCCCGCGACAGCAGAACCAACGACCACGTCAGCAGAACCTACGAGCACACCAGCAGAACCAACGACCACGTTAGCAGAAACAACTTCGTCTGGTAAGTTATGCGGAAAGTATGATACGTTTTTGGAAGAAAAGTCAGTAGATATACTTTCAAAGAGAAGTATGGAAATAGCGGATAATCGCATACAACTTTGTATCGCCTTTCCATCCTGATAACTACCATGTTATAAAGAGTGTTCAACTTGTCATTAAAAGAGGGAGTGGTTCCTTTTGAATGGAAAGAAGCAAACATCATACCATTATTTAAAAAGGGTTCGAGAAATAAGTAATAAAATTACAGACCAGTGAGTTTAACATTATTGATTTGCAAATTATTAGAAAGGTTACTTAAATATCATATGGTGGACTTACTTGTTAGGCATAAATTATAAAATCCATCTCAACATGGATTCCTAAAAGCGAAGTCATGCTTAACAAATATGTTATGTTTCTTGGAAGAAAACACTAAGTGGATAGACGAGATATCACCAGTAGATATCATATACTTAGATTTTTAGAAAGCTTTTGACAAAGTGCCACATCAAAGATTACTGCTTGAATTAAAAGCCATTATATCGGGGATGGCATAATCGACTGGATAGAACAATGGCTGACTGACAGAAGACAGCATGTTGTAATATATGGGGTGGTTTCAAACTGGAAATCAGTTTTGAGAGGGGTACCACTAGGATCAGTACTAGGACCTTTATTATTCTTAATATATATCAACGACTTGGACGATAATATAACAAGCAACGTACTAACATTTGCTGATGACACAAAAGTGTTTAGAAGGGTTAACAATGATGGTGATAACCAACATTTACAAAACGATCTAGACAGATTCGTGAAATGGTCTGAGAAATGGTAGATGTTATTCAACTTTGGGAAATGTAAATGCCTACACACAGGGCACAGGAACTTGGATGTAAACGATAACGGGGACGTGCATGGCAATGGTGGCGCCATCCCGCGATCAAAATTTAACTAGAAATTATTTGATAACATTATTGCTTGAAATAAAGCGAAATGTCACCAAGAGACAAGACAGACTGCTGGTGTCTGGTGTATATTCTACTTTATGCCACTGAAGACAATACATTAACGTCACGTTCTAGATTCCTTAGTCAAATTCGTGGTTACACCTTCGTGCTTATTTTGAAACAACTAAATATTCATACTCTTCAACATTCAGCATAACACTGTATCGATCGGTATTCGTTTCAGTGGACATAGGCTGCACCAAATTAGGCTGTCTGAACGACGGTAAATGCATCAAACAGGGCAATGCATCCTGGTGCATGTGTACCACGTGGTACTCCGGTCGATACTGTGATATAGGTATGTCAGGTCATTTACTACACTTATGACATCCATAATGGACTAAGTAGACGACGATCTGTTCGTGTGCTGCACAGAAAGGCACCCACTGTGCGATAAGTAGGCTGTGTTTGAGCCTGCATTTATCTTCTTAATATACATTGTTGTAGGATACGTCAATTCATGTCCTGTAATATTCTTGTGCACAATGCAAACTAGATTTGCTAGGCCACTTCCTGTGCTGCACAGTCTTACGTCCACTACAAGAGAGATAGGCTAGAACAGTTATTGTACCTATATTCTTACATACACTGCGTGATGGATAAAAGAATAATTTCTAACAAAACATACAGGATATACACACACACACACA
>OY759268.1:43180168-43185168 GCA_963662155.1 Lamellibrachia columna | reverse complement strand
GTATAATCATATGTGAATAATCTAAATCAAGCCGAAAACATGTATATAGTAAAATCATGACATGATAAAAATAAATAAAAGAAAAGCGGGATATTTTTTAATGAAAGTGAGCGATCGTGAGGATGTTTGAACAATTGCCAACATTCTGGAGATCTCCCGCCATATCGGGATACTTGGAAGGGCTGGTAGCTGGAGCAATACACGTCTCGCCTTCATCTCTGGTGGAACAACACTTATATATTGTAACGTTATCTTTTTCAGGTCACCTTTTACCAGGTCGTTACAGACACGGTAAGACGCAGGCATTTCTTGAACTTACGACTGTGCGACAAACACGATTTTCTTAATGACGTATAATCCTTATATGTCAAATTATATTACCACAATATATTTAATTATTTATAATTGACAACTATTATTTTATTGTCTAGTTATTTATTAATAAATATATTTTACTAACTATTTATTTATTTAACTACCAATGGTACTTTATATTTTATGTGTGCTTTTGTTTGCTAGTCCAATTTTGTTTAGCCAAATTTTAGAAATATTTAGTGTATTATTATTATTTATGTTTTAGCATTTTAGTTTTGCATGCACTACTGAATAGAGCTTTACTTTAGATTTTAGTGTATAAATAAAGTTATTATCAGTATTATTACAAAGAAATGTAGACAAACTGCGGAACGTGAAGCTTAGAGAAGGTTTCGAGAAGCGTAACCAGGCATATCTATTTCTGAACCCATTCTTTACTTTTGTGCTCGTAAGACATATAAGTGGGACAATGTACTTATAAGATGTCACCCTCTCTTACCATGAGTGGCACACAATGTGCCCTTCTCCGACAATAAACCCAACCTGAGTTCGTCTGCATTATGTTCACATTGTCAACATGTTTATCAGCGATTAAGAACCGCCGCCACCGCCACAGCCACCGCCACCGCCACCGCCACCGCCACCACTCACACCACCACCAACAACAACACCATCGACTAGAAGCAGCAGCACGACTACCACAATTACTACGACCAATATCATCTAAAAAACACCACCATCATCATCGCCGCTGCCACCACCACCACCACCACCGTCGCCACCGGCACCGGCACCGCTTCCACTACTACCAACAGATTCATAATTGTTCAGCAAGTGTCTTGTCTGTAGGACGCCGAATCTACCGGATCCTCGTCATCGTCACTGGCTGCATAATCGGCCTGACTCTATCGGCCACCGGTGTCCTCTTCGTGATCAAATATCGTGTCTGGTCCCAGGTGTATGGTAATAAATAATAATAAATTTCTATAATACTTATATCCGCAGGAAACCGAGCTCAGAGGCACAACAAAACCATAATCATTAAGATAAGCAGAATAATGAACAGGGACGAGCAAAAGTAATCAGAAACAGATTTAAGGTAGAAATGCAACTTCGCACGTACGCACGTACTCTAAAACCTACATGATACTTTCTAGGGACTTTCAGATGTTTCAGCTTTGCAACTTATCTAAATATGTTGATTCATAAGTGGTAGATAAGACCTTCCTTACTTACTTACTTATCCGTTTCGCTCTCTACTCGGTGTATAAGGCCACTCAACAACTTATCTAAATATGTTGATTCATAAGTGGTAGATAAGACCTTCCTTACTTACTTACTTATCCGTTTCGCTCTCTACTCGGTGTATAAGGCCACTCAATAACTTATCTAAATATGTTGATTCATAAGTGGTAGATAAGACCTTCCTTACTTACTAACTTATCCGTTTCGCTCTCTACTCGGTGTATAAGGCCACTCAACAACTTATCTAAATATGTTGATTCATAAGTGGTAGATAAGACCTTCCTTACTTACTTACTTATCCGTTTCGCTCTCTACTCGGTGTATAAGGCCACTCAACAACTTATCTAAATATGTTGATTCATAAGTGGTAGATAAGACCTTCCTTACTTACTTACTTATCCGTTTCGCTCTCTACTCGGTGTATAAGGCCACTCAACAACTTATCTAAATATGTTGATTCATAAGTGGTAGATAAGACCTTCCTTACTTACTTACTTATCCGTTTCGCTCTCTACTCGGTGTATAAGGCCACTCAACAACTTATCTAAATATGTTGATTCATAAGTGGTAGATAAGACCTTCCTTACTTACTAACTTATCCGTTTCGCTCTCTACTCGGTGTATAAGGCCACTCAACAACTTATCTAAATATGTTGATTCATAAGTGGTAGATAAGACCTTCCTTACTTACTAACTTATCCGTTTCGCTCTCTACTCGGTGTATAAGGCCACTCAACAACTTATCTAAATATGTTGATTCATAAGTGGTAGATAAGACCTTCCTTACTTACTAACTTATCCGTTTCGCTCTCTACTCGGTGTATAAGGCCACTCAACAACTTATCTAAATATGTTGATTCATAAGTGGTAGATAAGACCTTCCTTACTTACTAACTTATCCGTTTCGCTCTCTACTCGGTGTATAAGGCCACTCAACAACTTATCTAAATATGTTGATTCATAAGTGGTAGATAAGACCTTCCTTACTTACTAACTTATCCGTTTCGCTCTCTACTCGGTGTATAAGGCCACTCAACAACTTATCTAAATATGTTGATTCATAAGTGGTAGATAAGACCTTCCTTACTTACTAACTTATCCGTTTCGCTCTCTACTCGGTGTATAAGGCCACTCAACAACTTATCTAAATATGTTGATTCATAAGTGGTAGATAAGACCTTCCTTACTTACTAACTTATCCGTTTCGCTCTCTACTCGGTGTATAAGGCCACTCAACAACTTATCTAAATATGTTGATTCATAAGTGGTAGATAAGACCTTCCTTACTTACTAACTTATCCGTTTCGCTCTCTACTCGGTGTATAAGGCCACTCAACAACTTATCTAAATATGTTGATTCATAAGTGGTAGATAAGACCTTCCTTACTTACTAACTTATCCGTTTCGCTCTCTACTCGGTGTATAAGGCCACTCAACAACTTATCTAAATATGTTGATTCATAAGTGGTAGATAAGACCTTCCTTACTTACTAACTTATCCGTTTCGCTCTCTACTCGGTGTATAAGGCCACTCAATAACTTCCGCCATTTCTTAAATCTCTAGCTGCTTTGCCATCTTCCAAGAACTCCATTCCTGTTGGTTTTTCTCTACTTCCGCAGTCCGAATAAGACGCAAGGTTATGTTTAGCAAGATTTAACAAGATTGCCATCCAAGGCAAACGCACAGATGGCAAGTGGACAAGGAAGCCATTGGCTTATCGAGAGTCCAACAATTGGTCATCTATGTGTAACCCGCCCTCCTGAGATATGTGTCAACTTTGTTTTTAAGTATATTCACGGTGCTCTCATTTACACAATCTGTGGATAATTTGTTTCATTCATTTATTGTCACTTGTGAGAACGAGTATTTCATGATAACCAATATACAGTGATCCTTTACTAGTGTTACTCGTATCCTTTACTAGTGTTACTCGTATCCTTTACTAGTGTTACTCGTATCCTTTACTAGTGTTACTCGTATCCTTTACTAGTGTTACTCGTATCCTTTACTAGTGTTACTCGTATCCTTTACTAGTGTTACTCGTATCCTTTACTAGTGTTACTCGTATCCTTTACTAGTGTTACTCGTATCCTTTACTAGTGTTACTCGTATTCTCTACTTCTACTGTCTTTCTTGAGTGAAAAAAAGTCTATCATTATTTTAATAGCCTTGAATATCTTAAAAACTTAAATTTGATATCCTCTTAACCTCATCACCTCTGGGATTGTTAAACCACATTCGCTTAGGCGTTCTTCATAACTAAGGTCTCTCAGTTCTGAAATCATTTTAGTTGCTCTCTTCTGTATTCGTTCTAGCGTATATGTATATATTCTTCTTACGATATGGTCTCCAAGCTTGTATACAGTACTCTAAATGAGGCCCAGCTATTGCTTTATCCAGAGGTATAATTTGCTCTTTTTCCTTATATGTTATATTTCTACTAATCAACCCAATAATTTGATAACCATTTGAAGTTGCAATACCATACATATCAGCACATATGGTTACTCCTCATTCCTTTTTATGGCAGTACGTAGAACAATATACCCCATTTCATAGTTTAGTTCCCGTGTCCTGTGTGTAGGCATTTACATTTCAAAAAAATAATAACATTGCCATTTTTCAGACCATGTTATTTTGATCGTTTTGTAAAAGCTGTATATCACCATAAGTTTTAACCTTTCTAGAACGAACGTGGCGCATCACAACGACCAAGGTTCATCCAACCCATGACAACGTCGACAATGTTCATCCAACCCATGACAACGTCGACAATGTCGCTAAACCAGCCGACTCTTTGGCCACAATTCAAACCGTGTGAACACCATCAACAGAAAGTTCATATGAGACATGAACATAGTTGTGACGTGTTTTGCTATGCAGATTTAACGAATTTTACTAAATGTAAAATGTATAATGACAATATTTATCTTCAGCATAGTGGTCTTTGCAAATGCCATGGTAGTTTGCAAAACTGTAAAAAAAAATCGTGCAGGGTTAAAGCGCTTTAACTATGTCTGCATATGTCTGCATATGTTTATTATCAAATGTTCGCATATGTTTATTATCAAATGTTCACATATGTTTATTATCAAATGTTCACAAATGTCGGTAAAATACATCAAGCTCACTGAATAATTCTATCATAATTGCAAAAACAAGTGTGAGCAGAAAAAAATAATAAAAGCATAAACGGCGGGCGACAAGTAATTATGGATGCACCGTAGGGTCAACCAGAGGTCGTGAAAAAAGAAGATAAAACAAAAAAATACCAAAAGTGAAATTATAAACTGACGTAAGTGCGTTAGGTTTCCATGGCGCTCTACTGCGTGTACGTTGTTGTGTATATCATTATAGTGTACTTCAAGGGTACACTTTTGCGTACACAAATATGTACAGTTTCGTAGATGTTGAATAGTCGATGAAACTGAAAATCAAA
>OY759268.1:43137668-43175168 GCA_963662155.1 Lamellibrachia columna | reverse complement strand
TTACCCATATTTGGTCTCCTTCGTAGCCCAATCGGATGGCGCTAAGTAATTCCTGCCCTCCAAGAAACTTGCCAGTTACTTTAATCTTATCTAGCAGTTTGGCGCAGTCTGCCCATTGCCACGGGGGATTTCCCGAGGGTCGGGGGCATGGGTACTGTTGCCTTCTGACGCACTCTCGTATGTCGTTGCGAACACTGTTGGTCTGCCGGCCGGAGTACCACGCCAACAGTGCAATGATGGAGACCACGACGAACAAGGTCGTGGTTGCTGATGTACACACCGACAAAACACATCTTGCCTTAACATGATATAGACCAGACAAACATGCGTATATGTGCAGATATTTGACCAAATTGTGGGTTTTCACGTACAAGTACGGCAAATGTGGCACAGTTGTAGACCATGGTAAAAAAATGGAGCCGCCGAAAAAGAGACTTTTTCCTATGTTAAAAATGTTTTTGGCAGCCAGTTAAAAAAAATGGCCGCCAAGCGTGACATAGTTTGCATCTTACATACAAGGTTTTAACATTCCTAGATAATAATCTGATTAATGGGCACCTCTAAGTACATTTAATTACAACATGGTGTGGGGAGCGAGAAAACCCGGGTTCGAATCCTCTTGCTGCCGTTTCAAAGCGCAATTTCTTTCACCCCGCTTTGCCACAGTTCATAGTTCAGCTGTATAACTGGGTATCTGGCTACAGACAGAGGTCGATATATGATCGAATAGTATATGCACATGTAAACGCAGCGTAGCTGAATGCTTCCTAGAGAAGTCGCGATGGCGTTGGAATGAACTGGTCTGCCAGGGTGAAGCGTAAGGCGATTTGAACAGTCCCAAGAACTGGAAAACGCGCTATGTAAGAACGAATTATGACCGTAATGGAAAATTCCGAATGTCAAAAATGTTTTGGCAGACATAAAAAATGGCCACCAAGGCTGACATAGGACTTTTTCGCGGTGGAACCAGTTCTACTTTTTTTTTTGTCATAGCCTACACCTGTGTCAATTGTCAGGCTTGTGCATCAAACCCCCCCCCCCCATAGTTTCTCATATCTGCCTGGCTAAGAAGGGCGGACGTAGAACAAATTGAAGTATTGAGACGTTAGTACGGTGTTTCTGTCTTTACACAATGCTACTGTTATGCAGTATTATTATTATTATTATTGTTATTATTATTATTATTAGTAGTAGTAGTAGTAGATATTTGTCGTAAAACAGAGACAATCTTGCGGTACTCTATGTGCGTCTTATTTTATGACTTACCGCTACAACAACCGGTTGCACGCATCATCGTCATCATGTCCAACGTGCAGTTTGATTTATGTACTCGACATTTTATGAAACTGTGATAGGTGACGACGTAGGTTAAGTGGTCTAAGTATTCTAAGGGTTGAGGGAGAGAGAGAGAGAGGGGGAGAGAGAGAGAGAGGGGGAGAGAGAGTGAGAGAGAGAGAGAGAATGAGAGGGAGGGAGAGGGAGAGGGAGATGGGGAGGGAGAGGGAGAGGGAGAGGAGAGAAGAGGAAGAGGAGAGGGAGAGGGAGAGGGAGAGGGAGAGGGAGAGGGAGGAGAGGGAGAGGGAGAGGGAGAGGGGGAGAGGGAGAGGGAGAGGGAGAGGGAGAGGGAGAGGGAGAGGGAGAGGGAGAGGGAGAGGGAGAGATAGTGTGTGTGTGGGGGATCCGAGTAATGCACTATATAAAGAGATGCACCCAACCGGAACAACTCACGTGATACACATGTGAACTTTGATCGTACGAGCCGCTGTACACTAGCTGCTGCGGTTGACCGCATTTGCTCTGTCTAGTAACGCCTATATCCGTCGCTGCAGTTACGAGCAGTGAAGCTACGCGTCCAATGTCTTCATGAAACTAAGTCAGTTCCGTGTCATAGTCACAGCTCTGATATCAAACAATTATACGGGCAAACATACCGTTCTTCCATGAACGCCGCTCCCGTGGGTACATTGTGTGCTATTGTGTGCTACGTGGCAGGCCTGGCGCTCGAACCGTAATCGATACGAACGAACACGACTGAACGGGGCGTCACGCCCTGATTACGTTGACGGTGTGGCCTTTGCTGAGCTCAACGGGCCGCGTGTTTACAAATGAAGCTCGCGCTCTCAAACAGTTTACGTACCGAAGTGTTCTGCGATTGTTGGAATTAACGTTTTACGTAGCGAACAATTGTGTTACCATAAAAACCTCTAAGAACCCTTGATTTGCGGGGTATTTCGAAAAATAAAGGCATTACGTTTCATTTGTGGGGTCGTAGATTAATCACTGGAAGTTTGGCGACCGAGGTGCAAGCCGTCTAGGAGGAAAACGTGAACAAACATACATACATGCGCTAACTCGATTATAGTTAGAAGATATCTGCTTCACAGAGAAGTCGAGTTGGCGTTACAATGAACATGTCCGCCAGGGGGCATGGGAGTCAACATATGCTTATGAAAACGCGGGAAAATTTTCATGAAAAGCATAAAACTTCTTCCCCCGATATTTTGTTTGTTCCTTACAAATTACAAAAAGCGGGACTTTTCGCTTTGAACAGTGCCAAGGACTGGATATCGCGCTATATAAGAATGTACCCAACGAATATATACGATTGAAATAGGAGGATTGGGTTTCCGCAAAACTTGTGCTTGAGGATAATAATTACCGATCATAGAAGTAATCAATTTATATGATAAATATCACTGTTTCTATTTGTATATTTGTAAACATATACATCAGTGAAAGATAAACAAAACAGTTTGTAGGTTTTTGCGAGATCTACTGTTTCATCGGGTCAATGTATATACGTAGGGGAAGGTGGGGTAAGACGGCCACCCCTTGTATCTCGGCCGTAATGTGCTGTCGCGTTTCGCCGAGCAGATCGAACGCTTCCGACCTCGACCTGGATCACATAATATATGACCTGGATCACATACTATATGACCTGGATCACATACTATATGACCTGGATCACATACTATATTACCTGGATCACATACTATATGGCCTCCCACGTGTTGAGTTGCCGGAGAAATAAAACTATATATTTTACTCTCGGCTGATCTAAGGTGAGTGTCGCAACTTCATAAGCATTCATGAAGAATATCAACCAGAAATTGGCTACGCCTTGGAATACAATTGATTAATACCGGTCATTCAGTTCGATGTCACGGTTGGGTAAAACGGCCCCCTCAACTGTGGGGTAAAACGTTATTATTGTGTGTGTAGAATATTATGTTTACCTTTAATTATGCATACACATAAACTCACAGACATAGTCAAAGATGAATAAAAATATAACTTAAGTTGGATACTCAATATTACAATAAGATAATGCCAATGGTTTCCTTTTTTCTTTATTTGGCAATCTTGTTGTTAAATCCACACGCGCACACATTGTTCATGACAGAAAACGCATAACAATTGCACCATATAACGATGTCGATGTTTTCAACTTCGATTCTTTCGAAAAGACGAAGCAACGACGAAGAGGCACTTAAAGAACTTAGTCTTACTCAAGTTACTATCAGAGCAGTCGGTCTCGACAGTACACTAATCAAAGACGAAGAGGCACTTACACAACTTGGTCTTACTCAAGTTACTGTCAGAGCAGTCGGTCTCGACAGTACACTAATCAAAGACGAAGAGGCACTTACACAACTTGGTCTTACTCAAGTTACTGTCAGAGCAGTCGGTCTCGACAGTACACTAATCAAAGACGAAGAGGCACTTACACAACTTGGTCTTACTCAAGTTACTGTCAGAGCAGTCGGTCTCGACAGTACACTAATCAAAGACGAAGAGGCACTTACACAACTTAGTCTTACTCAAGTTACTATCAGAGCAGTCGGTCTCGACAGTACACTAATCAAAGACGAAGAGGCACTTACACAACTTAGTCTTACTCAAGTTACTATCAGAGCAGTCGGTCTCGACAGTACACTAATCAAAGACGTAGAGGCACTTACACAACTTGGTCTTACTCAAGTTACTGTCAGAGCAGTCGGTCTCGACAGTACACTAATCAAAGACGAAGAGGCACTTACACAACTTAGTCTTACTCAAGTTACTATCAGAGCAGTCGGTCTCGACAGTACACTAATCAAAGACGAAGAGGCACTTACACAACTTAGTCTTACTCAAGTTACTATCAGAGCAGTCGGTCTCGACAGTACACTAATCAAAGACGAAGAGGCACTTACACAACTTAGTCTTACTCAAGTTACTATCAGAGCAGTTGGTCTCGACAGTACACTAATCAAAGACGAAGAGGCACTTACACAACTTGGTCTTACTCAAGTTACTGTCAGAGCAGTTGGTCTCGACAGTACACTAATCAAAGACGAAGAGGCACTTACACAACTTGGTCTTACTCAAGTTACTGTCAGAGCAGTCGGTCTCGACAGTACACTAATCAAAGACGAAGAGGCACTTACACAACTTAGTCTTACTCAAGTTACTATCAGAGCAGTCGGTCTCGACAGTACACTAATCAAAGACGAAGAGGCACTTACACAACTTAGTCTTACTCAAGTTACTATCAGAGCAGTCGGTCTCGACAGTACACTAATCAAAGACGAAGAGGCACTTACACAACTTGGTCTTACTCAAGTTACTATCAGAGCAGTCGGTCTCGACAGTACACTAATCAAAGACGAAGAGGCACTTACACAACTTGGTCTTACTCAAGTTACTATCAGAGCAGTTGGTCTCGACAGTACACTAATCAAAGACGAAGAGGCACTTACACAACTTAGTCTTACTCAAGTTACTGTCAGAGCAGTCGGTCTCGACAGTACACTAATCAAAGACGAAGAGGCACTTACACAACTTAGTCTTACTCAAGTTACTATCAGAGCAGTTGGTCTCGACAGTACACTAATCAAAGACGAAGAGGCACTTACACAACTTGGTCTTACTCAAGTTACTATCAGAGCAGTCGGTCTCGACAGTACACTAATCAAAGACGAAGAGGCACTTACACAACTTGGTCTTACTCAAGTTACTATCAGAGCAGTTGGTCTCGACAGTACACTAATCAAAGACGAAGAGGCACTTACACAACTTAGTCTTACTCAAGTTACTGTCAGAGCAGTCGGTCTCGACAGTACACTAATCAAAGACGAAGAGGCACTTACACAACTTAGTCTTACTCAAGTTACTGTCAGAGCAGTCGGTCTCGACAGTACACTAATCAAAGACGAAGAGGCACTTACACAACTTGGTCTTACTCAAGTTACTGTCAGAGCAGTCGGTCTCGACAGTACACTAATCAAAGACGAAGAGGCACTTACACAACTTAGTCTTACTCAAGTTACTATCAGAGCAGTCGGTCTCGACAGTACACTAATCAAAGACGAAGAGGCACTTACACAACTTAGTCTTACTCAAGTTACTATCAGAGCAGTCGGTCTCGACAGTACACTAATCAAAGACGAAGAGGCACTTACACAACCTGGTCTTACTCAAGTTACTGTCAGAGCAGTCGGTCTCGACAGTACACTAATCAAAGACGAAGAGGCACTTACACAACTAAGTCTTACTCAAGTTACTATCAGAGCAGTCGGTCTCGACAGTACACTAATCAAAGACGAAGAGGCACTTACACAACTTAGTCTTACTCAAGTTACTATCAGAGCAGTCGGTCTCGACAGTACACTAATCAAAGACGAAGAGGCACTTACACAACTTGGTCTTACTCAAGTTACTATCAGAGCAGTCGGTCTCGACAGTACACTAATCAAAGACGAAGAGGCACTTACACAACTTGGTCTTACTCAAGTTACTATCAGAGCAGTTGGTCTCGACAGTACACTAATAAAAGACGAAGAGGCACTTACACAACTTGGTCTTAATCAAGTTACTGTCAGAGCAGTCGGTCTCGACAGTACACTAATCAAAGACGAAGAGGCACTTACACAACTTAGTCTTACTCAAGTTACTATCAGAGCAGTTGGTCTCGACAGTACACTAATCAAAGACGAAGAGGCACTTACACAACTTAGTCTTACTCAAGTTACTGTCAGAGCAGTCGGTCTCGACAGTACACTAATCAAAGACGAAGAGGCACTTACACAACTTAGTCTTACTCAAGTTACTATCAGAGCAGTTGGTCTCGACAGTACACTAATCAAAGACGAAGAGGCACTTACACAACTTAGTCTTACTCAAGTTACTATCAGAGCAGTCGGTCTCGACAGTACACTAATCAAAGACGAAGAGGCACTTACACAACTTAGTCTTACTCAAGTTACTATCAGAGCAGTCGGTATCGACAGTACACTAATCAAAGACGAAGAGGCACTTACACAACTTAGTCTTACTCAAGTTACTGTCAGAGCAGTCGGTCTCGACAGTACACTAATCAAAGACGAAGAGGCACTTACACAACTTAGTCTTACTCAAGTTACTATCAGAGCAGTTGGTCTCGACAGTACACTAATCAAAGACGAAGAGGCACTTACACAACTTAGTCTTACTCAAGTTACTATCAGAGCAGTCGGTCTCGACAGTACACTAATCAAAGACGAAGAGGCACTTACACAACTTAGTCTTACTCAAGTTACTGTCAGAGCAGTTGGTCTCGACAGTACACTAATCAAAGACGAAGAGGCATTTACACAACTTAGTCTTACTCAAGTTACTGTCAGAGCAGTCGGTCTCGACAGTACACTAATCAAAGACGAAGAGGCACTTACACAACTTGGTCTTACTCAAGTTACTATCAGAGCAATCGGTCTCGACAGTACACTAATCAAAAACGAAGAGGCACTTACACAACTTGGTCTTACTCAAGTTACTATCAGAGCAATCAGTCTCGACAGTACACTAATCAAAGACGAAGAGGCATTTACACAACTTAGTCTTACTCAAGTTACTGTCAGAGCAGTCGGTCTCGACAGTACACTAATCAAAGACGAAGAGGCACTTACACAACTTGGTCTTACTCAAGTTACTATCAGAGCAATCGGTCTCGACAGTACACTAATCAAAGACGAAGAGGCACTTACACAACTTGGTCTTACTCAAGTTACTATCAGAGCAATCGGTCTCGACAGTACACTAATCAAAGACGAAGAGGCACTTACACAACTTGGTCTTACTCAAGTTACTATCAGAGCAGTCGGTCTCGACAGTACACTAATCAAAGACGAAGAGGCACTTACACAACTTAGTCTTACTCAAGTTACTGTCAGAGCAGTTGGTCTCGACAGTACACTAATCAAAGACGAAGAGGCATTTACACAACTTAGTCTTACTCAAGTTACTGTCAGAGCAGTCGGTCTCGACAGTACACTAATCAAAGACGAAGAGGCACTTACACAACTTGGTCTTACTCAAGTTACTATCAGAGCAATCGGTCTCGACAGTACACTAATCAAAGACGAAGAGGCACTTACACAACTTGGTCTTACTCAAGTTACTATCAGAGCAATCGGTCTCGACAGTACACTAATCAAAGACGAAGAGGCACTTACACAACTTGGTCTTACTCAAGTTACTATCAGAGCAATCGGTCTCGACAGTACACTAATCAAAGACGAAGAGGCACTTACACAACTTGGTCTTACTCAAGTTACTATCAGAGCAGTCTGTCTCGACAGTACACTAATCAAAGACGAAGAGGCACTTACACAACTTGGTCTTACTCAAGTTACTATCAGAGCAGTTGGTCTCGAAAGTACACTAATCAAAGACGAAGAGGCACTTAGACAACTTAGTCTTACTCAAGTTACTATCAGAGCAGTCGGTCTCGACAGTACACTAATCAAAGACGAAGAGGCACTTACACAACTTGGTTTTACTCAAGTTACTATCAGAGCAGTCGGTCTCGACAGTACACTAATCAAAGACGAAGAGGCACTTACACAACTTAGTCTTACTCAAGTTACTATCAGAGCAGTTGGTCTCGACAGTACACTAATCAAAGACGAAGAGGCACTTAGACAACTTGGTCTTACTCAAGTTACTGTCAGAGCAGTTGGTCTCGACAGTACACTAATCAAAGACGAAGAGGCACTTACACAACTTGGTCTTACTCAAGTTACTGTCAGAGCAGTCGGTCTCGACAGTACACTAATCAAAGACGAAGAGGCACTTACACAACTTGGTCTTACTCAAGTTACTATCAGAGCAGTCGGTCTCGACAGTACACTAATCAAAGACGAAGAGGCACTTACACAACTTGGTCTTACTCAAGTTACTATCAGAGCAGTTGGTCTCGACAGTACACTAATCAAAGACGAAGAGGCACTTACACAACTTAGTCTTACTCAAGTTACTATCAGAGCAGTCGGTCTCGACAGTACACTAATCAAAGACGAAGAGGCACTTACACAACTTAGTCTTACTCAAGTTACTGTCAGAGCAGTCGGTCTCGACAGTACACTAATCAAAGACGAAGAGGCACTTACACAACTTAGTCTTACTCAAGTTACTATCAGAGCAGTCGGTCTTGATAGTACACTAATCAAAGACGAAGAGGCACTTACACAACTTAGTCTTACTCAAGTTACTATCAGAGCAGTCGGTCTCGACAGTACACTAATCAAAGACGAAGAGGCACTTACACAACTTAGTCTTACTCAAGTTACTGTCAGAGCAGTCGGTCTCGACAGTACACTAATCAAAGACGAAGAGGCACTTACACAACTTAGTCTTACTTAAGTTACTATCAGAGCAGTCGGTCTCGACAGTACACTAATCAAAGACGAAGAGGCACTTACACAACTTGGTCTTACTCAAGTTACTGTCAGAGCAGTTGGTCTCGACAGTACACTAATCAAAGACGAAGAGGCACTTACACAACTTAGTCTTACTCAAGTTACTATCAGAGCAGTCGGTCTCGACAGTACTCTAATCAAAGACGAAGAGGCACTTACACAACTTGGTCTTACTCAAGTTACTGTCAGAGCAGTTGGTCTCGACAGTACACTAATCAAAGACGAAGAGGCACTTACACAACTTGGTCTTACTCAAGTTACTATCAGAGCAGTCGGTCTCGACAGTACACTAATCAAAGACGAAGAGGCACTTACACAACTTAGTCTTACTCAAGTTACTGTCAGAGCAGTCGGTCTCGACAGTACACTAATCAAAGACGAAGAGGCACTTACACAACTTAGTCTTACTCAAGTTACTATCAGAGCAGTCGGTCTCGACAGTACACTAATCAAAGACGAAGAGGCACTTACACAACTTGGTCTTACTCAAGTTACTGTCAGAGCAGTTGGTCTCGACAGTACACTAATCAAAGACGAAGAGGCACTTACACAACTTGGTCTTACTCAAGTTACTGTCAGAGCAGTTGGTCTCGACAGTACACTAATCAAAGACGAAGAGGCACTTAGACAACTTAGTCTTACTCAAGTTACTATCAGAGCAGTCGGTCTCGACAGTACACTAATCAAAGACGAAGAGGCACTTACACAACTTAGTCTTACTCAAGTTACTATCAGAGCAGTCGGTCTCGACAGTACACTAATCAAAGACGAAGAGGCACTTACACAACTTGGTCTTACTCAAGTTACTGTCAGAGCAGTTGGTCTCGACAGTACACTAATCAAAGACGAAGAGGCACTTACACAACTTAGTCTTACTCAAGTTACTATCAGAGCAGTCGGTCTCGACAGTACACTAATCAAAGACGAAGAGGCACTTACACAACTTGGTCTTACTCAAGTTACTATCAGAGCAGTCGGTCTCGACAGTACACTAATCAAAGACGAAGAGGCACTTACACAACTTGGTCTTACTCAAGTTACTGTCAGAGCAGTTGGTCTCGACAGTACACTAATCAAAGACGAAGAGGCACTTACACAACTTAGTCTTACTCAAGTTACTATCAGAGCAGTCGGTCTCGACAGTACACTAATCAAAGACGAAGAGGCACTTACACAACTTGGTCTTACTCAAGTTACTGTCAGAGCAGTTGGTCTCGACAGTACACTAATCAAAGACGAAGAGGCACTTACACAACTTAGTCTTACTCAAGTTACTATCAGAGCAGTCGGTCTCGACAGTACACTAATCAAAGACGAAGAGGCACTTACACAACTTGGTCTTACTCAAGTTACTGTCAGAGCAGTTGGTCTCGACAGTACACTAATCAAAGACGAAGAGGCACTTACACAACTTAGTCTTACTCAAGTTACTATCAGAGCAGTCGGTCTCGACAGTACACTAATCAAAGACGAAGAGGCACTTACACAACTTGGTCTTACTCAAGTTACTATCAGAGCAGTCGGTCTCGACAGTACACTAATCAAAGACGAAGAGGCACTTACACAACTTGGTCTTACTCAAGTTACTGTCAGAGCAGTCGGTCTCGACAGTACACTAATCAAAGACGAAGAGGCACTTACACAACTTGGTCTTACTCAAGTTACTATCAGAGCAGTCGGTCTCGACAGTACACTAATCAAAGACGAAGAGGCACTTACACAACTTGGTCTTACTCAAGTTACTATCAGAGCAGTCGGTCTCGACAGTACACTAATCAAAGACGAAGAGGCACTTACACAACTTGGTCTTACTCAAGTTACTATCAGAGCAGTCGGTCTCGACAGTACACTAATCAAAGACGAAGAGGCACTTACACAACTTGGTCTTACTCAAGTTACTGTCAGAGCAGTTGGTCTCGACAGTACACTAATCAAAGACGAAGAGGCACTTACACAACTTAGTCTTACTCAAGTTACTGTCAGAGCAGTTGGTCTCGACAATACACTAATCAAAGACGAAGAGGCACTTACACAACTTAGTCTTACTCAAGTTACTATCAGTGCAGTCGGTCTCGACAGTACACTAATCACTAGTCGAAATGGTATTCAAATACTTCTTGTTAACAACTTTCTAACTACGTATATTATTTACACATTAGTATTTTTAAATGTCATTGGTACATTATGTTTTGCATCGTTGCTATATTGTCTACTCACCGGTTTTTCTTGAATGTTTATCCATTTTGATGTCTTGTCATTCATCAACATAAACACGTATGCAGATGTAAAGTGGCCAAACATTGCTTAAACTGAAGTAAATTTTAGTTACTATAGCCGTTGTAACGTGGGCAAAACCTCGTGAGAATTTCGTAAGTTGCGATTTTCGAAGCTGCGCAAATTCGCAAGTCGTATATACGCCATACGTGCGCAAATTCTTACGTACAAAAAGGCGGTAATATATATATATATATATATATATATATATATATATATATATATATATATATATATATATATATATATATATATATATATATATCTGTAAAAATGTACATAAATGAAAGAGAAACAAAATAGTTTGTAGGTTTTGCTATATTTGAGGTTTCATCGCGTCAAGGTAGTGCGTAGTGCGGTCGCTCGCCGGACCCAGCCGATTGCTAGTTGCGATGCATCCATTTATTTCGAATTCGTTATTTCGTTCGTTCCATGTCACCTCTCGAACTGGTGACGGGATCAAGACAGTGACTTCAGTCCTTCCTTTCCACGTCTGACTTCTTTGTCAACAAAACGAAGGCTGTCATTGGCCAGTAACTGGGAGAAGTATAGCCAATAAGAATTAGTCTGTCTTCCTGTCATATATATATATATATATATATATATATATATATATATATAGATGATTTGGAAGATGACATATCTAGTAATTAAATTATAACGCATGAAGAGAAGGCAGCAGCAGTGGGCAAACTACGTCAAGATTTATAAAATCTTAGATGTGGCAACTAAAATTGTGGCTTAATTAATTAAACATAATGTGTACATAGATATGCGATAATTTTATGTTGTGACAACTGAGATGCAATAATTGGACAAAACTAAACGTACATGTGGAGATACGTCGAATATGTTATCAAGTGTATCATATGGTGCATACATGTTGGAATTAAGTGTGCATATTATGAGTGTTCATATTATATATCATATTATGTGTGTTCATATTATATATCATATTATTATTATTGTATTATTATTATTATTATTAACAAATTGTTTCTCTGCATAGCGCTGGTTCTTTGCGTCACCGAAGAGGACACCTAACACATGACCATGGTGGTCATGTGTTAGGTGTCATGAAGAGAGGCAATGAAGAGACGGGACACCGGAAGGTTGTAAAGAAAGAAAAGATCCATGGAACGGCGCTGCATTTGGTTTCGGAGTTCAACTCAGAGTTGAAGACATTCGCAAAGCTTATTATTATTGATGGGCCGAAACACTAATACACTCATTGTGACCACGGCCAAGATACGCACAGTGGACGTTGTAAACGAGCTGTAGGTGCGTTTGTTTATCGCAAATAGACCCCGCGTAACTGCATTATGTCAGTAACCAGGCAACGGAGGAGTATGTGATGCTGATGCTGAGTTCTTGCAAGTTTAGCATAATTTAGTGCACCGATTAAAAATTGTTTTACATTATCGCATCATGGAACTATATAATATATACCACGAATGCAACAACAGGAAGAGCAACGACATCGTCATCATCTCGAGTGATACCACAGAATGAAGAAGAAAATAATAATAAGAAGAAGAACAACAAAAACAAAAACAATACGAATTGCACCACCAACGAATTTACAATAATAATAATAACAACAACAACAACAACAACAACAACAACAACAACGACAATACTAATAATACAAAGGCTGCTAATCATAGTACCAATACTATGCATTTATATAGCGTCTGGATCTCGGGCGCTTTACATAAAATTGCATCAATTAATAGCACCGCTGGTTCTTTGTCTACAGAAGGCAAGCATTGCTCCCAAGTCATCATCATTAGCGGAGTCTGCCTACTCGGCATCATCCTGCTGGCCATCGGAGGCTTCGTCCTGCTTTGGTTCCCTGCCTGGGCCAGTATGTATTGCAATTTCATCTATACGATTTTCGCTGGTTGGAAACGAGTCCATTAGACTAACGCCTAAACACACGAAATAGGACTTTCGTTGTACTGATTCTTCAACAACATATCAGTCATTTAATCAAAACAATGAAAGTCCATATTTGCGTGTTAGTTACTGTAATAGACACATATCCAACCAACCACGTGGTGCAGATCAAAGTGGACTTCCATTGTCTTAACTGCTCAACACCGATACGTTTCGAGCCGTGCTACGTATACGTAAATTCGAATAATTTTTATAATGGCCTCCGTTAGTGAATTAGACTTACATTTTACACCCGATGTAATCTAGGTATCCATGAACAGTTATAACTATACAGGACATAGAAAACACTTTTACTGTAATTATGCGTTTAAGAACACTCTATGCACACTACACTACATACATGCATGCATATATACATACATACATACATACATACATACATACATACATACATACATACATACATACATACATACATACATACATACATGCATGCATGCATGCATGCATGCATGCATGCATGCATACATACATACATACATACATACATACATACATACATACATACATACATACATACATACATACATACATACATACATACATACATACATGCATACAAACATACATACATACATATAGTACAATGATAATTTCATTTTGTGATTACAAAACATACATATACACCATGTATGTACTTTTAGTCCAGCTATTCGAACGAAATGTGTTATAGGACTATTTCAAGAGAACAAAGATAATGATGGATCAGGGAGACTAAAACCAGACTTGGCCGCTGTTGTAGGAGCAACTTCATTGCGCTTTAAACAATTCTTTGGTGCATATATGTTATTTAATATTAATGAATATCTATGACGTAGATTTATGGAGAGTAAATTATAATTAAAAATCCCTCTGCCATTCTTGATTACATCAGGCGTTGAGTACATTTGTTGACATATATTTCTTGATTACATCTTGTTTACATCAGGCGTTGGGTACATTTGTTGACATATATTTCTTGATTACATCTTGTTTACATCAGGCATTAAGTACATTTGTTGACATATATTTCTTGATTACATCTTGTTTACATCGGGCATTAAGTACATTTGTTGACATATATTTCTTGATTACATCTTGTTTACATCAGGCATTAAGTACATTTGTTGACATATATTTCTTAATTACATCTTGTTTACATCAGGCATTAAGTACATTTGTTGACATATATTTCTTGATTACATCTTGTTTACATCAGGCATTAAGTACATTTGTTGACATATATTTCTTGATTACATCTTGTTTACATCAGGCATTAAGTACATTTGTTGACATATATTTCTTGATTACATCTTGTTTACATCAGGTATTAAGTACATTTGTTGACATATATTTCTTGATTACATCTTGTTTACATCAGGCATTAAGTACATTTGTTGACATATATTTCTTGATTACATCTTGTTTACATCAGGCATTGAGTACATTTGTTGACATATATTTCTTGATTACGTCTTGTTTACATCAGGCAGTGAGTACATTTGTTGACATATATTTC
This sequence comes from Lamellibrachia columna, assembly GCA_963662155.1. Classification (NCBI taxonomy): domain Eukaryota; kingdom Metazoa; phylum Annelida; class Polychaeta; order Sabellida; family Siboglinidae; genus Lamellibrachia; species Lamellibrachia columna. Next base: position 43,160,720 of record OY759268.1, on the reverse strand, counting down.
TTGATTGTGTCTTGTTTACATCAGGCATTGAGTACATTTGTTGACATATATTTCTTGATTACATCTTGTTTACATCAGGCATTGAGTACATTTGTTGACATATATTTCTTGATTACGTCTTGTTTACATCAGGCATTGAGTACATTTGTTGACATATATTTCTAGATTACGTCTTGTTTACATCAGGCATTAAGTAAATTTGTTGACATATATTTCCTGAGAGGACGTGTATTCCACACTCCAGCACCAGCCAATTTCTTTGTAACTTCCGGATGTCGCCAGTGTTTATTTTATAATGTTTTTGGTTGTGTGTGTGTGTGTGTGTTTGTGCGTGCGTGCGTGCGTGCGTGCGTGCGTGTCTGCGTGCGTGCGTGCGTGCGTGCGTGCGTGCGTGCGTGCGTGCGTGCGTGCGTGCGTGCGTGCGTGCGTGTGTGCTAACAGTTGCTGTAAATAGTTTAGAGTGCAACTTTAACAATATCACGTGGTTGTGTCGTAGAGCTATGGCTGCGAATTAAAACAGCCAAGGTTAATCCAATGAACGTCGACGTCGACGATATTGCCAAGTCGTCCGACTGTTTGTTCACAGTCGAATCTGTGTGAACACCGTCAGCAGTGTGTTGAGAGACATGGTTGGCGACGTTTCTTCTACTTCGGTTTTACGAAATGCGGCAAACATGATTGCAAACTGAAATGTCGGTGTTGCCACGATGAACAACATCAGAGGCTTTGGTTTTAGCAAACGCCACCTTAAGTTGCAACCTGTTAAGACATAGTGCATGGTTTGTGCATTTAAACAATATCTGCACTTGTTTGTCGTTCTGTTTATTTACAACACATTTTGGCGAATGTCAATAAAATACATTTCCTTCACAAAGGATGTCAATTGTAAGTGCAAATAAGCGCGTGCAGTAAAATGATACGCTGTGACGAAACTGGTTAATACTCCATAAACGGTCTTGACAAGGGAAATACCGAAATGAAACTACAAATTTAAGTGCGTTAGGTTACCATGAGATTGCATGTAATGTTTCATATATATAATTTTTTGCGTACACTAATTGTATATCTGTGCGTTCACCTGTACACAATGTTGTGTTGTTTTGTTAAACTTCAACAATGAGTGAAGCTTAAAATGAAACATACGTACTCATTAATTGCTGTGGATAACGAACAAAACGTCACGTACTTGCACATGTGACTTTGTGTTAGTCTGACTTTAGGGAAAACAAAAGAAACGCAACAAAGAGAAGCTACACAGTTACTAGTGTATATTGTCTGTCATCTTAGAGGAGCTTAACATGTGACTTTGTGTTAGTCTGACTTTAGGGAAAACAAAAGAAACGCAACAAAGAGAAGCTACACAGTTACTAGTGTATATTGTCTGTCATCTTAGAGGAGCTTAACATGTGACTTTGTGTTAGTCTGACTTTAGGGAAAACAAAAGAAACGCAACAATGAGAAGCTACACAGTTACTAGTGTATATTGTCTGTCATCTTAGAGGAGCTTAACATGTGACTTTGTGTTTGTCTGACTTTAGGGAAAACAAAAGAAACGCAACAAAGAGAAGCTACACAGTTACTAGTGTATATTGTCTGTCATCTTAGAGGAGCTTAACATGCGCTGGATTTTCTACACGAGCTTTGCTTTCAAGTACATGTACGTAAAGAATATATCCATACGAAACCTGTATATATGTACCATATCGTATCAAAATAAAGAGCTAGCTTGTGAAGTGTTTGACATATTTCTTACCGGATTTTTGGCTTTTCAAACAGTTAAGGTGTATACACGGAATGACATATTACATCACAGTTTAACAATATTTAACAAGATTTGCCATTCAAGCCAAAGGCCCAGATTTCAAGTGGGCAAGGAAGCCATTGATTTATCGAGAGTGCAGCAATGTTCATCTACGTGTAACCATACCCTCCTGAGATATATAAATAAATGTTCACAAAGCTTCTCCGTAATATTCACTGTATATGTTAGATCACTGTACATTCAGGCACTGATGGCCATCCCAAAGCTTTGCCAAATTATAAGCAAAGTGGCCCATTAACAATTATCATCGCCATGTGAGTCTTGTTGGATGGGTAAGATACATAATAGAACAGTGCATTGTATTGCATTACATTGCACGCACGCACGCACGCACGCACGCACGCACGCACGCACGCACGCACGCACGCACGCACATACTTAAGACATGCATACAAACACCAATACAACAACAACAACAACAACAACAACAACATATCAACAACAACAAAACTCATTCACGCATTCTCTCACGAGAGAACTTGCTGTTCCAGACATGTGCAACTCTTTGGCTTCGTACAATCCTTTGGCAGAATCGAATCACACAGAATGTCATTCCTGCCCAGAACTGTCGTCAACTGGAATAATTTTCTCACACAGTCATGTGGTGCAGCCCCCATATTGGAGACATACATGCATCTTATGACGGGCCTCCCCCTCCCAGAGTGAGACGTATTTTGTATTTTATTCAGTACTATGTCGTTTTATTTGTAATAGGGCAAGTAGTATATAGTAATAAAATATTATAATTCTTGTTGCCCTTTTTCGACAATGTTATAGCTATGTAATGTTGTAAATGTCGCGTCTTATGGTTTGTTTATTGTTGAAATAAAAAAGTTGACTCATTCATTCAGACACACAGGCACTTTACCTTTTTACTTTCATTTATATTTTTACCCATTTTCCAGGTTTGTTACTGGAGTTTTGCTATAATTCGCTCCAGTACCCTACATTTTAGTCCACCACTAGAAGAGGGTCACTCGGTACTGGAAGAAGAAGATAAATATTATTATAATTTTATTGAATAATTCGGACAGTTTACTCGATGACGTAATCAGCACGTCTGTTACGGTTGCTCATAACAACGTACAGTTCTAACGTGACCGCCATATTGCGAAGTGCGCATCCCACCTTGGTGCTGCGACACGGGGCCAAGTTGAGGGCAAATGCCTGCCAACGCACATTCGCTTTCGTACTGGGATTCGTAGCTCTGGTCAGTGTGGACGGTTCCCATCTCTCGGAGTCTGCACTACAGAGTCTGCACTACAGAGTCTGCACTACAGCTTGGTGAGAAGATTACATTCAAGAGTAGGAACACACAATGCGATTTAGTTCCTCCTTATTACATAAATTGAACGAATATATAGATTAATTCAACTTGATTAAAAGTAATATTACTTAAGTTATTAATGACAATATCTATATTTGTGAAACAACGTGTAGTTTTCATTCGCCAGCCCGTCTGATTCCATATAACGTAGCAGACAAACGACATGTGGAATAAATCTACATAATGACAACGAAACATGTTAAGTTAGTTATTAGTTAGCCTATTGGGGAATGAAGCGTGCATGGTGTCCGATAGTTTTTGCCATTCTTTCCTATTGGTGGCTCTTGACATACATCTTCAGCTACAATCCACATGGGGCACCTCGCCGTCAACATTTCCTCGACGTATGAGGGGTCTGCCTGTGTCTTCGTGTCGCAAGCACGCACGCACGCACGCACGCACGCACGCACGCACGCACACACGCATGAACGCATGCACGAACGCACCCACGCACGCACTGCTGTAAATTATGTTGAATGTCAGCTGTAAATGATATCTCGATGCAATGACGTCATCGTCGTTTTGACCGTGCTGACCGTCAATATATCAAACTGTGAGGCATGTCGTCCATCCAGGACACCGGGCTGCCGTGACAACGACCGTGATGGAGTGGACTGTTCGTCTACTGGCCTCATTCAGCCTGTATATCATCGCCGCAAGTCTCGAAGAAGGTAATAATTATGTTCTGCGGGGAACATTCTTTCGAGCCAGGGGGTAGTAATACGTCTTCCACCGTCTACGAGTCAACCTTCTCTCCAAGACTTCCGACTCGGTGTGTGCACACGTGCTAAAGTGCTGTAAGAGAAAAGTAATAAAATATTTGGGAAAAAGAGAAAATATGATAGTATGCATGTAGTACTGCAATTTAATGAGAGGAAAAGTGATAGCGTAAAAAGATGCAATGTGCATTAATGTTGCAAGCTGGAGATCCTCTGTATGAAAATCTCCAAACTTGACGCTGTAGCTGCGTCGGCTGGCAGGTTGTTCCAGTTGGATATGGTACGGGGTAGAAAGCTGAACTGGTTGAATTGTTTAGTGACTAGTACAACGTTACCCTGGCATATATCCCACACACTGTATGGAGGTGAACCGAATGATCTGTATTCCGGCCCACTTGTTATCTTGGTCCTTCTTGATTCGGGGAACGATTTAAGAGCAATTCAAGGAAATATCTATCATTACCCTTCCAGCCAAAGATGACCGGTCAACAGATGACCGGTCAACAGCCAATTAAAGCCAAGTGTCCTAAGTGCGGACCAACGTTAAGTTAGCAAGTATTATGATTGGTTAAGTTAAAACAATATTTGGGCACGTGTCACAATGTATGCAATGTATACAATACGATACGAAGACGTCTATTGCACCAAAATCCTCGGGAAGCCACGCCCAAAAGGCCCGTTAAAACTAAAGGGTTATTAGGCAATCACATAAAGAAAATAATGTCAAAACAATAAATGCCTGATTAACATCACGTCATCAGCATGTACATGTTTTTATTTTATAAACAAATATATCTACACACGGACGCACGCACGCACGCACGCACGCACGCACGCACGCACGCACGCACGCACGCACGCACGCACGCACACACGATCGCGTTATTGCTTTTTTGTGTAGTTTGAAATTCGATGTGTTGATGACCCCACGAAATTCATTTACACATTCAATGTCTATCCCATCTATTTGTACCAAAGGATAACTTTTTTATTGTTTTGATATTTAGCTAATTACTTTAGCTTTCAGCCAATTGCTAATCTTTTTGAGTTTTTTGTTTATATTTTTAATTTGGATTCGGACATCTGAACCTTTATAATTACACGATGTACTATATAGTTAAGGTGGTCCATCATCATATATAACGTATTTAAACCATACTGTGAAACAAGTTTTCCATCTTCCAGGTGAGTTCATATACACATCAGAGATGCGCATCGTGGACCGGTCATTTCAGCCAGAATTCGGTGATCCCACGTCACAGGAATACAAGGCGTTGAAGGACGAAATGAACGTCAAGGTAATGTCTGCATGTCAAAGGCGTTATTCCTAAGACACGATCAACATCCGCGGGAGATACTACTCTCCTGCTTGTCACTGAAGTACGGGTGACGCTGGCATCTACATATTGGTCCTCGAATTTTCTTTAATTTTCCTTCCGTCACTGATCCCGTTTCACCGCCGTCTCCAGCACCCGCATTCACCATCCCCTACCCCTCCCCTACCCCTCCCCTACCCTCGCCCTCGTTCGCCACTTCCCTCCCAATCTCGCCAAATCTTGTTTCACACAGTCGTCTCATCGTCGTCGCGGTCGTCCTCCTCCACTTCTGCGCTGTCCATATTTATACAATACAATACACAATACACAATACACAATACACAATACACAATACACCATACACAATACACAATACACAATACACAATACACAATACACAATACACAATGCACAATACACAATACACAATACAATACAATACAATACAATACAATACAATACACAGTCGTCTCGTCGCCGGTCGTCCTCCTCTACTTCTGCGCTGTCCATATTTATACAATACAATACGAATGATGTCCGTTGGGCCTTAACGTGTCGGACTCTTTGCTAGGGTATCTTGACAATTCCTAAATAAATCCGGAAAGACGCCAGGATGTATAAAGGATCTGGTTCAAAGGGGTTGCGTATGATGTTATTCATGAAAAATCCATAGTACACTGTGTAAAAATATGCAATCAGCGTTTAACGAGGTTGCCATCCCAAACAACAAGTTCCTGATGGCAAGTGGACAAGGAAGCCATTGGCTTATCGAGAGTCCAACAATTTTCTCATCTATGTGTAGCCCGCCCTTATCAAATATCTGTCAATTCTATTTTTTTTTAAATTCACACTACTAGCATTAACACAATCATTGGCAGTTTGTTCCATTCATTTATCACCCTCTGTGAGAAAGTACTTTCTCATGTCCAACCTACACTGCTTCTTAACTAATGCTGCTTTGTGTCCTCTGTTCTTTTTTATTCTTATGCTTGTTTTGTTGTCATAAAACAATTATGTAATTATCATCACCACTGAATCACTGTCTCACGGAACGGAACACCCCTTATATATTATATAATTATCATCACCACTGAATCACTCTCTCACGGAACGGAACACCCCTTATATATTATGTAATTATCATCACCACTGAATCACTGTCTCACGGAACGGAACACCCCTTATATATTATGTAATTATCATCACCACTGCATCACTGTCTCACGGAACGGAACACCCCTTATATATTATGTAATTATCATCACCACTGCATCACTGTCTCACGGAACGGAACACCCCTTATATATTATGTAATTATCATCACCACTGTATCACTGTCTCACGGAACGGAACACCCCTTATATATTATGTAATTATCATCACCACTGAATCACTGTCTCACGGAACGGAACACCCCTTATATATTATGTAATTATCATCACCACTGAATCACTCTCTCACGGAACGGAACACCCTTATATATTATGTAATTATCATCACCACTGCATCACTGTCTCACGGAACGGAACACCCCTTATATATTATGTAATCATCATCACCACTGAATCACTGTCTCACGGAACGGAACACCCCTTATATATTATGTAATTATCATCACCACTGAATCACTGTCTCACGGAACGGAACACCCCTTATATATTATGTAATTATCATCACCACTGCATCACTGTCTCACGGAACGGAACACCCCTTATACATTATGTAATTATCATCACCACTGAATCACTGTCTCACGGAACGGAACACCACTTATATATTATGTAATTATCATCACCACTGAATCACTGTCTCACGGAACGGAACACCCCTTATATATTATGTAATTATCATCACCACTGAATCACTGTCTCACGGAACGGAACACCCTTATATATTATGTAATTATCATCACCACTGAATCACTGTCTCACGGAACGGAACACCCTTATATATTATGTAATTATCATCACCACTGCATCACTGTCTCACGGAACGGAACACCCCTTATATATTATGTAATTATCATCACCACTGCATCACTGTCTCACGGAACGGAACAACCCTTATATACATGCGAAAACTTCCCCTGTTTAAACAAAAAATACTGTCCCTAAAATGTCCCGTTTTCCCAAAAGGCAGGGCAGTATAACTGTATAATGCGTGCATCACATGGACCATCATATATATGATTAGACAACTTTGCCACTCGATGTTAATCGCAACAGTAGGCCGTCAATTCAACTAATAGTGTTTTGTGGTGCATTTCTTGTTGTCCCGCTTCTTCTAACGCCACCTGCTGGTGCAAATTGTATGATTAATTGTAAATAATAAACACTTTCGTAACCTACAAATATCACTTTTAATCATGCGTACGGTTGGAATATGTGCACTTAGAGTTTGACCGAAATTACCCATGATCGAATAAGTTATGCGCATTTTCTAATATTGGTATGTTATTGATAACATACAGTGATGCAAAACAAACACCTATGATCCAAACAATAGGATAACCCATTGTAGATATAACGTACAGTTGTCCACAGCGCTATGCGAACAATTACGTATAATTGTTCACAAGGTAATGTGTCTTTTCTACGAGTATCCGAAGTTACGTAATACAAGGGTAAGGCGTCTTTACTATTACTGTTAGCATTACGTCGCAATTTCGAGAGTTGGAAAGAAGCCGTCAATGTGTTGATTTACAGCACCAAGAAGTAATTCATAGAAAGATATTTTTGCGATAACTGTTTAATATTGTTATCATGACAGTCACTTAAGAAATGCTTTGTACCAAGTTATCCCGTCAGGAAGATTAGCATTTTTCAAGTTAATGTAATATTCGTTCGAATAGATATTGCGACTGTACGGAGATCAGCTCGGCGCCAACGAACTGAAACGGGTCGCCGATATGACATTCAGGTAGTTATTTTGACCTATTAAATGTGCAATATTTTATTTCAGTTCGAATTTGTTTCAAGTAACTATTATAATAGTATTTATCTGGGCACATCCTTACTCCGTTCAAGCGGTACGAGATTCATACTTAAGGTATTTTGCTCAAAAATAAAAAAACAATGCGGAAGCATATACATAGACATATACACACACGCATTCGCACGCACGTACGCACGCACGCAAACAAAACACGCACACGCGCGTGCTCGCTCTCATACATAACTACACAGAGACACGCACGCACGCACGGTCGCACGTAAGAACGAACGCACGCACGAACGCATGCAAGCACGCGTACGCGGGCGCACACATGCACGCACTGTGATTGTGATTGTATGTTGCAGCAATGGAAGCATTTTAGTACGATACAAACTCGTGCTGGCCAAGAACGTCAGTATTAAGACGTTGGCCAACCTCTTGAAAAAAGCATCGAAGAGAAACTCTTTCGGTTTCCATATCAACACCAGCTCAGTCAAAGTTGCACGTACGTTATCCATACATTGTCCATACATTATCCGTACGTTGCTCTCATGTTGCCCGTATGTTGCCCATACGTGACACGTACGTTGGCTGTAGGCTGTCATGTCGTTGTCAGCACTCAAAGTTAGCCATACTGTTGGGACCAAACCACAATTATTATTTCTGTTTCGTTCTAAGAATTCGCCATTTAAAGCCAATCCACCCAACGTGTTATGTTGATAAAACATGTTGTTAAATTGTTAAAAGAAAATAGTAATATGTTATAAAGAAAGTAGAATATTGTTTTATGCCCTATTTTGTGATCTGATTGTGACCTGAATATGTCCCCAGACTATTTCTGTCGCAGGAACAGTAATCATTCATTCATTCAATCTGAGTTGCATTTGAGTGCCTGCAATGGGCCATCAAAACAAAAAAACCAACCTTGTTGAAATTGTAGACCATATGTTTAAACTATAGTACAATGATCATTTACCATTAATTAAGAGAAACAAGTTTGCATACGTTAGAGTTACATAATCAAAATACAAGATAAACAATGAATTATATATTTCAAAGCGACAAAAGCAATTATTGTGAAACATTGCCTACAGTAGTAAATAGTGACGTATTTAGTGGGAGACCATTAAGCATTTTTACCGTATTTTTCCGTTGCGCCGCTTCATGGTAGCATGGGAAACTGAGCTTACCCCCCATTTCGCCTCCCACTTTGCGAAATCCTAGCTACTCCACTGGTAGTAAGCCCAACATTGTGAAGTTATCTGCAAACAATTAGAAAAATAAGCAAATGAAGCATCTGCTGTTTCCATATGGTTAGTAATTACTTTTGGATAAATACTGATATGGCAAATATCAAGGCGTATAGTGTGTTAACTTTTTGGTGAGTGTATCAATCGCCAAATGTTAATGTAACTTTGCATATGTCGCTACCTCGACAAGTGATACTTATTCTAGTGACCAACCCTCAAATACATTAGTATGTATTTACCAACCACCCAATGAAAATGGCTTTGTGTTCAGAGACTTCGGTTGACAACTTGACACTTTGTGTTCAGAGACTCCGGTAGACAACTTGACACTTTGTATTCAGAGACTCCGGTAGACAACTTGACACCTTGTGTTCAGAGATTCCGGTAGATAACGTGACACTTTGTGTTCAGAGACTCCGGTAGACAACTTGACACTTTGTGTTCAGAGACTCCGGTAGATAACTTGACACTTTGTGTTCAGAGACTCCGGCAGACAACTTGACACTTTGTGTTCGGAGACTCCGGTAGATAACTTGACACTTTGTGTTCAGAGACTCCGGTAGACAACTTGACACTTAGTGACGATCTGATCACCTTTCCTCCAACTACAACACCAACTACTACAGTCATAACGTTTGATGTCACTTCTGCTACTCACCGAACTGACCATCGCCCAAGCACTCCCGCGACAGCAGAACCAACGACCACGTCAGCAGAACCAACGATCACGTCAGCAGAAACAATTTCGTCTGGTAAGTTATGCGGAAAGTATGATACGTTTTTGGTAGAAAAGTCAGTTGATACGCTTTCAAAGAGAAGTATGGAAATAGTGGATAATCGCATACAACTTTGTATCGCCTTTCCATCCTGATAACTACCATGTTATAAAGAGTGTTCAACTTGTCATTAAAAGAGGGAGGGTTCCTTCTGAATGGAAAGAAGCAAACATCATACCATTATTTAAAAAGGGTTCGAGAAATAAGTAATAAAATTAACGACCAGTGAGGAGTTTAACATTATTGATTTGTAAATTATTAGAAAGGTTACTTAAATACCATATGGTGGACTTACTTGTTAGGCATAAATTATAAAATCCATCTCAACATGGATTTTTAAAAGCGAAGTCATGCTTAACAAATATGTTATGTTTCTTGGAAGAAATCACTAAGTGGATAGACTAGAGATCAACAGTAGATATCATATACTTAGATTTTTAGCAAGCTTTTGACAAAGTGCCACATCAAAGATTACTGCTTGAATTAAAAGCCATTATATCGGGGATGGCATAATCGACTGGATAGAACAATGGCTGACTGACAGAAGACAGCATGTTGTAATATATGGGGTGGTTTCAAACTGGAAATCAGTTTTGAGTGGGGTACCACTAGGATCAATATTAGGACCTTTATTATTCTTAATATATATCAACGACTTGGACGATAATATAACAAGCAACGTACTGACATTTGCTGATGACACAAAGTGTTTAGAAAGGTTAACAATGATGGTGATAAACAACATTTACAAAACGATCTAGACAGATTCGTGAAATGGTCTGAGAAATGGCAGATGTTATTCAACTTTGGGAAATGTAAATGCCTACACAGAGGGCACAGGAACTTGGATGTAAACGATAACGGGGACGTGCATGGCAATGGTGGCGCCATCCCGCGATCAAAATTTAACTAGCAATTATTTGATAACATTATTGCTTGAAATAAAGCGAAATGTCACCAAGAGACAAGACAGACTGCTGGTGTCTGGTGTATATTATACTTTATGCCACTGAAGACAATACATTAACGTCACATTCTCGATTCCTTAGTCAAGTTCGTGGTTACACCTTCGTGCTTATTTTGAAACAACTAAATATTCATACTCTTCAACATTCAGCATAACACTGTATCGATCGGTATTCGTTTCAGTGGACATAGGCTGCACCAAATTAGGCTGTCTGAACGACGGTAAATGCATCAAACAGGGCAATGCATCCTGGTGCATGTGTACAACATGGTACTCCGGTCGATACTGTGATATAGGTATGTCAGGTCATTTACTACACTTATGACATCCATAATGGACTAAGTAAACGACGATCTGTTCGTGTGCTGCACAGAAAGGCACCCACTGTGCGATAAGTAGGCTGTGTTTGAGCCTGCATTTATCTTCTTAATATACATTGTTGTAGGATACGTCAATTCATGTCCTGTAATATTCTTGTGCATAATGCAAACTAGATTTGCTAGGCCACTTCCTGTGCTGCACAGTCTTACGTCCACTACAAGAGAGATAGGCTAGGACAGTTATTGTACCTATATTCTTACATACACTGCGTGATGGATAAAAGAATAATTTCTAACAAAACATACAGGATACACACACACGCACACACACACACACACACACACACACACACACACACACACACACACACACACACACACACACACACACACACACACACACACACACACACACACACACACACACACACACACACACACACACACACACACACACACACACACACACACACACACACACACACACACACACACACACACACACACACACACACACACACACACACACACACACACACACACACACACACACACACACATATATATTATATATATATATATATATATATATATATATATATATATATATATATATATATATATATATATATATATATATATATATATATATATATATATATAAAATAATAAAAGGATTACTAGAAGAAATAAAAGGTACATGTAAGCAGTTATTAGAAATGTATAACGTACCATCTATAAAAAATTTCATTCTCAGCACAGGTTAAAAGATAAATATGATAATTATTTATGCTATTGATTAAAAAGGTACCAGCCAGTTAATAAACCAGTTATTTGTCCTGTTTGTTGTTTCTTTGGGTGTAGCGTGTATGGCACCGCATATTATATGCCGCGACCCTGGCTGTTGGTAGGAGTTTGTGCAATTTACGCTGTGGTTGTACGATTTGTTTTAAAAAGTTTTCGCATAACTGTGTACGCCTCTCTTCCAGAGTAACCTGCTGTGCATGTGCTAGTGCCTCGATTCATGTCCCGGTACATAATGTTCATAGAACGTCTTTGCACTCGCTCCAAATCACTTTGCAGATCCAGTGTGGGCGAAATGAACCATGCAGGGCAAGCATATTCCAGCGTGGTTCGGACCGCCGTCATGTATGCCGTTAATAAGCCACGGATACATCAGTCCAGATGCTGTACCTATATTCGTACATCCACTGCTAGATAGATAAGCTGGGCAAGTTCCTGTAGCGTATATTCTTATAACTTCTGCAAGATGCCAGTTCCTATACAGAATGGTATTGGCATGCAAGCAATGTAATGCTTATGCAAGCAAACCCATGTGCATTCAGAGGTTAGTCGTCAGAACCTGGGACACGTCTGCGGCGTCCAAGTTTTCATATTGTGCAACATTCAACATTCACCTGTATATTGTATCGAATTAGGCTGTGAATTCGTGTCCTGTAATGTTCTTGTGTATAATGCGAGCTAGATATATTAGGTCACTTCATGAACTGCATATTTGTACACCTACTACAAGGTAGACAGGTTATTGCAGTTACTGTATCGTATATTCGTACATCCACTGCGAGATAGATAGGATAGGCTAGTTCCTGTAACGTATCTTCTTACACCCACTGCAGTATGGATACGACAGACAAGTTCCTGTAACGTATCTTCTTACATCCACTGCAGTATGGATACGACAGACAAGTTCCTGTAACGTATCTTCTTACACCCACTGCAGTATGGATACGACAGACAAGTTACTGTAACGTATCTTCTTACATCCACTGCAGTATGGATACGACAGACAAGTTCCTGTAACGTATCTTCTTACATCCACTGCAGTATGGATACGACAGACAAGTTACTGTAACGTATCTTCTTACATCCACTGCAGTATGGATACGACAGACAAGTTACTGTAACGTATCTTCTTACATCCACTGCAGTATGGATACGACAGACAAGTTACTGTAACGTATCTTCTTACATCCACTGCACTATGGATACGACAGACAAGTTCCTGTAACGTATCTTCTTACACCCACTGCAGTATGGATACGACAGACAAGTTACTGTAACGTATCTTCTTACATCCACTGCAGTATGGATACGACAGACAAGTTCCTGTAACGTATCTTCTTACATCCACTGCAGTATGGATACGACATACAAGTTACTGTAACGTATCTTCTTACATCCACTGCAGTATGGATACGACAGACAAGTTACTGTAACGTATCTTCTTACATCCACTGCAGTATGGATACGACAGACAAGTTCCTGTAACGTATCTTCTTACATCCACTGCAGTATGGATACGACAGACAAGTTCCTGTAACGTATCTTCTTACACCCACTGCAGTATGGATACGACAGACAAGTTACTGTAACGTATCTTCTTACATCCACTGCAGTATGGATACGACAGACAAGTTACTGTAACGTATCTTCTTACATCCACTGCAGTATGGATACGACAGACAAGTTCCTGTAACGTATCTTCTTACACCCACTGCAGTATGGATACGACAGACAAGTTCCTGTATCGTATATTTTGACATCCACTTCTCCCTATCGGCAGCCTTCTCCTTCCACTTATCGTCCTCCTCTGTCTTGTTACACCCCTCTTTACGCAGTCCTCCCATTTCAGTGGCGGACTTCCAATTTTACAGCGGTCTGTCTGTTTCATCGCCTCTGCTGCGTTCTGGTTGTCGGCCGGCCTCCATCCCACAACAAGTGTCCATCCCACATCGCCCGGCTGCTTCGTTAATGGCTTTGTAGCATATAGCGTAATATACACACACACACACACACACACACACACACACACACACACACACACACACACACACACACACACACACACACACACACACACACACACACACACACACACACACACACACACACACACACACACACACACACACACACACACACACACACACACACACACACACACACACACACACACACACACACACACACACACACACACACACACACACACACACACACACACACACACACACACACACACACACACACACACACACACACACACACACACACACACACACACACACACACACACACACACACACACACACACACACACACACACACACACACACACACACACACACACACACACACACACACACACACACACACACACACACACACACACACACACACACACACACACACACACACACACACACACACACACACACACACACACACACACACACATTCGGTCTCTATGTTTTATACTTCCAAGCCAAAGTTTGTTTAGCTTAAATACATCGCTGAGCTTTCCCAGATGAATGTTTACAACAATCGTTTTTACATAGTAGTTACACATCTGTTAGTATTCTTTGCTGCTAAATCATAAACCACTGTGCAACTTACCATTTACTTTGACAACCACGATATATTTCGTGAAAATAATGCATTGAAAAAAAAGTTTTTGGTTGATCGATATCACCATTACAAAATAAGTTCCAACTTTACTACTTCCTGCGTTTTAGGGAAGCCCAATATTTATCTTTAAGATGACGTCGTCGCGTGGGTGTCTATCACGTGACTTAATCTGTTTGACAGAGTTATTTTCGGAAGGTGATGACGATCCGTGTGAAGGACGAACAGGTTGCAAAAGTAAGCATCATCATAAAGTAACTGCAATAATATGGTAATACGCCACAACTGATGCTACTAATATATATATATATATATATATATATATATATATATATATATATATATATATATATATACATGTATATATATACATATAAATTATATATATATATATATATATATATATATATATATATATATATATATATACATATATATATATATACATATATATATATATTTATATATATATATATATTTATATATATATATATATATATATATATATATATATATATATATATATATATATATATATATATATATATATATATATATATATATATATATATATATATATATAGGGCATCCCTAAAATCGACACAAAAGAGGGAACACTATTGACAAATAATCGAAAGTACATATTTTGTGAAATCATCAAACAAACTATTAAATTCTTTAATGCATTATCCAGCATTTATTGAAGTGAAAATGGAAAAGTTGAAACGAGAGGACGCAAGTCATGCTCATGATCTGCCTTGATCCCATCAAGTGTTTACCATTTTGGATATCCAATATTTTGAGCCTTACCAGATCTAACGACTGAAGTAAATTGTTTCGATAATTTGAGCACAAATACATACTTTTTATTGAGCCGACAGCGGATATTACTATTTAAGCTATTAAAACACTACATATTAGGACATCAACGAATCGGATTCTCGATTCTTCTAATTATTATCACTGGGAACGATTTGCAGGATGCAGTTGTCAACTGAAAAATTACAACACCATATTTTTCAGTAGCATCGATTAAAACGACAGAACAATAGCCTGTTATTTCATTTATCTTCAGACCAACTCAAATTGGATTATCAATTACATTTGTCGAAACATTTCGGTGGTTGTCAAAGGAATATGGATGTTTTAATACGACGTTGTATTTAGACTGGTTTCTATTTAAGTGAATTTGGGAAAACCGTGCATGTGGATGATATGTTTCTATTACTAAAGATCATTTGTGGTCAAGGTCATTCTCGACCGGATCTTCCGTAGTAACGTTTCTAATTGTAGGACAAAACAAGAAATGGCCTTTATTTCGTAGCTCTTGTTTTATGTCGTTATTTGTAGAGGCATACAATAGGGGAGGGAGGTGACCATACAATAGGGAAGGGAGGTGACTATACAATAGGGGAGGGAGGTGACCATACAATAGGGACGGGAGGTGACCATACAATAGGGACGGGAGGTGACCATACAATAGGGGAGGGAGGTGACCATACAATAGGGGAAGGAGGTGACCATATAATAGGGGAGGGAGGTGACCATACAATAGGGAAGGGAGGTGACCATGCAATAGGGAAGGGAGGTGACCATACAATAGGGAAGGGAGGTGACCATACAATAGGGGAGTGAGGTGACCATACAATAGGGGAGGGGGAGACCATAGAATAGGGGAGGGAGGTGACCATACAATATGGGAGGGAGGTGACCATACAATAGGCGACGGAGGTGACCATACAATAGGGAAGGGAGGTGACCATACAATAGAGGAGGGAGGTGACCATACAAAAGGGGAGGGAGGTGACCATACAATAGGGGAGGGAGGTGACCATACAATAGGGGAGGGAGGGAGGTGACAATACAATAGGGGAGGGAGGTGACCATACAATAGGGGAGGGTAGTGACCATACAATAGGGGAGGGAGGTGACCATACAATAGGGGAGGGAGGTGACTATATGCATCCAGACTTCACACGTTGGCACAAGCAAATATTGGGAGATCAGCCAAACATGGGATCTCATGGCGAGAATTTTTTTTGGTGAAATTTAGAGAATATTTTTCCTTTAGTGTACTCTCTAGTGAATGTCTTTTGTCACCCAATAACACAAGACTTCTTGTATGTTTCTACATCCAGCCTTTACGCAAAACAAATAACAAATAACACAAGACTTCTTGTATGTTTCTACATCCAGCCCTTACGCAAAACAAATAACAAATAACACAACATTTCTTGTATGTTTCTACATCCAGCCCTTACGCAAAACACGTAAAACGATGTTCGTGTGTTTTGCTTTAGTGCGTGTATTTTCATACAAAATGCGTCACATTATATCGTATAATCATATGTGAATAATCTAAATCAAGCCGAAAACATGTATATAGTAAAATCATGACATGATAAAAATAAATAAAAGAAAAGCGGGATATTTTTTAATGAAAGTGAGCGATCGTGAGGATGTTTGAACAATTGCCAACATTCTGGAGATCTCCCGCCATATCGGGATACTTGGAAGGGCTGGTAGCTGGAGCAATACACGTCTCGCCTTCATCTCTGGTGGAACAACAATTATATATTGTAACGTTATCTTTTTCAGGTCACCTTTTACCAGGTCGTTACAGACACGGTAAGACGCAGGCATTTCTTGAACTTACAATTGTGCGACAAACACGATTTTCTTAATGACGTATAATCCTTATATGTCAAATTATATTACCACAATATATTTAATTATTTATAATTGACAACTATTATTTTATTGTCTAGTTATTTATTAATAAATATATTTTACTAACTATTTATTTATTTAACTACCAATGGTACTTTATATTTTATGTGTGCTTTTGTTTGCTAGTCCAATTTTGTTTAGCCAAATTTTAGAAATATTTAGTGTATTATTATTATTTATGTTTTAGCATTTTAGTTTTGCACGCACTACTGAATAGAGCTTTACTTTAGATTTTAGTGTATAAATAAAGTTATTATCAGTATTATTACAAAGAAATGTAGACAAACTGCCGAACGTGAAGCTTAGAGAAGGTTTCGAGAAGCGTAACCAGGCATATCTATTTCTGAACCCATTCTTTACTTTTGTGCTCGTAAGACATATAAGTGGGACAATGTACTTATAAGATGTCACCCTCTCTTACCATGAGTGGCACACAATGTGCCCTTCTCCGACAATAAACCCAACCTGAGTTCGTCTGCATTATGTTCACATTGTCAACATGTTTATCAGCGATTAAGAACCGCCGCCACCGCCACCGCCACCGCCACCGCCACCGCCACCACTCACACCACCACCAACAACAACACCATCGACTAGAAGCAGCAGCACGACTACCACAATTACTACGACCAATATCATCTAAAAAAACACCACCATCATCATCGCCGCCGCCACCACCACCACCACCGCCGTCGCCACCGGCACCGGCACCGCTTCCAATACTACCAACAGATTCATAATTGTTCAGCAAGTGTCTTGTCTGTAGGACGCCGAATCTACCGGATCCTCGTCATCGTCACTGGCTGCATAATCGGCCTGACTCTATCGGCCACCGGTGTCCTCTTCGTGATCAAATATCGTGTCTGGTCCCAGGTGTATGGTAATAAATAATAATACATTTCTATAATACTTATATCCGCAGGAAACCGAGCTCAGAGGCACAACAAAACCATAATCATTAAGATAAGCAGAATAATGAACAGGGACGAGCAAAAGTAATCAGAAACAGATTTAAGGTAGAAATGCAACTTCGCACGTACGCACGTACTCTAAAACCTACATGATACTTTCTAGGGACTTTCAGATGTTTCAGCTTTGCAACTTATCTAAATATGTTGATTCATAAGTGGTAGATAAGACCTTCCTTACTTACTTACTTATCCGTTTCGCTCTCTACTCGGTGTATAAGGCCACTCAACAACTTATCTAAATATGTTGATTCATAAGTGGTAGATAAGACCTTCCTTACTTACTTACTTATCCGTTTCGCTCTCTACTCGGTGTATAAGGCCACTCAACAACTTATCTAAATATGTTGATTCATAAGTGGTAGATAAGACCTTCCTTACTTACTTACTTATCCGTTTCGCTCTCTACTCGGTGTATAAGGCCACTCAACAACTTATCTAAATATGTTGATTCATAAGTGGTAGATAAGACCTTCCTTACTTACTTACTTATCCGTTTCGCTCTCTACTCGGTGTATAAGGCCACTCAACAACTTATCTAAATATGTTGATTCATAAGTGGTAGATAAGACCTTCCTTACTTACTAACTTATCCGTTTCGCTCTCTACTCGGTGTATAAGGCCACTCAACAACTTATCTAAATATGTTGATTCATAAGTGGTAGATAAGACCTTCCTTACTTACTAACTTATCCGTTTCGCTCTCTACTCGGTGTATAAGGCCACTCAACAACTTATCTAAATATGTTGATTCATAAGTGGTAGATAAGACCTTCCTTACTTACTAACTTATCCGTTTCGCTCTCTACTCGGTGTATAAGGCCACTCAACAACTTATCTAAATATGTTGATTCATAAGTGGTAGATAAGACCTTCCTTACTTACTTACTTATCCGTTTCGCTCTCTACTCGGTGTATAAGGCCACTCAACAACTTATCTAAATATGTTGATTCATAAGTGGTAGATAAGACCTTCCTTACTTACTAACTTATCCGTTTCGCTCTCTACTCGGTGTATAAGGCCACTCAACAACTTATCTAAATATGTTGATTCATAAGTGGTAGATAAGACCTTCCTTACTTACTTACTTATCCGTTTCGCTCTCTACTCGGTGTATAAGGCCACTCAACAACTTATCTAAATATGTTGATTCATAAGTGGTAGATAAGACCTTCCTTACTTACTAACTTATCCGTTTCGCTCTCTACTCGGTGTATAAGGCCACTCAACAACTTATCTAAATATGTTGATTCATAAGTGGTAGATAAGACCTTCCTTACTTACTAACTTATCCGTTTCGCTCTCTACTCGGTGTATAAGGCCACTCAACAACTTATCTAAATATGTTGATTCATAAGTGGTAGATAAGACCTTCCTTACTTACTTACTTATCCGTTTCGCTCTCTACTCGGTGTATAAGGCCACTCAACAACTTATCTAAATATGTTGATTCATAAGTGGTAGATAAGACCTTCCTTACTTACTAACTTATCCGTTTCGCTCTCTACTCGGTGTATAAGGCCACTCAACAACTTATCTAAATATGTTGATTCATAAGTGGTAGATAAGACCTTCCTTACTTACTAACTTATCCGTTTCGCTCTCTACTCGGTGTATAAGGCCACTCAACAACTTATCTAAATATGTTGATTCATAAGTGGTAGATAAGACCTTCCTTACTTACTTACTTATCCGTTTCGCTCTCTACTCGGTGTATAAGGCCACTCAACAACTTATCTAAATATGTTGATTCATAAGTGGTAGATAAGACCTTCCTTACTTACTAACTTATCCGTTTCGCTCTCTACTCGGTGTATAAGGCCACTCAACAACTTATCTAAATATGTTGATTCATAAGTGGTAGATAAGACCTTCCTTACTTACTAACTTATCCGTTTCGCTCTCTACTCGGTGTATAAGGCCACTCAACAACTTATCTAAATATGTTGATTCATAAGTGGTAGATAAGACCTTCCTTACTTACTAACTTATCCGTTTCGCTCTCTACTCGGTGTATAAGGCCACTCAATAACTTCCGCCATTTCTTAAATCTCTAGCTGCTTTGCCATCTTCCAAGAACTCCATTCCTGTTGGTTTTTCTCTACTTCCGCAGTCCGAATAAGACGCAAGGTTATGTTTAGCAAGATTTAACAAGATTGCCATCCAAGGCAAACGCACAGATGGCAAGTGGACAAGGAAGCCATTGGCTTATCGAGAGTCCAACAATTGGTCATCTATGTGTAACCCGCCCTCCTGAGATATGTGTCAACTTTGTTTTTAAGTATATTCACGGTGCTCTCATTTACACAATCTGTGGATAATTTGTTTCATTCATTTATTGTCACTTGTGAGAACGAGTATTTCATGATAACCAATATACAGTGATCCTTTACTAGTGTTACTCGTATCCTTTACTAGTGTTACTCGTATCCTTTACTAGTGTTACTCGTATCCTTTACTAGTGTTACTCGTATCCTTTACTAGTGTTACTCGTATCCTTTACTAGTGTTACTCGTATCCTTTACTAGTGTTACTCGTATCCTTTACTAGTGTTACTCGTATCCTTTACTAGTGTTACTCGTATCCTTTACTAGTGTTACTCGTATCCTTTACTAGTGTTACTCGTATCCTTTACTAGTGTTACTCGTATCCTTTACTAGTGTTACTCGTATCCTTTACTAGTGTTACTGGTATCCTTTACTAGTGTTACTGGTATCCTTTACTAGTGTTACTCGTATCCTTTACTAGTGTTACTCGTATCCTTTACTAGTGTTACTCGTATCCTTTACTAGTGTTACTCGTATCCTTTACTAGTGTTACTCGTATCCTTTACTAGTGTTACTGGTATCCTTTACTAGTGTTACTCGTATCCTTTACTAGTGTTACTCGTATCCTTTACTAGTGTTACTCGTATCCTCTACTAGTGTTACTCGTATCCTCTACTAGTGTTACTCGTATCCTCTACTAGTGTTACTCGTATCCTCTACTTGTGTTACTCGTATCCTCTAAGGTCTCTCAGTTCTGAAATCATTTTAGTTGCTCTCTTCTGTATTCGTTCTAGCGTATATGTATATATTCTTCTTACGATATGGTCTCCAAGCTTGTATACAGTACTCTAAATGAGGCCCAGCTATTGCTTTATCCAGAGGTATAATTTTCTCTTTTTCCTTATATGTTATATTTCTACTAATCAACCCAATAATTTGATAACCATTTGAAGTTGCAATACCATACATATCAGCACATATGGTTACTCCTCATTCCTTTTTATGGCAGTACGTAGAACAATATACCCCATTTCATAGTTTAGTTCCCGTGTCCTGTGTGTAGGCATTTACATTTCAAAAAAATAATAACATTGCCATTTTTCAGACCATGTTATTTTGATCGTTTTGTAAAAGCTGTATATCACCATAAGTTTTAACCTTTCTAGAACGAACGTGGCGCATCACAACGACCAAGGTTCATCCAACCCATGACAACGTCGACAATGTTCATCCAACCCATGACAACGTCGACAATGTCGCTAAACCAGCCGACTCTTTGGCCACAATTCAAACCGTGTGAACACCATCAACAGAAAGTTCATATGAGACATGAACATGGTTGTGACGTGTTTTGCTATGCAGATTTAACGAATTTTACTAAATGTAAAATGTATAATGACAATATTTATCCTCAGCATAGTGGTCTTTGCAAATGCCATGGTAGTTTGCAAAACTGTAAAAAAAATCGTGCAGGGTTAAAGCGCTTTAACTATGTCTGCATATGTCTGCATATGTTTATTATCAAATGTTCGCATATGTTTATTATCAAATGTTCACATATGTTTATTATCAAATGTTCACAAATGTCGGTAAAATACATCAAGCTCACTGAATAATTCTATCATAATTGCAAAAACAAGTGTGAGCATAAAAAAAAATATATCTTTTGACAGTATAAACGGCGGGCGACAAGTAATTATGGATGCACCGTAGGGTCAACCAGAGGTCGTGAAAAAAAGAAGATAAAACAAAAAAATACCAAAAGTGAAATTATAAACTGACGTAAGTGCGTTAGGTTACCATGGCGCTCTACTGCGTGTACGTTGTTGTGTATATCATTATAGTGTACTTCAAGGGTACACTTTTGCGTACACAAATATGTACAGTTTCGTAGATGTTGAATAGTCGTACTGTGTATGCGTCTGTAGCTTTGTGTTAATCTGATTTTATGAAAACGAAACAAACATAACAAAGATAAAAAACACAGTTGCTGGTGAATATTGTGTGTACCAGCGCGGATGAATGCATGCGAATCATCTGTGTATGTAACATGTTGTATCAAAATAAAGAGTTGCTGTAAACCTAACTAAAGTCACGAGAATATGTTTTGTCACAGGAACAGTTCGTTTCTAGCTGTTATTGAGAAACCACCGTTCGAAAAGTGGTACTATTTTAATTCACCACAGACAGAAAGACAGACAGACAGACGGACATACAGACAGACATACA
>OY759268.1:43090168-43132668 GCA_963662155.1 Lamellibrachia columna | reverse complement strand
CCGCCGAAAAAGAGACTTTTTCCTATGTTAAAAATGTTTTTGGCAGCCAGTTAAAAAAAATGGCCGCCAAGCGTGACATAGTTTGCATCTTACATACAAGGTTTTAACATTCCTAGATAATAATCTGATTAATGGGCACCTCTAAGTACATTTAATTACAACATGGTGTGGGGAGCGAGAAAACCCGGGTTCGAATCCTCTTGCTGCCGTTTCAAAGCGCAATTTCTTTCACCCCGCTTTGCCACAGTTCATAGTTCAGCTGTATAACTGGGTACCTGGCTACAGACAGAGGTCGATATATGATCGAATAGTATATGCACATGTAAACGCAGCGTAGCTGAATGGTTCCTAGAGAAGTCGCGATGGCGTTGGAATGAACTGGTCTGCCAGGGGTGAAGCGTAAGGCGATTTGAACAGTCTCAAGAACTGGAAAACGCGCTATGTAAGAACGAATTATGACCGTAATGGAAAATTCCGAATGTCAAAAATGTTTTGGCAGACATAAAAAATGGCCACCAAGGCTGACATAGGACTTTTTCGCGGTGGAACCAATTCTACTTTTTTTTTGTCATAGCCTACACCTGTGTCAATTGTCATGCTTGTGCATCAAACCCCACCATAGATTTTTATATCTGCCTGGCTAAGAAGGGCGGACGTAGAACAAATTGAAGTATTGAGACGTTAGTACGGTGTTTCTGTCTTTACACAATGCTACTGTTATGCAGTATTATTATTATTATTGTTATTATTATTATTATTATTATTAGTAGTAGTAGTAGTAGTAGATATTTGTCGTAAAACAGAGACAATCTTGCGGTACTCTATGTGCGTCTTATTTTATGACTTACCGCTACAACAACCGGTTGCACGCATCATCGTCATCATGTCCAACGTGCAGTTTGATTTATGTACTCGACATTTTATGAAACTGTGATAGGTGACGACGTAGGTTAAGTGGTCTAAGTATTCTAAGGGAGGGAGGGAGAGAGAGAGAGAGGGGGGAGAGAGAGAGAGAGAGGGGGGAGAGAGAGTGAGAGAGAGAGAGAGAGAAAGAGAGGGAGGGAGAGGGAGAGGGAGAGGGAGTGGGAGAGGGAGAGGGAGATGGGGAGGGAGAGGGAGAGGGAGAGGGAGAGGGAGAGGGAGAGGGAGAGGGAGAGGGAGAGGGAGAGGGAGAGGGAGAGGGAGAGGGAGAGGGAGAGGGAGAGGGAGAGGGAGAGGGAGAGGGAGAGGGAGAGGGAGAGGGAGAGGGAGAGGGAGAGGGAGAGGGAGAGGGAGAGGGAGAGGGAGAGGGAGAGATAGTGTGTGTGGGGGGATCCCAGTAATGCACTATATAAAGAGATGCACCCAACCGGAACAACTCACGTGATACACATGTGAACTTTGATCGTACGAGCCGCTGTACACTAGCTGCTGCGGTTGACCGCATTTGCTCTGTCTAGTAACGCCTATATCCGTCGCTGCAGTTACGAGCAGTGAAGCTACGCGTCCAATGTCTTCATGAAACTAAGTCAGTTCCGTGTCATAGTCACAGCTCTGATATCAAACAATTATACGGGCAAACATACCGTTCTTCCCTGAACGCCGCTCCCGTGGGTTCATTGTGTGCTACGTGGCAGGCCTGGCGCTCGAACCGTAATCGATACGAACGAACACGACTGAACGGGGCGTCACGCTCTGATTACGTTGACGGTGTGGCCTTTGCTGAGCTCAACGGGCCGCGTGTTTACAAATGAAGCACGCGCGTCTATAATTACTAGCAAAGATGCCCGCCCTCAGACGGGATATACACACCAAGCTACCTAGTCGATGTTACGTACAATTGGTACGCGTGTTTTCTACTATAACTAACATAAACCGACCAGATGGCGCTACGTGCTCTCAAACAGTTTACGTACCGAAGTGTTCTGCGATTGTTGGAATTAACGTTTTACGTAGCGAACAATTGTGTTACCATAAAAACCTCTAAGAACCCTTGATTTGCGGGGTATTTCGAAAAAATAAAGGCATTACGTTTCTTTTGTGGGGTCGTAGATTAATCACTGGAAGTTTGGCGACCGAGGTGCAAGCCGTCCAGGAGGAAAACGTGAACAAACATACATACATGCGCTAACTCGATTATAGTTAGAAGATATCTGCTTCACAGAGAAGTCGAGTTGGCGTTACAATGAACATGTCCGCCAGGGGGCATGGGAGTCAACATATGCTTATGAAAACGCGGGAAAATTTTCATGAAAAGCGGGAAACATCTTCCCCGATATTTTGTTTGTTCCTTACAAATTACAAAAAGCGGGACTTTTCGCTTTGAACAGTGCCAAGGACTGGATATCGCGGTATATAAGAATGTACCCAACGAATATATACGATTGAAATAGGAGGATTGGGTTTCCGCAAAACTTATGCGTGAGGATAATAATTACCGATCATAAAAGTAATCAATTTATATGATAAATATCACTGTTTCTATTTGTATATTTGTAAACATACACATCAGTGAAAGATAAACAAAACAGTTTGTAGGCTTTTGCTATATCTACTGTTTCACCGTGTCAAGGTATGTGCGTAGATGACGGCGTCTAAGACGGCCACCCCTTGTATCTCGGCCGTAATGTGCTGTCGCGTTTCGCCGAGCAGATCCAACGCTTCCGACCTCGACCTGGATCACAAGCTATATGGCCTCCCACCCGCGGCGGTGTTGAGTTGCCGGAGAAATAAAAATATCCATTTTACTCTCGGATCTAAGGTGAGTGTCGCAACTTCATAAGCAGTCATGAAGAATATCAACCAGAAATTGGCTACGCCTTGGAATAAAATTGATTAATACCGGTCATTCAGTTCGATGTCACGGTGGGGTAAAACGGCCCCCTCAACTGTGGGGTAAAAAGTTATTATTGTGTGTGTGTAGAATATTATGTTTACCTTTAATTACACATAAACTCACAGACATAGTCACAGATAAATAAAAATATAACTTAAGCTGGACACTCAATATTACAATAAGATAATGCCAAAGGTTTCCTTTTTTCTTTATTTGGCAATCTTGTTGTTAAATCCACACGCGCACACATTGTTCATGACAGATAACGCATAACAATTGCACCATATAACGATGTCGATGTTTTCAACTTCGATTCTTTCGAAAAGACGAAGCAACGACGAAGAGGCACTTACACAACTTAGTCTTACTCAAGTTACTATCAGAGCAGTCGGTCTCGACAGTACACTAATCAAAGACGAAGAGGCACTTACACAACTTAGTCTTACTCAAGTTACTGTCAGAGCAGTCGGTCTCGACAGTACACTAATCAAAGACGAAGAGGCACTTACACAACTTAGTCTTACTCAAGTTACTGTCAGAGCAGTCGGTCTCGACAGTACACTAATCAAAGACGAAGAGGCACTTACACAACTTAGTCTTACTCAAGTTACTATCAGAGCAGTTGGTCTCGACAGTACACTAATCAAAGACGAAGAGGCACTTACACAACTTAGTCTTACTCAAATTACTATCAGAGCAGTCGGTCTCGACAGTACACTAATCAAAGACGAAGAGGCACTTACACAACTTGGTCTTACTCAAGTTACTATCAGAGCAGTCGGTCTCGACAGTACACTAATCAAAGACGAAGAGGCACTTACACAACTTAGTCTTACTCAAGTTACTATCAATGCAGTCGGTCTCGAAAGTACACTAATCAAAGACGAAGAGGCACTTACACAACTTGGTCTTACTCAAGTTACTGTCAGAGCAGTCGGTCTCGACAGTACACTAATCAAAGACGAAGAGGCACTTACACAACTTGGTCTTACTCAAGTTACTGTCAGAGCAGTCGGTCTCGACAGTACACTAATCAAAGACGAAGAGGCACTTACACAACTTAGTCTTACTCAAGTTACTATCAGAGCAGTCGGTCTCGACAGTACACTAATCAAAGACGAAGAGGCACTTACACAACTTGGTCTTACTCAAGTTACTATCAGAGCAGTCGGTCTCGACAGTACACTAATCAAAGACGAAGAGGCACTTACACAACTTAGTCTTACTCAAGTTACTATCAGAGCAGTTGGTCTCGACAGTACACTAATCAAAGACGAAGAGGCACTTACACAACTTAGTCTTACTCAAGTTACTATCAATGCAGTCGGTCTCGAAAGTACACTAATCAAAGACGAAGAGGCACTTACACAACTTGGTCTTACTCAAGTTACTGTCAGAGCAGTCGGTCTCGACAGTACACTAATCAAAGACGAAGAGGCACTTACACAACTTGGTCTTACTCAAGTTACTGTCAGAGCAGTCGGTCTCGACAGTACACTAATCAAAGACGAAGAGGCACTTACACAACTTAGTCTTACTCAAGTTACTATCAGAGCAGTCGGTCTCGACAGTACACTAATCAAATACGAAGAGGCACTTACACAACTTGGTCTTACTCAAGTTACTATCAGAGCAGTCGGTCTCGACAGTACACTAATCAAAGACGAAGAGGCACTTACACAACTTGGTCTTACTCAAGTTACTATCAGAGCAGTCGGTCTCGACAGTACACTAATCAAAGACGAAGAGGCACTTACACAACTTAGTCTTACTCAAGTTACTATCAGAGCAGTCGGTCTCGACAGTACACTAATCAAAGACGAAGAGGCACTTACACAACTTAGTCTTACTCAAGTTACTATCAGAGCAGTCGGTCTCGACAGTACACTAATCAAAGACGAAGAGGCATTTACACAACTTAGTCTTACTCAAGTTACTATTAGAGCAGTCGGTCTCGACAGTACACTAATCAAAGACGAAGAGGCACTTACACAACTTAGTCTTACTCAAGTTACTATCAGAGCAGTTGGTCTCGACAGTACACTAATCAAAGAAGAAGAGGCACTTACACAACTTAGTCTTACTCAAGTTACTATCAATGCAGTCGGTCTCGAAAGTACACTAATCAAAGACGAAGAGGCACTTACACAACTTAGTCTTACTCAAGTTACTATCAGAGCAGTCGGTCTCGACAGTACACTAATCAAAGACGAAGAGGCACTTACACAACTTGGTCTTACTCAAGTTACTATCAGAGCAGTCGGTCTCGACAGTACACTAATCAAAGACGAAGAGGCACTTACACAACTTAGTCTTACTCAAGTTACTATCAGAGCAGTCGGTCTCGACAGTACACTAATCAAAGACGAAGAGGCACTTACACAACTTGGTCTTACTCAAGTTACTATCAGAGCAGTTGGTCTCGACAGTACACTAATCAAAGACGAAGAGGCACTTACACAACTTGGTCTTACTCAAGTTACTATCAGAGCAGTCGGTCTCGACAGTACACTAATCAAAGACGAAGAGGCACTTACACAACTTGGTCTTACTCAAGTTACTATCAGAGCAGTCGGTCTCGACAGTACACTAATCAAAGACGAAGAGGCACTTACACAACTTGGTCTTACTCAAGTTACTATCAGAGCAGTTGGTCTCGACAGTACAGTAATCAAAGACGAAGAGGCACTTACACAACTTGGTCTTACTCAAGTTACTATCAGAGCAGTCGGTCTCGACACAACACTAATCAAAGACGAAGAGGCACTTACACAACTTGGTCTTACTCAAGTTACTATCAGAGCAGTCGGTCTCGACAGTACACTAATCAAAGACGAAGAGGCACTTACACAACTTAGTCTTACTCAAGTTACTATCAGAGCAGTTGGTCTCGACAGTACACTAATCAAAGACGAAGAGGCACTTACACAACTTAGTCTTACTCAAGTTACTATCAGAGCAGTCGGTCTCGACAGTGCACTAATCAAAGACGAAGAGGCACTTACACAACTTGGTCTTACTCAAGTTACTATCAGAGCAGTCGGTCTCGACAGTACACTAATCAAAGACGAAGAGGCACTTACACAACTTAGTCTTACTCAAGTTACTATCAGAGCAGTTGGTCTCGACAGTACACTAATCAAAGACGAAGAGGCACTTACACAACTTAGTCTTACTCAAGTTACTATCAGAGCAGTTGGTCTCGACAGTACACTAATCAAAGACGAAGAGGCACTTACACAACTTGGTCTTACTCAAGTTACTATCAGAGCAGTCGGTCTCGACAGTACAGTAATCAAAGACGAAGAGGCACTTACACAACTTGGTCTTACTCAAGTTACTATCAGAGCAGTTGGTCTCGACAATACACTAATCAAAGACGAAGAGGCACTTACACAACTTAGTCTTACTCAAGTTACTATCAGAGCAGTTGGTCTCGACAGTACACTAATCAAAGACGAAGTGGCACTTACACAACTTAGTCTTACTCAAGTTACTATCAGAGCAGTTGGTCTCGACAGTACACTAATCAAAGACGAAGAGGCACTTACACAACTTAGTCTTACTCAAGTTACTGTCAGAGCAGTTGGTCTCGACAGTACACTAATCAAAGACGAAGAGGCACTTACACAACTTAGTCTTACTCAAGTTACTGTCAGAGCAGTTGGTCTCGACAATACACTAATCACTAGTCGAAATGGTATTCAAATACTTCTTGTTAACAACTTTCTAACTACGTATATTATCTACACATTAGTATTTTTAAATGTCATTGGTACATTATGTTTTGCATCGTTGCTATATTGTATACTCACCGGTTTTTCTTGAATGTTTATCCATTTTGATGTCTTGTCATTCATCAACATAAACACCTATGCAGATGTAAAATGGCCCAACATTGCTAAAACGGAAGTTAATTTTAGTTACTATAGCCGTTGTAACGCGGGCAAAACCTCGTGAGAATTTCGTAAGTTGCGATTTTCGAAGCTGCGCAAATTCGCCATACGTGCGCAAATTCTTACGTACAAAAAGGCGGTAATATATACATATATATAATAAATATTATATATATGATTTGAAGTTTTGGTTTGATGATTTGGAAGATGACATATCTAGCAAAGTACTGAAATTTGCAGATGACACAAAAGTATTCATAAAGGTTACCAATGATACATATAAACAAAGTTTACAGGATGATCTATTTAAATTAGTTAAATGGTCAGAAAAATGGCAAATGTTATTAAAATTTGGGAAGTGTAAATGCAAACACATAGGACATGGAAACATGGACGAAGAATATAAAATGGGGGATGCTGTACTAGGTAGAATCACACACGAAACGAACTTAGGAAATTAAATTCTTAGGCTAATTAGGAGAACTGTCATATATAAGGAGAAACAGCTAATTGTATCCCTGTACAAAGCAATAGTTAAACCACATTTGGAATATTGCATACAAGCATAAGGACATAAACAAGCTAGACAGAACAGAATGAAGAACAACTAAAATGATTCCAGAATTGATAGACCTTAGTTATGAAATCCGCTGACTACAATGTGGTTTGACAACACTAGATACCAGGAGACTAAGAGGAGACCAAATAGAAGAGTTTAAAATAGTGAGCAGTTAAGAGGATGTTGATAGGAATATGTCCTTCAAACTTAAAGAAGGCAGTAGAACCAGAGGACACAAAGCAGCATTAGTTAAGGAACAGTGTAAGTTCGACATGAGAAAGTATTCATTCTCACAGAGGGTGATAAATGAATGGAACAAACTGCCAAATGATTGTGCTAATAGTAGTAGTGTGAATATGTTTAAAAATAGAATTGACAGATATCTGATGAGGGCGGGCGATACATAACAAATAAAATTGTTTGACTCTCGATAAGCCAATGGCTTCCTTGTCCACTTGCCATCTGGAACTTGTTGTTTGGGATGGCAATCTTGTTAATTCTGGTTGACTGACTGTCTTGTGATGATCTCGGACAGATAAGTCATAGGACTACAGGAAATTTAATTCAGAATGAATATAATCGAAAATCATTGATTAAGATTGTAATCGATTCCTTGATCGGAAGCATGAACCAGTCAATCGTCGACGAAAGCGATTAATGGAAGCAGCACTAATTAAGAGACATATGTATCCATTGCTCTCTTCGTGTGTAAACAGCGTGGTAGTGGTGTGATGCGAAAACCATTACCATTGTGCAGAAACATAAAAACCTTATTGTGAAAACGTCAAACGTTTTTGTGTCGCGACAAACAGGGAAATTAAATTTTTTTTTGTATTTCCGCGAATAAAAATACAAAAATAAATAAATTGTTTTATTTAAAATACCTGTTTAATTATTTTAATTTTAAATACATTAAAAGCTGCGGGGGTGGTGTAAACCAAAGGCTTCAAACTGCTTAAGATATTCCGTGATCGATTTTCTAGTAGAGTATAACCGAGTGCTGAAGCCAATCGCTGATGCAGTAGTATGCCGCCAGGTGCACCTACATTACATCTTACGGTTATACAAATGGTTGTCATGGAGCGTCAACTCCAGCAGTTTGGTAGACACAAGGTTGAAGAAATGTGAACCCCTTGGAAAACTGCCTTAAAAGGGGTGAAGACCTGCGTTCAGAAGGCTCTTGAGATGACCGAGCTGAGTGCTTTGTCGACATCTGTCACTCATCCATTCATTACGTGTCGCTAGGTGAGAGACGACGCAAAGAAGGAGCAACTGAAAGCCAGTCTGATTAAGGAGGCGATTCAATCAATCGCATCATCTTGCGAGGGAGTTAGCAGAATTGATTGAGCCGTGTTTTGGACACTTCTGCAGTGGCTCATAAGAGATGGAGTCCACAGCAGGTGACACATTTACCCCCTGTGTGGGATCTTTTACTTCCCTGGCATAGACACCAGGTAGAAGGGACCAACGGCTTTTAGGGTCTCTTCAGAATGACACGGGCAAAATGGGATGAACGAAATTGCTTAAGTTTCGAAAGGGCAGCAGGTAGTTTCGAACCCCGGTCCTCTCGGCCGAAATCCGGCTCCCTACCACACGACTATCGCGCCCCAACAAAACAGGAGATGAAGCACATACACAGCACTTCTGCGAGGACTCTAAGCCATCAAGTATTGCGGCAACGAAGGCCGAAGTGCAGTGCCTTAACTACCTGAGCTACGCTGGCGCCAGCTTTTCCAGTTTCACGAGGTATCCACCGTGCTCAGGTTTGTCGCGAAGTTCAACGCCGACATTCCACTATCTGCCTCTGTCGCGTGTAGGCCTTATATCAGACGGACTCTTCGGGCCACTCGTTTCGACTATATGATATACTCGAGAAACGGCTCATCCCGAAGGCAACCCGACCCATGTAATATAAAACTGCTTTTGTTAGTTTCCTGGTGAGGCCATTTATCTGCTGTGGAGAGAAGTGGTATGTATTATTTTTATTCCTTTACTCTTGTCAAATATTTTGATATATGTCTGTTTGTCCTCAACTAAGCACTAGCTCAGGATATATTTGTTCCTTCAACCAAGTACACCAGGCACCTTGTTGAATGTGTCAAGACTTAATGTGCTGATATAGA
This sequence comes from Lamellibrachia columna, assembly GCA_963662155.1. Taxonomy (NCBI): domain Eukaryota; kingdom Metazoa; phylum Annelida; class Polychaeta; order Sabellida; family Siboglinidae; genus Lamellibrachia; species Lamellibrachia columna. Next base: position 43,123,275 of record OY759268.1, on the reverse strand, counting down.
AGAAATTGAGTATCCATCGCATGGATGGTGCCAGTCAGTATAAATGAAGATATTGTGGAGAAACATTCACTGCTGTCGTGATGTCTTGGCTCAATGATCAACATCTGACTTGTGTTTGTAGGTGTTTTGTTAAATATACATAGTGCAGAGATCATTAGACAGATCATTATCGTCATTTATTGTTTCAATGCTACAAATACTGTGTGCCTGGTTTTAACCAGCGCGATGTCATGTTGGCGTAAGATTTGGGTCATATTTCGACACAGTGTGTTTAAGCTCAGGCATTCATGGAATGCCTTTTGCAAAACAATAATTAAACAATCGGGTTATATATTTAATCATTTGTATTTTATGTAAATTAATTAGTAATTTGTCGCGCGTTTTGAAAGAGTTATTTCAAGTATATACTTCTCCAACTTGAATGCAACATGTCACTGACAATACCGATCGTGGGCATATTTTTTTTCTCCAACTTGAACGCGACATGTCACTGAAATACAAATATGCCCACGATCGGTATTGTCAGTGTGTGTGATGCAACACTGAACACTTTTGTGATAGCTGAGACCGACAAATATCAACAATTGCGGGAAGACGGCACAAACCTGTTCACAATGTCTATCCTGATCTCGGATCTCATATTTGGAATCACGTGCATGCCTATCAGCGCCATCTTGTGTTGGAGTGTTACAAAACACATTTGGTCACTTTCCACATCAAGCATGGCGAATCTTCTTAACATTATCCAATTCACGATAGTTCCTTGACTTCAAATAAATAAGGAAAAGTATCACCGGCTTCTCAGTGCCGTCAACATTTAAATTTGATCAGTAAACACATGGGATATTGACCGGTGTATTTGGCGTGAGGGGATATTGACCGTTGTGTTTGTCGTGAGGGGATATTGACCGTTGTGTTTGTCGTGAGGGGATATTGACCGGTGTGTTTGCCGTGAGAGGATATATCGCGTTTTGCGGAAAAAAACTAAGGTCGAGTTATTGCGTTTTCGAACAAAAGCACACGGAGAAGCTGGTACAACAATGGCGCATATTGCGATTTTAAATGACAACAACTTTTCGACGATCTTCTGGATGCGGTAACAACCTTTTTTCATTTGGCGGAACTCTTCACATACACACAAGCACACGCGCACGCGCATATACGCGCACATTCACGCGCGGACGCACGCACGCAAGCACGCACTCACACACACACACACACACACACACACGCACGCGCGCGCGCGCGCGCGCGCTTACATATTATATAATGTAATTAACGTCATATGTAAACAAAATTAGATACAATATTATTAATTTAATAATTATGTCAGTGTGCATTCAGAGGTTAGCCGTCAGAAACTGGGACACCTCTGCAGACATGTTTGTGGCGACATCAAGATACATGTGCAACAGTTCGCCATGACTGGCGTTATAATGGCGGTGTTCTACACTGACTCCGGCCTCTCTCAGACGTTTAACGTACAACAAGCATTCAGAAGTAAGTACGTCCCTTTCAACTGTCGCTACGTAAGTCGACGGCAACAGGTTGAAGCTTTTCGCCATGAGAGGCGCGAAATATGGGTCCGTGAATACACTGCTGACAGATTCCCACAGTCTGTCGTCTGCGCTTGCGCCCGACGAGCCGCGCCCCCTGTTGGCATCCTTCAGCGACACGTTGACGTATGCGCTGTACTTCGCCCGGGCCGCAGCTGTCACGTGCTTGTTTTGGCAGAAATCTTTCAGGCGGAAACGTGTGACGTCACCGAAAGCGTACAATAGCCAAAATGATACCATCGTTGGTTGGTTTAAGCGAGAGCCGCGACACCTGTTGAGTGAAATGAAGACGTTCTGTTGTAACTTCCGGCAGGAAATCGATCGAGGGTTTCTCTCGCAAAAACAAAGACATGTTTATTTGAAACAGCTCGGCGGTAGAACGCCGGACTATCGATCGACAGATCCGCAGTTCGAGCCAAGCTTCTGCCATTTCGAACCTTGAAGAATTCTTAACAGAAGTATTCACGTGGCCAAAACATCCTTCTTGTCATTACCATATTTCCAGTTAGGGTGTATCATATGAAAAACAGGATTATATGAAATCGTTCATATTACTTCTACCTGTATTGTTCGTAGGACGGCGTGTTGAAGTTGATCGCTTGCAGTGGCGGGCAGAACAAGACCTGAGCCTTGAGCGCCGGGCTCCACGTCTCGTCTCGAGCCCGCAACGTCACAGCTGCCGCCAAGTTCCCGCCGCTGCTTCCACCTAGCGACAGTAAGCGACATCACAAAGCCTGGCGGTGGCAACGATAATCATACTAAACTTTCGGGTGGAGGAGGTTCTACATAATTCAATGCATCTGAAGCCTATCTGGAAATAAATAGAGCTAAAGCTGAAATTTCAGGTACGTTACATATCGTTATGAGAAACACCATATATTCAAAGTCGCCAAGTTTACTGTATGTGGTTTTGCCACAGCAAAATAGGCAACGACTATTTTGTGTGCGCGCGCAAGAGCGTGCGTTGATGTGTGTGCGTGCCTGAGTGTTGTTATTATTAACAAAAGGTAATGCCATTAAATACAGTGTTCTTTACCTCCCACTGCAACCCTGTTGACGTCTACCCCAAAGCGTCTTGCGTTGGCCAGTGTATACTTGGTCGCAGTGATGCAGTCGTTCAATGCAGCTGGATACACATGTTCTGGAGCCAGTCGGTATCTGGAATAGAAACTGCGCGTCAGCGTTGACTATGTAATAGTAATTATTCTTTCAAAATAAGCAATCATTTACCGTTTTGAACCAACTTGATAATTTAAAAAAATGCAACACACGTGACACTAAACAACGCAGCCACAAAAACATCAACAGTACTGACTAACCAAACAACAATATAAGTATATAAGTAACATGATAACTGTAACAACGACAGCAACAACTAAGTTTGCACACACAAGCATATTCCCTCTTCTTACTGGATTATGCATTTTTATTTGATAAATGTTGAAAGATGAGTCATAAATTATTTACTAAACTGTAAGATGACAGTATATGTATTAGCAGACAAAAAAACCAGAGCGTTGTGAAAAAATTATTGGCATAATATAATATATAAATATACTACTTATAGTTCAACATACTTGACGTTAATAACAACCACATTGGCATCCATCGCCAATAGTCTGCACATCGGGTCTAGTGTTTCTGTTAAAAAAGATGCATACATTAATATAATCCTCAGTGAATGATAATCGTGCATTTAAGTAATGTGCTTTATCTGTCCGGACTCACGCACCCGCCCGCCCGCCCGCCCGCCCGCCCGCCCGCCCGCCCGCCCGCCCGCCCGCCCGCCCGCCCGCCCGCCCGCCCGCCCGCCCGCCCGCCCGCCCGCCCGCCCGCCCGCCCGCCCGCCCGCCCGCCCGCCCGCCCGCCCGCCCGCCCGCCCGCCCGCCCGCCCGCCCGCCCGCCCGCCCGCCCGCCCGCCCGCCCGCCCGCCCGCCCGCCCGCCCGCCCGCCCGCCCGCCCGCCCGCCCGCCCGCCCGCCCGCCCGCCCGCCCGCCCGCCCGCCCGCCCGCCCGCCCGCCCGCCCGCCCGCCCGCCCGCCCGCCCGCCCGCCCGCCCGCCCGCCCGCCCGCCCGCCCGCCCGCCCGCCCGCCCGCCCGCCCGCCCGCCCGCCCGCCCGCCCGCCCGCCCGCCCGCCCGCCCGCCCGCCCGCCCGCCCGCCCGCCCGCCCGCCCGCCCGCCCGCCCGCCCGCCCGCCCGCCCGCCCGCCCGCCCGCCCGCCCGCCCGCCCGCCCGCCCGCCCGCCCGCCCGCCCGCCCGCCCGCCCGCCCGCCCGCCCGCCCGCCCGCCCGCCCGCCCGTCCGCCCGTCCGCCCGTCCGTCCGCTCGATCACTCACTCAAGCAGACACGTGATCGTGATGATGATAGTTGTGTCAAAGTACCTGCTTTTCCACCGACCCATCCACCACCGTGGAAGAAAACGAGACCTCTACGAAGATCCACCTGCTGAAGAGTTGGCTGATAAACGATCACTTCGACGCCGTCGAAATCTTCGTACGTCACCTGCGTGACGTTTACCAAAATGATACAATAACAGCGAATTACAACGTGTAACTACATTCCCACGATAATCTAAACTTGCATAAACACTCACTACGTAAAACTAGCAAACGAGAATCAATGTAATGAATATTGTGTTTATTTAGAACATACATAATATGTATAATTATAATATTGTATTATACAACATAACAAAGCAGTCATTGTATGAAAGAGGAATATTCACACACACACGCACGCACGCACGCACGCACGCACGCACGCACGCACGCACGCACGCACGCACGCACGCACGCACGCACGCACGCACGCACGCACGCACGCACGCACGCACGCACGCACGCACGCACGCACGCACGCACGCACGCACGCACGCACGCACGCACGCACGCAAGCACGCACGCACGCACGCACACACGCACACACGCACACACGCACACACGCACACACGCACACACGCACACACGCACACACGCACACACGCACACACGCACACACGCACACACGCACGCACACACGCACACACACAGGCAGACACACACACGAGACGTTGGTTTGGCAAAGTTGAGCAACTCGTCACAAACCTTCAACTGAGGGTCACTGGTTACGCGTTCTTGTGAGTTATGTTGCGGTGCGTACGTTTGTCCAGATCCCATGCAGTAAATAAGTGAAGTCTACAAACGGAAATGTGTGTCTTTATGCATTCGAAGTTGTAAGTAAACTCTTAACACGTTGCAGATTCCTTCCTACGAAAGTTATCATTAATATATTTCTATAAGTACCGAGGTTGTCAAAGTTAGTACTAAAACTGTAGTTCCTTGGTTGTATTACTGCATATACCCTTTGGAAGAGAGATCCTAGTACTGAGTAATGCTTCACTATTTCTCCATGGGACAATTGTATGCACGGATAATTCTTTTAACGAAATATACCCAAAATGTTCTCGGTTCTCATCCATGTACAAACGTGTGCATGCGTGCGTATGTGCGTGCGTGCGTGCGTGCGTGCGTGCGTGCATGTGTGCATTGTATTTATTACATTACCATTGGCAAAATACAGTTGAACAGAACAAGAAAATATTTAAATAACTTGATTAAAATGTTTATTATTTACATTAGATGTAGCGGTTAAGTCATCAGAGGCAAAAGGAAGGTCCACGAACCATACCCTGTTTTCTGCTTATATGTTGAGTGAGGAGCCGGTTAAATTGGACACCACGATAGAATGGAAGGGAACGGCTGACGAAGAGAGCGGATGCGATCAGAGTAGAAGGTAGACGGAGATGGAGAAAACCGAGACTGAGATAGGAGGACATCGTCAAGTGAGGTTTGGTGGGTTTAAGAAGGAGTGGAGAACGAAAGCGAGGGATAGGGTTATGGGAGACAGGTGGCGGAGATGGCAGTGAAACGGGATCGGAAACTCGATGACTGGTATCAATGCCAGCCTCACCCAGACTTCAGGCATACATAGGAGAGCAACATATTACATCCGCCGCGTTTGAATGTTTTTGGTATATAAAGAGTAGATATGCACTTACCCATATTTTTTCTTTGTCAAGACCCAATCGGACGACGCTAAGTAATCCCTGCCCTCCAAGAAACTTGCCAGTGACTTTAATCTTATCTAGTAGCTTGACGTATTCTGCCCATTGCCACGGGGGACTTCCCGATGGCGTGGAACACGGATACTGCTGCCTTCCGATGCACTCTCGAATCTCGTTGTGGATACTGTTGGTCTGCCGGCCGGAGTACCACACCAACAGCACCACGACGGTGACCACGAAGAACAAGGCCGTGGTTGCTGAAGTCCCACCGACAAAACACATGTTGCCATAGCACGATGCCAACCTGATAGACACGCAAATATGTACAGATATTTGTCGAAATTGTATGTTTTTACGTACAAGAATGGCGTATTCGACACAGCTGTTGACCAAGGTAAAAATGGACCCACCGCAAAAACGTCGTAGGGAGGGAGGGGGGAGGGGGAGGGAGGGAGGGAGGGGGAGGGGGAGGGAGGGGGAGGGGAGGGAGGGGGAGGGTGGGAGGGGGGAGGGAGGGAGGGAGAGGGAGAGGGAGAGGGAGAGGGAGAGGGAGAGGGAGAGGGAGAGGGAGAGGGAGAGGGAGAGGGAGAGGGAGAGGGAGAGGGAGAGGGAGAGGGAGAGGGAGAGGGAGAGGGGGAGAGAGGGAGGGAGAGAGGGAGGGAGGGAGGGAGGGAGAGAGAGAGAGAGAGAGAGAGTGGGATCCCAGTAATGCACTATATAAAGATATGCACCCAACCGGAACAACTCACGTGATACACATGTGAACTTTGGTCGTAACAGCCGCTGTTCACTAGCTATTGCGGTTGACCGCATTTGCTCTGTCTAGTAACGCTTATATCCGTCGCTGCAGTTACGAGCAGTGAAGCTACATATGCGTCCAATGTCTTCATGAAACTAAGTCAGTCCGTGTTATAGACACAGCTCTGATATCAAACAATTATACAGGCAAACATACCGTTCTTCCCTGAACGCCGCTCCCGTTGGTTCATTTTGTGCTACTTTGCAAGCCTGCCGCTCGCAACCGTAATCGATACGAACGAACTCGACTGAACGGGCGTCACGCCCTGATTACGTTGACGGTGTGGCCTTTGCTGAGCTCAACGGGCCGCGTGTTTACAAATGAAGCTCGCGCTCTCAAACAGTTTACGTACCGAAGTGTTCTGCGATTGTTGGAATTAACGTTTTACGTAGCGAACAATTGTGTTACTATAAAAACCTCTAAGAACCCTTGATTTGCGGAGTATTTCGAAAAAATAAAGGCATTACGTTTCATTTGTGGGGTCGTAGATTAATCCCTGGAAGTTTGGCGCCCGAGGTGGAAGCCGTCTAGGAGGAAAACGTTAACATACATACATACATACATACATACATACATACATACATACATACATACATACATACATACATACATACATACATACATACATACATACATACATACATACATACATACGCTAACTCGATTATATTTCGAAGATATCTGCTTCACAGAGAAGTCGAGTTGGCGTTACAATGAACATGTCCGGGGGACATGGGAGTCAACATATGCTTATGAAAACGCGGGAAAATTTTCATGAAAAGCGGGAAACATCATCCCCCGATATTTTGTTTGTTCCTTACAACTTACAAAAAGCGGGACTTTTCGCTTTGAACAGTGCTATGGACTGGATATCGCGCTATATAAGAATGTACCCAACGAATATATACGATTGAAATAGGAGGATTGGGTTTCCGCAAAACTTATTCGTGAGGATAATAATTACCGATCATAGAAGTAATCAGTTTATATGATAAATATCACTATTTCTATTTGTATATTTGTAAACATATACATCAGTGAAAGATAAACAAAACAGTTGTAGGTTTTTGCGAGATCTACTGTTTCATCGGGTCAATGTATAAACGTAGGGGAAGGTGGGGTAAGACGGCCCACCGTCTAAGACGGCCACCCCTTGTATCTCGGCCGTAATGTGCTGTCGCGTTTCGCCGAACATAGAGATAGAGAGAGATAGCGAGATAGAGAGAGAGAGAAGAAGAAGAGAAGAAGAAGAATAAGAAGAAGAAGAGAGAGAGAGAGAGAGAGAGAGAGAGAGAGAGAGAGACAGACAGACAGGCAGGCAGGCAGGCAGGCAGGCAGGCAGACAGACAGACAGACAGAAATATATACTCAACCGGAAGAAGAACTCACGTGATGCATACGTGGACTTAGGTCGTAGAAGCCGTTGTTCACTACTTGTCACGGTTGACTGCATTGCTCTGTCTAGTAACGCGTATGTCCGTCGCAACAGTTACGAGCAGTGCAGCTATATACACGCAATCATCTAATTAGTCGGGCCATGTTATAGGACCATCGCTGATATTATAGAAGGAGCGATTATACGGGCAGACAAACCAGTCTTCGCTGAACGGCGCTCGCGTTGGTCCATTGTATGGTACGTAACCTGACTGTCAATCGCAATCGTAATTGAGACGAGCGAACACGCCGGCGTCATGCTCTGATTACTTTGATGGCGCGGCCGTTGCTGAGTTCAACGCAACTACTTATCAACGTAATTTACGGGTAATAAATGTTGGAATGTGCAAAAAAATCTCTTTGGTTCACAATTTGTATTGCACAAATTTAGAAACATTTTATTAGTACAAATCCTGTAAGCGTGTAACCAGTTACCAGTAATATAACAACCACCTGATAACTCAAATAACGAGCACATCATCAGAATAATACCTACCTGACATTATATTATAATAGCTGATTGAAGCGATTGCGGACATTTGGCGATGTTTTGGAACACACGGGGGCGCTGATGGGCATTACTGTACATCCGGTAGCAAGATCAGAAAGCGAAAGCGAGAGCATGAAAAACGTCGTGCGATCTTCCCGAAATTGCTTATATTTGACGATTACAGCGATCATGATACCGTTTAATGCTTTGTTCAGTATGATCACTGAACTGATGACGACAGGCTTGATATTGTCGAAAAAAAAACTCATGTCGATACAACGTTTATGATCGTCAATGTAGCATTTTCGCTTCTATCCACCAACGTTCGTAAAGCGCACTTACTAACATCGTCGTGGTGAGTAAACACAACATTGCGATGATTGGTCAACACACCCAAAGACCCGGATTGAACCGGCCGTATCAGTGGTTCCTGTGACACGATCGGCTGCTTTCATTGGCGTCCACCCCATACAACAAACGAAGAATACATAAATCAACGACTACTTTGATTACTTGCGTATGACTCCTATTTTGTAATCTAAGTGTTGCATTTGAAATAATACAGTTAAAAGGGGAAAGACGTCCAAAAAACCCCAAGACGGGTCTCCGCCCGTTTGGCGTTACTGTATTATAAACACTGAAATTGGTGGTTTCACTGTTAAATGACTCACAAGGGATCAAAATTGAACGTTGTTCGGAAAGACGGAACCAAATTCAAACAGGGGAGCTCAAAAAGATTTGTTTTTCACACTTTTATTTGTTCGCATTGAAAAACTCTGATATAATATTTTTTTTTATGTGCATGTTAGATTTAAAGTGCATACACCTGTCTTATTCAAAACGGCAAATAAACAAAAGGAGTGTTTTGCTGCCAAAGCGAGCCTCTCAGACTTTGCCAACAGCGTGGCGCTTTGGTCGGTATGTTGTTGGCGTAGCCTACACAACAATAATTACATTATTATTAGTTGTGTATAACATAATTGCATAATAACTAAAATAAATAGTAATAATACAACAAAATAAAAACCTCACCAAATTGATATAACAAGGGAAAAACTGAGTACAGAAAATCTGAAATCATAATACAAGATGTGTGTACTACTGGGAACTGTTTTCGGACAATAAGGAAGGAAAAAATGGGTGACAGATGGACAAGGTCTGGTGTGGGTACAAAAGGCCTGGGCAGAGTACGAGAGTGGACAATTTGTAAAAATACGTGATGATAGCTGAGTAGTAAAAGTGGATGCGAAGGGGCCCATTTAAAAAAGAAAAAACGGGTGGTGTTTTGAAACACCCCTTAGATATAGTAATTTTGACAATACGACGCCATATATGACCACAGACGTAGTGAAATAATTGGAATATATGATTTCATAGAAAAAATTCTTAATAAAAAGTGTCAACTTTATGAAAAATCTTGTTTATAGGACCCGCTTGCTTATTGTTCCCCTACGCAGACACTTAACGGGAAACATGTTTACCACATTATCAGTTATTCAAGGTATAATTAGTACAACACAAACCTATTCCTTTAAATTGAAAACAATGCCTGTTGTTGTAGCAGCATTGTGCGTACAATATTGTAGCAGCATTGTGTGTACAATATTGTAGCAGCATTGTGTGTACAATATTGTAGCAGCATTGTGTGTACAATATTGTAGCAGCATTGTGTGTACAATATTGTAGCAGCATTGTGTGTACAATATTGTAGCAGCATTGTGCGTACAATATTGTAGCAGCATTGTGTGTACAATATTGTAGCAGCATTGTGTGTACAATATGGTCTGTGTTATGAATGGACGATGTCTGACGCGTCGTCGATTTTAGACGTATCCTGAACGCGAAGACACGTGTGATGTGAAGACACAATTACTCAGCCTTCAAACAAATACTCCAATATATTAATGCCTACATTCAGCAATTAGTGAAATGCACAAATGACATTTCGAGGTATAATGACCTAGCTGAAAGTAATACGAAGTGATGATATTGGTAAAATTTAAATTACATTGGCACATTTTATCGCTAGAGAAGAGGGACGCATCTCTCGTCAGCCGCCATGTTAGTTTTTTTTTTGCAATTTTGCCCAGAAATGCTCACTTCCGGCCCCCAACGAGGCGCTGCCCGCTATCGCATTTCACATATAACCACACATGAAATTAAAACATAGAGAACAACCAAAAACATATTTACTTCTATTATTTATTAAAACAACTAACATTAAAATATAATAAAGCCAATACCAATGGTTTATTTTTTAACGACACAGGTACAAGTGTACAATTTGGGGGTTGGAAGTGGATTATTTCGTCAACTATCGCCTCGAAACGAGAATCATTTGTGCTAAAACCAATGCTAAATCGTAACTTACGAAGACACATATTTTCTGATGAGAATTGAAACAGGTTCACATAGATACACATACAGTGACAGCAAAACATAATTGGTAGGAAATTATGATTTCATTGCAAGGATCGTTTTAAGACAAATATATCGTAAGAGACGATACTTACTCATTTACATTCTATTGGAATTCAAAACACATACATGCATTCTTGAACAGGTCCTTCGCTTCATGGCGAATATTTCGAAACAAGAATATATAAGAAACTATTGATAAAATAATTGCAATACACAGTCCAAATTGCTGCACATTTAAAAGAAGTCGACACATCATGTCACTTCTCCATAATTACAGCATCAACGCACAAAGCCGCAAGAATTGTTAAAACGAGATATACCAATCATATAATCATCAAGTTTCTTCCAGAGCGAATCGACTTGAAAGTTAAAGATGTGATGTTTCCTAAGTCAATGTGTCCTGCAATCGAATCAGTTTGTGCTGCGATTTGACGATGAGTTCGGACAATGACGCAGAATATTCTTGCAGTGGCGTAACAGATCACAGTAACAGGCAGTACAGTTCCAACGGTTACGCAAAACATTAATAACGCTGTAATACATGAATGGAGCTTGGAAGTAGTTGGCATACTGTGTACGCATGTTTCAAAATTCCAAGACGCCGCCGGTGAGCGATTGCAATCACCGCTCGGGGCAGCCAAATCCCAGCTAATAGGAAGAAGCAACGTCTTCGAGTAACAGAGCGCAGTTGTTACGGCGACCTTCGTGCACAAGGTCACCCAGCAAAGACTGTGCGTAGATGTGAATATGAACCAAACCATGCACATTTAATGAATCTTGGGCAGGTACTGAAGCAGGTTATGAATTACTGGCGATGTTTTTGAACACGCAGCAGCGCTGATGGTCATCGCTGTACATCCGTTAGCGAGATCAGAACGCGTGAGTGAAAGCAAGAAAAGTGTCGTGCGATGTTCGCGCAGTTGCGGATATTTGACGATTACAGCGATCACGATAACGTGCAATATTTTTTTACTGCACTGATAATGACATAGTAATTTTCCAATTTAGCAAGTTCACTTCTTTCAAGCAACGCTCTTTTGCCTCACACACTAATACAATCACATTGGTGAGTAAACACACCTTAGTGACGATTGCTCAATACGTTTAAAAACACCTGGTTTGCACCGGCCGCATCAGTGGTCCCTGTGACAAGATCGTCAGCTTTCATTGGCGTTTACCCGATACACCAAACGAAAAACTATTTTGATTACTTGTGTGCGACTACTACTCTGTAATCTAAGCTTTGCAATTACAATACTATAAATGAGAACGTAGAAACTAAAACGAGGAGTCATGTTTCTACCACTCTATCAGTTACTCAAGTTACAATTAATACAGCATCAACATATTCTTTTCAATTTACGACAATGCACGTTGCAGCAGCGCAGTGTGGACAATATGATCCGTCTTATATGTGGTCTGTGTTTGACTACAGAGTAGGAGTCGCACACAAGTAATCAAAATATTTTGTATTACTGATTATAGTATTTTAATTGCATATATATATATATATATATATATATATATATATATATATATATATATATATATATATATATATATATATATATATATATATATATATATATATATATATATATATATATATATATATATATATATATATATATGCATATATATATACATATATATATACATACATATATATATATATACATATATATATATATATATATATATATATATATTATATATATATATATATATATATATTACATTCTACGGTAATTCACAACATATACATGCATTATTGAACATGTTCATCGCTTTAGTGCGAATATTTCGAAACAAGAATAAATAAAATAAGCCATTGACGAAAGAATTGCAAAATACAGTCCAAACTGCTACAAATTTAAAAGAAGGCGGCATATCGTGTTCCTTTCCCATAACTATTGCAACAACATATACAGCCACAGGAATGGTCATAATTATATATACCAAACATATAATCAACACATTTCTACCAGAGCGCATCGACTTGAAAGTCAAAGTCGGTGTGTTTCCTAAGTCGTTATGTCCTGCGATAGAATCTTTTAGCGCTGCGATTTGACGATGAGTTCGGATGATGGCGCAAAGTAGTCTTGCAGAGGCGTAAACGATCACATTAAGAGGCAGCACAATTCCGGCAATTAGACCAAACAATAATAGAGCTGCAACATCTGTTGGAAGTGTTGACGTAGTTGGCATGCCGTAAATACATGTGTCGTTATTCCAAGAGGTAATCCGATGAGATAGCGAGGTCGCTATCACCGCTCCAGACAGCCAAATGCCAGCAATGATGAAGTAGCAACGTCTTCGAGTGAGTAATTGTTCACATCGGAGCGGATTCGTTATGGCGACCATTTTGCACAAGGTCACCCAGCTGAGACTATGCATAGAGGTGAAGACGAACCAAACAGTGCACATTTCGTGAATCTTGGGAAGGTATTGAAGCATTTCACGAACATTCGGCGATATTTTCGAGCACACGGCGGCGCTGATGGGCATCGCTGTACATCCGGTGGCAAGATCAGACAGCGAGAGTGAGAGCATAAAAAGCGTCGTGCGATCTTCGCGCAGTTGCGGATATCTGACGATTACAGCGATCACGATACCGTTCAATGTTATGTTCAATATGATCACTGCACTGATGATGACAGGCTTGATATCGTCGAAATCAAAATAATTCATGTCGATACAACGTTTATGATCGCCAGTGTAGCATTTTCACTTCCATCCGCCAACGTTCGTAAAGCGCACTTACTAATAAACACAACATTGCGATGATTGGTCAACACACCTAAAGACCCGGATTGAACCAGCCGTATCAGTGGTTCCTGTGAGACGATCGTCTGCTTTCATTGACGTCCATCCGATACAACAAACGAAGAATACAGTAATCAAAAGTTATTTTGATTAATTGTGTGCGACCCCTACTCTGTAATCTAAGCTTTGCAATTAAAATACTATACATGAGATGTTTCTACCACACTATCAGTTATTCAAGTTATAATTAATACAGCATCATCAACATATTCCTTTCAATCTACGACAATGCATGTTGTTGCAGCAGCGCGGTGTGGACAATATGATCCGTCATACGTGTGGTCTGTGTTTGACGCATCGTCGGTGTTAGACGTATCCTCAACGCGAATTCACATCTGACGAGAAAGCCTCTTTATTCGGCTTTCAAACAGGTACTCCGTTATATTATTGCCTACATTCAGTAATCTGTGGAATGCACGACTGCTCTGATTGATGGAATAGTGGGATATATAATGATTTACCTGCAAGTAATACGAAATGATGATCATGATAAATGTAAATCACGTTGACATATATTTTCTCTAGATAATTACAAAATGTTCATACATATATATATATATATATATATATATATATATATATATATTTAAATTTAAATTTAAATATATAAATATATATCTATATATATATATATATATATATATATATATATATATATATATATATATATATATATATATATATATATATATATATATATATATATATATACATACATACACAAACACGCACGCACGCACGCACGCACGCACGCACACACACACACACACACACACACACACACACACACATTAACAACAAAACATACTTGCTCGATTACATTCTACGGTAATTCACAACATATACCTGCATTCTTGAACATGTTCATCGCTTTAGTGCGAACATTTCGAAACAAGAATAAATAAAATAAGCTATTGACGAAAGAATTGCAAAACATAATCCAAACTGCTACAAATTTAAAAGAAGGCGGCATATCGTGTTCCTTTCCCATAACTATTGCAACAACATATACAGCCACATGAATGGTCATAATGATATATACCAAACATATAATCAACATATTTCTACCACAGCTCATCGACTTGAAAGTCGAAGTCGGTGTGTTTCCTAAGTCGTTATGTCCTGCGATAGAATCTTTTAGCGCTGCGATTTGACGATGAGTTCGGACGATGGCTCAAAGTAGTCTTGCAGAGGCGTAAACGATCACATTAAGAGGCAGCACAATTCTGGCAATTAGACCAAACAATAACAGAGCTGCAACATCTGTTGGAAGTGTTGACGTAGTTGGCATGCCGTAAGTACATGTGTCGATATTCCAAGAAGCAATCCGATGAGATAGCGAGGTCGCTATCACCGCTCCGACAGCCAAATGCCAGCAATGATGAAGTAGCAACGTCTTCGAGTGAGTAATTGTTCACATCGGAGCGGATTCGTTATGGCGACCATTTTGCACAAGGTCACCCAGCTGAGACTATGCATAGAGGTGAAAACGAACCAAACAGTGCACATTTCGTGAATCTTGGGAAGGTATTGAAGCATTTCTCGAACATTCGGCGATATTTTCGAGCACACGGCGGCGCTGATGGGCATCGCTGTACATCCGGCGGCGAGATCAGACAGCGAGAGCGAGAGCATGAAAAGCGTCGTGCGATCTTCGCGCAGTTGCGGACATCTGACGATTACAGCGATCAGGATACCGTTCAATGTTATATTCAATATGATCACTGCACTGATTATAATTGGCTTGATATCGTCGAAATCCAAAAAACTCATGTCTATACAACGTTTGTGATTCTCATTATTATTACCACTTTCCACCAACGCTCGTAAAGCTCACAGAATAATATCACCTTGGTAAACACAAGTAAACACAACTTAATGACGATTGGTCAACACATATATAAATACCCGGATTGAACCGGCCGTATCAGTGGTTCCTGTAACAAGATCGTCAGCTTTCATTGGCGTCTACCCAATACAACAGACAACGAACAAATTAATCAACGACTATCTTGATTACTTTCGTATGATTACTACTTTGTAATCTAAGCTTTGCAATTAACGCATTGTAAATGAGTACGTATATACTTAAACGGGGAATAATGTTTGTATCACACTACCATCTAGTCAAGTTACAATTAATACAGTATCAACATATTCGTTTCAATTCAAAACAATGTGTGTTGTTATGACAACACAGTGTGAATTGTACTATGCGACACACACACACACGCACGCACGCACGCACGCACGCACGCACGCACGCACGCACGCACGCACGCACGCACGCACGCACGCACGCACGCACGCACGCACGCACGCACGCACGCATGCACGCACACACGTTGCGTTGGTGTGTTCAGAAAGGTTGCCAATGATACATATAAACAATGTTTACAGGATGATCTATATAAATTAGTTAAATGGTCAAAAAAAGGCAAATGTTACTAAAATTTCGGAAGTGTAAATGCATATACATAGGACATGGAAACATGGACGAAGAATATAAAATGGGGGATGCTGTACTAGGTAGAACCACACAAGAAAAAGACTTAGGAAAACAATTAGTGGTGATCTGAAAGTTTCTAAGAAATGTGGGATTGCTGCTTCTAAAGGAAATCAAATTCTAGGGTTAATTAGTAGAACTGTCACGTATAATGAGAAACAGCAAATTGTACCCATGTACAAAACAATAGATAGACCACATTTCTAATATTTTATACAAGCATGGAGGCCATATCGTAAGAAGGACATAGACAAGCTAGAAAGAATAGAACTAAGAGCAACAAAACTGATTCCAGAAACGCGTGGTGACTATATCGGACGGCCTCTACGGGCCACGCGTGGTGACTATATCAGACGGCCTCTATGGGCCACGCGTGGTGACTATATCAGACGGCCTTTACGGGCCACGCGTGGAGACTATATCAGACGGCCTCTACGGGCCACGCGTGGTGACTATATCAGACGGCCTTTACGGGCCACAGCCACAAAATCTTCAACAGTTCTGACTAACCAAACAACAATACACGTATATAAGTAATATTATAACTGTAACAACGACAGCAACAACTAAGTTTGTACACACAAGCATATTCCCTCTTCTTACTGGATTATGCAGTATTATTGGGTAAATGTACAACGATGTATCATATATTATTTACTAAACAATAAAATGACAGTATATGTATTATCTAAAAAAAAAACCTGAACGTTGTAAAAAAATATTGCCCGCCCGCCCGCCCGCCCGCCCGCCCGCCCGCCCGCCCGCCCGCCCGCCCGCCCGCCCGCCCGCCCGCCCGCCCGCCCGCCCGCCCGCCCGCCCGCCCGCCCGCCCGCCCGCCCGCCCGCCCGCCCGCCCGCCCGCCCGCCCGCCCGCCCGCCCGCCCGCCCGCCCGCCCGCCCGCCCGCCCGCCCGCCCGCCCGCCCGCCCGCCCGCCCGCCCGCCCGCCCGCCCGCCCGCCCGCCCGCCCGCCCGCCCGCCCGCCCGCCCGCCCGCCCGCCCGCCCGCCCGCCCGCCCGCCCGCCCGCCCGCCCGCCCGCCCGCCCGCCCGCCCGCCCGCCCGCCCGCCCGCCCGCCCGCCCGCCCGCCCGCCCGCCCGCCCGCCCGCCCGCCCGCCCGCCCGCCCGCCCGCCCGCCCGCCCGCCCGCCCGCCCGCCCGCCCGCCCGCCCGCCCGCCCGCCCGCCCGCCCGCCCGCCCGCCCGCCCGCCCGCCCGCCCGCCCGCCCGCCCGCCCGCCCGCCCGCCCGCCCGCCCGCCCGCCTTGTTTATAGGACCCGCTTGCTTATTGTTCCCCTACGCAGACACTTAATGGGAAACATGTTTACCACATTATCAGTTATTCAAGTTATAATTAGTACAAACCTATTCCTTTAAATTGAAAACAATGCCTGTTATTGTAGCAGCATTGTCTGTAAAATGTTGTAGCAGCATTGTGCTTACAATATTGTAGCAGCATTGTGTGTACAATATTGTAGCAGCATTGTGTGTACAATATTGTAGCAGCATTGTGTGTACAATATTGTAGCAGCATTGTGCGTACAATATTGTAGCAGCATTGTGTGTACAATATTGTAGCAGCATTGTGTGTACAATATGGTCCGTGTTATGAATGGACGATGTCTGACGCGTCGTCGATTTTAGACGTATCCTGAACGCGAAGACACGTGTGATGTGAAGACACAATTACTCAGCCTTCAAACAAATTCTCCAAGATATTAATGCCTACATTCAGCAATTAGTGAAATGCACAAATGAAATAATAGTTCAAAGTATAATAAACTACCTGCAAGTAATACAAAGTGATGGTATTGGTAAAATTTTAATTACATTGGCACATTTTATCGCTAGAGAAGAGGGACACATCTCTCGTCAGCCGCCATGTTAGTTTTTTGTTGTTGCAATTTTGCCCATAAATGCTAACTTCCGGCCCCCAACGAGGCGCTGCCCGTTATCGCATATCACATATAACCACACATGAAATTAAAATTTAGAGAACAAACAATAACACATTTACTTCTATTATTTATTAAAACAACTAATATTAAAATATAGCAATGCCAATACCAATGGTTTATGTTTTAACGACACAGGTACAAGTGCACAATTTGGGGGTTGGAAGTGGACTATTTCGTCAACTATCGCCTCGAAACGAGAATCATTTGTGCTAAAACCAATGCTAAAACGTAACTGACGAAGACACATATTTTCTGATGAGAATTGAAACAGGTTCACATAGATACACACACATTGACAACAAAGCACAATTGGTAGGAAAGTATGATTTTTTGCAAGGATCGATTTCAGACAAATATATCGTAAGAGACGATACTTGCTCGTTTACATTCTATTGGAATTCAAAATATATACATGCATTCTTGAACAGGCCCTTTGCTTCACGGCGAACATTTCGAAACAAGAATATATAAAAGAAACCATTGATAAAATAATTGCAATACACAGTCCAAATTGCTGCACATTTAAAAGAAGTCGGCACATCATGTCACTTCTCCATAATTACAGCATCAACGCACAAAGCCGCAAGAATTGTTAGAACGAGATATACCAATCATATAATCATCACGTTTCTTCCAGAGCGAATCGACTTGAAAGTTAAAGACCTGATGTTTCCTAAGTCAATGTGTCCTGCAATCAAATAAATTTGCGCTGCGATTTGACGATGAGTTCGGAGAATGACGCAGAATATTCTTGCAGTGGCGTAACAGATCACAGTAACAGGCAGTACAGTTCCAACAGTTACGCAAAACATTAATAACGCTGTAATACATGAATGGAGCTTAGAAGTAGTTGGCATACTGTGTACGCATGTTTCAAAATTCCAAGACGCCGCCGGTGAGCGATTGCAATCACCGCTCGGGGCAGCCAAATCCCAGCTAATAGGAAGCAGCAACGTCTTCGAGTAACAGAGCGCAGTTGTTACGGCGACCTTCGTGCACAAGGTCACCCAGCAAAGACTGTGCGTAGATGTGAATATGAACCAAACCATGCACATTTAATGAATCTTGGGCAGGTACTGAAGCAGGTTATGAATTACTGGCGATGTTTTTGAACACGCAGCAGCGCTGATGGTCATCGCTGTACATCCGTTAGCGAGATCAGAACGCGTGAGTGAAAGCAAGAAAAGTGTCGTGCGATGTTCGCGCAGTTGCGGATATTTGACGATTACAGCGATCACGATAACGTGCAATATTTTTTTACTGCACTGATAATGACATAGTAATTTTCCAATTTAGCAAGTTCACTTCTTTCAAGCAACGCTCTTTTGCCTCACACACTAATACAATCACATTGGTGAGTAAACACACCTTAGTGACGATTGCTCAATACGTTTAAAAACACCTGGTTTGCACCGGCCGCATCAGTGGTCCCTGTGACAAGATCGTCAGCTTTCATTGGCGTTTACCCGATACACCAAACGAAAAACTATTTTGATTACTTGTGTGCGACTCCTACTCTGTAATCTAAGCTTTGCAATTACAATACTATAAATGAGAACGTAGAAACTAAAACGAGGAGTCATGTTTCTACCACTCTATCAGTTACTCAAGTTACAATTAATACAGCATCAACATATTCTTTTCAATTTACGACAATGCACGTTGCAGCAGCGCAGTGTGGACAATATGATCCGTCTTATATGTGGTCTGTGTTTGACTACAGAGTAGGAGTCGCACACAAGTAATCAAAATATTTTGTATTACTGATTATAGTATTTTAATTGCATATATATATATATATATATATATATATATATATATATATATATATATATATATATATATATATATATATATATATATATATATATATATATATTACATTCTACGGTAATTCACAACATATACATGCATTATTGAACATGTTCATCGCTTTAGTGCGAATATTTCGAAACAAGAATAAATAAAATAAGCTATTGACGAAAGAATTGCAAAATACAGTCCAAACTGCTACAAATTTAAAAGAAGTCGGCATATCGTGTTCCTTTCCCATAACTATTGCAACAACATATACAGCCACAGGAATGGTCATAATTATATATACCAAACATATAATCAACACATTTCTACCAGAGCGCATCGACTTGAAAGTCAAAGTCGGTGTGTTTCCTAAGTCGTTATGTCCTGCGATAGAATCTTTTAGCGCTGCGATTTGACGATGAGTTCGGATGATGGCGCAAAGTAGTCTTGCAGAGGCGTAAACGATCACATTAAGAGGCAGCACAATTCCGGCAATTAGACCAAACAATAATAGAGCTGCAACATCTGTTGGAAGTGTTGACGTAGTTGGCATGCCGTAAATACATGTGTCGTTATTCCAAGAGGTAATCCGATGAGATAGCGAGGTCGCTATCACCGCTCCAGACAGCCAAATGCCAGCAATGATGAAGTAGCAACGTCTTCGAGTGAGTAATTGTTCACATCGGAGCGGATTCGTTATGGCGACCATTTTGCACAAGGTCACCCAGCTGAGACTATGCATAGAGGTGAAGACGAACCAAACAGTGCACATTTCGTGAATCTTGGGAAGGTATTGAAGCATTTCACGAACATTCGGCGATATTTTCGAGCACACGGCGGCGCTGATGGGCATCGCTGTACATCCGGTGGCAAGATCAGACAGCGAGAGTGAGAGCATAAAAAGCGTCGTGCGATCTTCGCGCAGTTGCGGATATCTGACGATTACAGCGATCACGATACCGTTCAATGTTATGTTCAATATGATCACTGCACTGATGATGACAGGCTTGATATCGTCGAAATCAAAATAATTCATGTCGATACAACGTTTATGATCGCCAGTGTAGCATTTTCACTTCCATCCGCCAACGTTCGTAAAGCGCACTTACTAATAAACACAACATTGCGATGATTGGTCAACACACCTAAAGACCCGGATTGAACCAGCCGTATCAGTGGTTCCTGTGAGACGATCGTCTGCTTTCATTGACGTCCATCCGATACAACAAACGAAGAATACAGTAATCAAAAGTTATTTTGATTAATTGTGTGCGACCCCTACTCTGTAATCTAAGCTTTGCAATTAAAATACTATACATGAGATGTTTCTACCACACTATCAGTTATTCAAGTTATAATTAATACAGCATCATCAACATATTCCTTTCAATCTACGACAATGCATGTTGTTGCAGCAGCGCGGTGTGGACAATATGATCCGTCATACGTGTGGTCTGTGTTTGACGCATCGTCGGTGTTAGACGTATCCTCAACGCGAATTCACATCTGACGAGAAAGCCTCTTTATTCGGCTTTCAAACAGGTACTCCGTTATATTATTGCCTACATTCAGTAATCTGTGGAATGCACGACTGCTCTGATTGATGGAATAGTTGGACATATAATGATTTACCTGCAAGTAATACGAAATGATGATCATGATAAATGTAAATCACGTTGACATATATTTTCTCTAGATAATTACAAAATGTTCATATATATATATATATATATATATATATATATATATATATATATATATATATATATATATATTTAAATTTAAATATATAAATATATATCTATATATATATATATATATATATATATATATATATATATATATATATATATATATATATATATATATATATATATATATATATATATATATATATATATATATATATATATATATACATACATACACAAACACGCACGCACGCACGCACGCACGCACGCACGCACGCACACACACACACACACACACACACACACACACGTTAACAACAAAACATACTTGCTCGATTACATTCTACGGTAATTCACAACATATACCTGCATTCTTGAACATGTTCATCGCTTTAGTGCGAACATTTCGAAACAAGAATAAATAAAATAAGCTATTGACGAAAGAATTGCAAAACATAATCCAAACTGCTACAAATTTAAAAGAAGGCGGCATATCGTGTTCCTTTCCCATAACTATTGCAACAACATATACAGCCACAGGAATGGTCATAACGATATATACCAAACATATAATCAACATATTTCTACCACAGCTCATCGACTTGAAAGTCGAAGTCGGTGTGTTTCCTAAGTCGTTATGTCCTGCGATAGAATCTTTTAGCGCTGCGATTTGACGATGAGTTCGGACGATGGCTCAAAGTAGTCTTGCAGAGGCGTAAACGATCACATTAAGAGGCAGCACAATTCTGATAATTAGACCAAACAATAACAGAGCTGCAACATCTGTTGGAAGTGTTGACGTAGTTGGCATGCCGTAAGTACATGTGGCGATATTCCAAGAGGTAATCCGATGAGATAGCGAGGTCGCTATCACCGCTCCAGACAGCCAAATGCCAGCAATGATGAAGTAGCAACGTCTTCGAGTGAATAATTGTTCCTATTGGAGCGGGTTCGTTATGGCGACCATTTTGCACAAGGTGAAGATGAACCAAACCGTGCACATTTCGTGAATCTTGGGAAGGTATTGAAGCATTTCACGAACATTCGGCGATATTTTCGAGCACACGGCGGCGCTGATGGGCATCGCTGTACATCCGGCGGCGAGATCAGACAGCGAGAGCGAAAGCATGAAAAGCGTTGTGCGATCTTCGCGTAGTTGCGGATATCTGACTATTACAGCGATCACGATACCGTTCAATGTTATGTTCAATATGATCACTGCACTGATGATGACAGGCTTGATATCGTCGAAATCAAAATAATTCATGTCGATACAACGTTTATGATCGCCAGTGTAGCATTTTCGCTTCTATCCACCAACGTTCATAAAGCGCACTTACTAATATCGTCGTGGTGAGTAAACACAACATCAGTGGTTCATGTGTGACGATCGGCTGCTTTCATTGACGTCCATCCGATACAACAAACGAAGAATACAGTAATCAAAAGCTATTTTGATTAATTGTGTGCGACCCCTACTCTGTAATCTAAGCTTTGCAATTAAAATACTATACATGGGAACGTAGAAACTAAAACGAGGAGTAATGTTTCTACCACACTATCAGTTATTCAAGTAACAATTAATACAGCATCATCAACATATTCCTTTCAATTTACTACATCTGACGAGAAAGCACCTTTATTCAGCTTTCAAACAGGTACTCCGTTATATTAGTGCCTACATTCGGTAATCTGTGGAATGCACGACTGCTCTGTTTGATAGAATAATTGGACATGTGATGATTTCAAATAATACGAATTGATGATCTTGTTAAAATGTATATCACGTTGACATATATTTTCTGTAGATAATTGCAATATGTTCATATCTCAGCGGATTCGTTATGGCGACCATTTTGCACAAGGTCACCCAGCTGAGACTATGCATAGAGGTGAAGACGAACCAAACCGTGCACATTTCGTGAATCTTGGGAAGGTATTGAAGCATTTCTCGAACATTCGGCGATATTTTTGAGCACACGGCGGCGCTGATGGGCATCGCTGTACATCCGGTGGCGAGATCAGACAGCGTGAGTGAGAGCATGAAAAGCGTCGTGCGATCTTCGCGCAGCTGTGGATTTCTGACGATTACTGCGATCACGATACCGTTCAATGTTATGTTCAATATGATCACTGCACTGATGATGACAGGCTTGATATCGTCGAAATCAAAATAATTCATGTCGATACAACGTTTGTGATTCCCATTAGTATGTTCACTTCATTCCAACAATGCTCGTAAACACAAGTAAACACAACTTAGTGGCGATTTCAACACATATAAATACCCGGACTAAACCGGCCGTATCAGTGGTTCCTATGACACGATCGTCAGCTTTCATTGGCGTCTACCCAATACAACAAACGAAGAACAATTAATCAACGACTATCTTGATTACTTTCGTATGATTCCTACTTTGTAATCTAAGCTTTGCAATTAACATAATATAAATGAGTACGTAGACACTTAAACGTGGAATAATGTTTCTACCACACTATCAGCTATTTAAGTTACAATTAATACAGTATCAACATATTCATTTCAATTTACAACAATGTCTGTTGTTATGGCAGCACCGTGTGAATTGTACGATTCGACTTACGCACGCACGCACGCACGCACGCACGCACGCACGCACGCACGCACGCACGCACGCACGCACGCACGCACGCACGCACGCACGCACGCACGCACGCAAGCACGCACGCACGCACACATATTATTTTGTAGAAAGGATAAAGCAAACAAATATTAAATTTATTGTCGAATTATTGTTTTATTAACCATGCAGCTAATGCTACAAGTCGTTCACATTTCATGTTATTAAAATCAATGCTTGTTTAGTTATTTTCTACCGAAAGTCACACAATTTACAACACCCATTTATCATGTCCATAGCTTTTCTACGAATGTTTCGAAACAAAATCAAATAAAGCAAGCTATTGACAAACGAATTACACACACACACACACACACACACACACACACACACACACACACACACACACACACACACACACACACACACACACACACACACACACACACACACACACACACACACACACACACACACACACACACACACACACACACACACACACACACACACACACACACACACACACACACACACACACACACACACACACACACACACACACACACACACACACACACACACACACACACACACACACACACACACACACACACACACACACACACACACACACACACACACACACACACACACACACACACACACACACACACACACACACACACACACACACACACTGAAATGGGTGGTTTCACTATTAAGCTGTTCACCAGGGATCACTACTGAAAGTTGGTCGGAAGCACGAAAAGCAAATTCAAAGAGGAAAGCTCAAACAGATTATGTTTACACTTCCATTTGTGTGCGTTGAAAACAATGGAAACACGTGTGCATAGGCAAGTTGTGAATCCTCTGATTTATGAATGTGAGATTTAAAGTGCTTATTTTTATAAAAAAAAGCGAAAAACCAAAAGTCGTGTTGTGCTGCTCTCAGACTTTGTCAACCAGGTAGAGCTTTGGTCGGTATGTTGTCGTCGTGGCAACATTACATTAACCATTACAATGTAGATTGTATATAACAGAGAAAACCATGTAAGTAAACTAAATGATATCAATAAAATAATATAAATAATATAATAATAACATAAACAGATTGATATAACAAGCGAATAAACTTACAGAAAACCATAATGCACTATGGTTGTTCTGCTGCGAACTGTTTTCGGACATCAAGGAATGGGAAGAATTGGCGAAATGTTGACAATGTGCGGTGTGGGCATTATAGGACTGTGCAGGTTGCGTGCGTAGACAATTTGCTTGCGAAATACGTGATGATGATTAGTAGTATAAATGGAATTGAAGGGGCCCATTTTTAAAGAGTTAAAAACCGGGTTGTGTATTGAAACACCGTTTATATATATATATATATATATATATATATATATATATATATATATATATATATATATATATATATATATATATATATATATATATATATATATATATATATATATATATATATATATATATATATATATATTAAGTTAGACAATAAGGCGCCATGTATAAGGACATACGTAGTGAGATATTTGGAGAATATAGTTATGTAGAAAACGTCCACTTTATGACAAACCTTGCCTAGGGGGCCCGTTTTGGAATTTGTTCCCCTACATAGACACTTAAACGGGAAGTAATTGTTCTACCATATTATTAACATATTCCTTTCAATTCACGACAATGTTTGTTGTTGTAGCAGTATAGTGTGCGTATTACGATCAGACTAATATATGGGTTGTTGTTGACACGCCGTCGATTTTAGACGTATCCCCAATGCGATGTGAAAGCATCTTTATTCGGTCTTCAAACATGAACTCCATGATATTAAAGCCAATATGCGGTACTATGTGGAATGCACGATTGCTCTGATTGATCGTAAAGTTCGACATGTAATGATAGGTTTACGTACATACATTAACGATAAACTACAATTTATTGGAAAATATGATTTAATGGACAAGAAATAATTCAAACAAATATATCATGAAAGAAGATGCATGCTCGTTTACATTCTACGGGAATTCACAACATATACATGCATTTTTGAACATGTCCTAACATGTCCTTCGCTTTACTACGAACATATCGAAACAAGAATAAATAAAATATGCTATTGACAAACGAATTGCAAAACACAATCCAAACTGCTACAAAAATTAAAAGTATGCGGCACATCGTATTCCTTTCCCATAACCACTGCACTAACACACACAGTCGCAGGAATTGTTAGAACGAGATATACCAAACATATAATCAGCACGTTTCTACCAGAGCGAATCGCCTTGAAAGTCAAAGACGAGATGTCTCCTCAAGTCAATGTGTCCTGCGTTAGAATTTAGTTTCCCTGCGATTTGACGGTGAGTTCGGACGATGGCGCAAAACAGTCTTGCATTGGCGTAAACGATTACGGTAAGAGGCAGTACAACTCTGACAGTTAGAACAAGTAATGGTAAAGCTGCAACATTTGTTGGAAAGGTTGACATAGTTGGCATATATATATATATATATATATATATATATATATATATATATATATATATATATATATATATATATATATATATATATATATTATATATATATATATATATTAATTTTGAATTTCCTGAAATTATTTTTCACCAAACAACTTCATCTTAATCTGCTTTCCTTTCTAATTTATTTCATAAGCCTGAATAGATTCTTTAACATATAAAATAACTCCCCCTAACCTTCTTCCTATTCGATCTCTCCTAAACATTACGTAACCTGTCAATACTAATTCAGCATCTGTTATGTCTATGTTGGCCCATGATTCGGCAATACCAATTATGTGAGGGTCAATATCTTCTACCATAATGTTTAATTCGTTTTGCTTATTTACTATACTCCTAGCATTTAAACACACACATCTATAACCTGCTTCAGACATGTTTTTCGGACATTTTGTTAATGGTTTATCTGTACTAGTGGCCTCTTGTCCTGTTTGAGGCATATCTAAGTAACCCCCTGCGCTTCTAATTTAAATAGTATTTACTACCAAAAATATTAGTTATGCTACCCATGTCACTGTCTGCTGCTGCTATGAGTCCATCCGCAAATACTGCATCCCCCTTTCCACTTAGATGATGCCCGTCCTTCATATACATAACAGCCCTTCCAATAAAACTTCCCCACAAATCCACAAAACCAACTTCCTTTTTCCTACATAGCTTCTCGACTAGCATGTTAATTGCCACCCCTCGCAATTTCGATATCTATGACCTCTCCTTCCTATTACTGGTAAAATCCCTGACATTATTACCTGCTAAACCCGCGTCTGCATTAGTGTTCTGACCAAATTCCTTTATTTCCTAATTATGGCAGTTGTACCCTCCCTCGTCATCTGCCTTGTTTAAGACTCTGTCGGTCTTCCTAACTATTGAGTCCCCCACAAACCCTCGCTCTCTTTCTCACCCCCTCTATCACTGCCTCGGAATAGCTCTTCCGATGAATCCCCTCCAGCACATTCACGCAGCCTTGTCACTTGGTGGCAGACTGTTATCAGGCTCTCTCTCACTCATCAACCTGTCACCTATCCCTCCCGTCTCCTGGCTAACTTGCGCTCCCGTCCCCTTCCCTCCTGACAGCTTCCCTCCCGTCTCCCTCACTCCCATTGCCTTAACTATCGTCTCATTCCCCCGACTCCTTCGCTACGGTCTCCCCCACTTCCATTTCCTTCGACCCATTTGTCTTCCCTCCCATTTCTTTCCCTTCTCGTCTCCTTTCGTCCTGTCTCCCTACGTCCCGTCTCCTTACGTCCTGTCTCACTACGACCTGTCACCTTACCTCCTCTCAGCCTCCTCCCAGGTTGAGGTGAGCTCTCCCTAGCATCTCTCTCGTCGTCTTCCACCACTTTATCATCTACTGTCCCCCCACCAGAACCATTGGCTCCACCCACCTGCTTCCTTCCCACCACTGCCATAAACGAGCAGCGTCAGCTGTTCTAACTCCACCTCAAGTTCCTTCATCCTCTTACATCCCTACACTCAAAACTAAAACTATCCGCCTGAACCTCAGCCCAGGACTTCTCACACCCGGACTTGACGAAGTCCACCCAGTTGCTACAACTGCTGAATATTAAATGCCTGGTGGCCTTTACCTGCCGTTTGCACGGCGCCATCACAAAATTTAGACTTAATCTTTTTACTACGTTAACCTTGAATAAGGCTGTTTTTGTGTTCAAAAGGACATTTTAGGCTAATATACTTGCCAACTATGTCTTTTCTACTAAGCTCGCACGAGCAAAGAAAAAGCTGCTCTCGTAGGAGCCACCAATGAAATATAACTATTTAACTCATTTATACAAAAGATTATGACAGTGCGTGTGTGCAGAAGGAGAAAGAGCGTGCATGAATATTCGAGCGTATATATTGAAATATGTGTGATAATATGTAATATAAATTATAATAGAAAATAGTTGTAGATTCATATATGTATTATTGATTTAGTCGATTTTGGTATAGCAATTTAGTATTGTACACATATCTTCATACTTTTGTAATAAATACTTTTTTTGCATAATTTGCAAAACATTTGTAAGGAAAGAACTGATGTACACAGGGTCGTGTCTAAAGAAGGCATGTGCACCACAAGTGCTCACTCGAAATCGTTGCTATTGCACAATTTGGTTGTCTGGAGCGATTTCCTCTTGGATTCTTGACACACGTGTACACAGTTTGCCAACTGCGTACAGGCTTCCAACGTATGTTGCTGCTTTATTAACATTCAGTGCGAAACCATCTTTCTTGATATATTAAATTTTGCTTATATTTACCCATACATTGTGCTTTATTGTTAATGTATGTACATCTATTGCAATTCTTTATAACAATGATATGCCAATAGTGTCATCCGTCACAGTCAGGCGAATAAGTAAACGTTTTGATAGACAACACAGCGGAAATGATGTATTGAAGCACCTACAAGAAGCACGTACACGTCAAGCCACACCACTCGTTGCACATCACGACATATACAAGAAACACGTACACGTCAAGCCACACCACTCGTTGCACATCACGACATATACAAGAAACACGTACACGTCAAGCCACACCACTCGTTGCACATCACGACATATACAAGAAACACGTACACGTCACGCCACACCACTCGTTGCACATCACGACATATACAAGAAACACGTACACGTCAAGCCACACCACTCGTTGCACATCACGACATATACAAGAAACACGTACACGTCAAGCCACACCACTCGTTGCACATCACGACATATACATCATTTTAACACAGACTACATTCAACCGCCGATTTCAACAGTTCATCAAAATGATCAATTATTCAACGGTGCAGCCTTGTGACAAACAGTGACGGTGTGATAGACAGAGGCACCTGTACGTCGTTAACATATTATGTTTAAATAAAAGGTTTGTGCAGACAAAGAGAAAGACGTCGTCAAATGATGCGCCGATGTGACGAAACACTTGACCTGTATTTGAACCATTAAATGTTGTAAAAAGAGAAGGTTTTCATGAACAGTTTCGGCGAAATTGATATTGAAATAGATTTGAAATAAGCATTGAGTTATGTTTTAATGAAGAAATGAAAGTCGTCAAAATGTCATGTGTGCAAGCAGAATCCTGTTGTCATAAAACATACCATCAACATATGCAGACATATGACAAGCCTATCGTGATAACATGTAGATGATTGTATTGCGAAACAAACTGAACGAGTTCATGCTACGAGTGCTTGCCAATATCTTTAAGCAGGTATGTTTGAAATAGGTGTAGTATTGGAATCATCGTCGAGTGTGA
Source organism: Lamellibrachia columna (assembly GCA_963662155.1). NCBI lineage: Eukaryota > Metazoa > Annelida > Polychaeta > Sabellida > Siboglinidae > Lamellibrachia > Lamellibrachia columna. The sequence continues at coordinate 43,093,336 of OY759268.1, read as the reverse complement.
AACAAAACATAATGTGTTGTGAAATCACAATAGTTCCAAGGCGTCATTTCGTCATTTGAAAAAATGGGTCACTTTATTGTATATTCGACCGTTCGAGGTGCTTCTTGGGAGAAAAAATATGTCAACTTATTATGTTTGTTGTCACTATGGACGCTGTTTAGAAGGACAGTAGGTCAATATTAATAAATATATGATCACTAGAGGCGCTGCTTTAAAGAAATGTAGGTCATGGTGTTACGTATTTGATCGATAGAGGCGCTTCTTATGAGAAACATGGGTCAAAGTATAACGTATTTTGACATTTGAAACACATTTTGAACGAGTTGCACGAAATGTTGGCCAATGTGTTATATATTTGGTCACTAGAGGCGCTGCTTGGAAGGAATGTTTTAAAAATAATGTTATTTTGTCATGGAAAATAAGTAAACTGCTTCAACATTTCCAAGAGTATGTACGTACGTATGTATATATATATATATATATATATATATATATATATATATATATATATATATATATATATATATATATATATATATATATATATATATATATATATATATATATATATGTGTTTGTTTGTTTGTGTGTGTGTGTGTGTGTGTTTTACTGGGAGAGTTTGAGAGTTTATGGAGCACACTGGTTACATTTACAAAGACCAGTACCACGATTTCACTGAAATAGGTCATATCTGTTTACTAATATATGTATGTATGTATGTATGTATGTATGTATGTATGTATGTTTACTAACATATATGAGGTGCCGGCCAAAGGTGTTTGGAGGTGAAGGTGGCCAGTGATGAATGAAGAATAATGGAAGTGATTCCAGGGGAAGCTGGATGGATGGAAGGAATGGAAGGATGGAAGAACACGTTAATAGATGGAAAACATGCAGGACAAGCCTGAGGTAAACATACATGTGGGTGGGGCGGCTGTGGGGTGGACGGTCGGAGGGAGATATAGTACGATCCGCAAACCTATTATTATTATTACTTAAGAAGGGCGTGGGGCGGCCGTGTTTTGAGTTGGACAGCCATGGGGCAGCTGTGTTGTAAACAAAGGCGTCAGGGCGGCCATGTTTTGAGAAGCACGTTATTGAATTTGTGCTCGCTATAGTTCCAAGGCGTCATTTGTGCTCGCATTTGTGCTCGCTAGGATAAATAAGGGTCAATGTTAATACATAGTTGGTCGCTAGAGGCGCTTCTTGGTAGGAAAACAGGTCATAGTATTATGTTTGTTGTCACGTGGGGTGCTGTTAATACACATAGGGTCACTCGGGGCGTTTCTTGAGAGGGAAATATATAAAAAGATTATGTTTGTTGTCACCACGGACGCTGGTTGGAATGAAAATAGGTCAATGTTAATGCACACAATGTTGCTAGGGGCGCCTCTTGAGAGGAAAATAGGCCAAAGTATTATGTTTGTTGTCACTAGCGACGCTGCTGAAGGAAAGTTTTCAAAATAATGTAGTTTCGTCATGGAAAATGACTAATAGCTTAACATTATGCAAGGGTATGTATTAGTGCCCTGCGCGGGCCTAGAATTTGATCCCAAGCCCGGCCCGCAATTAGCAGTTAGAGTCCAGGCCCGGCCCAGGCCCGCAATAATTTTTCAAGCCCGGCCCGGCCCAGGCCCGCAAACTAGAATTTAGGCCCAGGCCCGGCCCAGGCCCGACTCAGACCGTGAATGTTTGGCCCAGGCCCAATTTATATTGTTAATTGAATTAGCTCAACTAAGTTAACATAATTTAATATATTTCAATTAAATGTCACCCACTGGCACAGACACCCAGTGGCATTTCCAGCAGGCCTGCAGTCACTAGCCTGAGACAGACATGTGTGAATTAGTACAAGTGTGAATGAATTAGGACTGGGGAGAAATACCAATTACCAACTGGGTTGGGTACTGGGTAGTGGGCTAGTGGCCTAGTGTGCACTTGGCAGTGGGCAGGTCTTTCAGATGGGCAATGTTTGGAGGGAAGACCTAGACAATAGAATGTCCACTGGTATGGTCAAAGGGTGATAAGTTGATTGTTAATCATGGCTTGATTGCCTCTGCAAATATTTCTAAAGTAAACATTTGGGGCTGGCTACTTCCAGCCAAGTGAACTTATGGGGTCATTAGATTCCATGCAAGGTCTCAATTTGCAACTATATAATACTAAAGAAATAATTTTAAGCATTCATTAAACGGAATTACAATTTATAAGTTTTTATAAAAAAAAATAAAGTAATAATCGGTGTTTTGTATGAATATTTTTATTATGTCCAGGCAGAGCCCAGGCCCGGCCCGGCCCGCTCACACTAGGCCCAGGCCCGGCCCAAGCCCGATGTGTTTAAATTGTTTTCAGCCCAGGCCCGGCCCGGGCCCGCAGTATGTAGGCCCAGGCCCGGCCCGGCCCGCGAGATTATGTAGAGGCCCGGCCCGCGGGCTGCGGGCCGGGCCGGGCTTGGACCAAAAGCCCGGCCCGCGCAGGGCACTAGTATGTATGTATGTTTGTATTTTACTGGGAGATTTGATATATATATATATATATATATATATATATATATATATATATATATATATATATATATATATATATATATATATATATATATATGTATATATATATATATATATGTATATATATATATATACATATATATATATATACATATATATATATATATACATATATATATATATATATATATATATATATATATATATATATATATATATATATATATATATATATATATATATATATATATATATATATCTGAAAGCACTAGAGGCGCTTCCTAAAATTATTGAATAAAGTAAATAACGAACCTCGCTTGGAAGGAATATTTTTTAAAAATAATGTTGTTTTGTCAAATAAAATAACTAAACGACGATTGTGCAAGGAACGTTTACTACGACATAGCAACAAGATGCAATACAATTTTTGCACATTTATTAAATTTTAGAACAAACACATTTACAATTCACCGTCAAGTACGGTCAGTGTCAAGTCCTTCACGCAATTTTCCCACGCTTCTGTGTGGGTTTCGTGTAACCAACTCTTAACAGCGCGCGACTGATAATACATCATGCCATAAATTAGTTCACACGCTAGAATACCCTATAAAAAACTGCTCTGGGAAGGCATGCAGTGGCCTCGTCGCGCATGCGCAACTGG
>OY759268.1:43007668-43085168 GCA_963662155.1 Lamellibrachia columna | reverse complement strand
GACAACAGGTAGACGTGTTGGCTAAAAGTATGTGACATGATTGTGACACGAACGTTTGTCAGTTTAAAGTTTGTGAGTTGGAAGTTTGTGACATGAAACGTTATATTTTGAAGATTGTACATTGAAAGTTTATGAGTCGAAAGTCTGCAACGTAAAGGGTTTATGACTTTAAAGTTTGTGAGTAGGAAGGTTGTGACATAAAAGTTTTTGTGTTGAAAGTTTATCTGTTGAAACTTTATTAATTGTACGTTTGTGTGTTGAAAGTTTATGGGTTGAGGTGGTCAATGTAAGGCTAGTGGGAATGAAGGGAAGATGGCTGGTAAAGGCTGAAGAGACACCAACGGCTGTATATGGATGGGAGTGTAGGGGTCTGCAATGGATGAAAATGTTAACAGATGGATTGAATCTTCGTCCAAATGTGTTTGGAGGTGAAGTCGAAAGACATATCATTTGTTTTCACTAGGGGCATTACTAGTGGGTCACGATAATACATATAGACTAGCTAGGAAGTGGTTCTTGGAGAAAATATGGGTTAAGTTAATACTTATGCACTCGCTAGGAGGCGTTTCTTAAGGAAAACTACAGGTCAAGATGTTATGGTTGTAGGTTAAGTTAATACATGTATGGTCGTTAGAGACGGGATGTAGGTCAATGTGTTATATTTGTTGTCACTACGGGCGTTGCTTGGAAGGAAAATAGGTCAAACTTTTATATATTTGGTTGCTAGGAGGCGCTTCTTCGAAGGAATGTAGGTCAAATTATTACATTGGAGCTCGCTAGGAGGCAGTCGTTGAGAGAAATATAAGTCAAAGTATTACATATTTGGTCGATATAGGCGATCTTGAGAAAATGTTGGCCAAGTATTTCTGTTTGTTGGGGCGCTGCTTGGACGGAAGTAAAGGTAGGGAAAGTCGTGTGCCAGCACATGAAGATGTTAGTAGATGGGCTCAAATGCACGACAAGACGGACGAAGGTAAACGTATGAGTGGACAGCATTTCTACCGAGAACAATGTATTTAGTATGGGTCGCGTTGGTTTTATATATGCGGAAGCAGCAGCTCGGCGGCAGCCTCGTCGACAACTGAGTATGTCTGGACTGAACGACGTTCAGCTCTATGGACCATGATTGGTATATTTACTATTTTGTTACTTCGTTGTTTCATTGCTTCGCATCGAAGTATACGCGTCTGGGTGATCGATCCAATCCATCGTGACGTTGAGTCCTTCCACACACAATAGGTGAGAGGAGCCAAGGTAATGTCTAGCGACGAGGGCGATAACGCACAGTAAGAAGCACACCGGTACTCCCATGATGAAGAGTCTATAGTTTGAGCGACCATCGTCGGCGTTGCGGTTTGTGGTAAATGTTGTTACATTGTTTCAAATTATCATAGAATAGCATCAAACTGGTGCATCTTGCTAGCTTTTTAATCAAATAATACGAGTTCGATCATTGCAAAAGCATTCCAGACATTCACTGGTTCAATACGATGGCATTCTAGAACAAGCCAGAGAAAGGAGCAACTACAGGTAAATTATATTACAAAGGAACTTTACATTAGAAATGCTACTATGTGTGGTGGGTATTCATACTGCATAACTAAGCCACCTACCTACCAGGTGCTGATGCTATAGATTGAACAGCTGATGTCATAAATAGTACTGGTGTCATAGATTGAACAGCTGATGTGATTAGCGGCGGCAACCACCTCCGCTTACACTAACATAGGCTACACACGTTTTCCCGAGGTGTCGCCGATTTAGGAAGTGGTTGGTTGCGCATGCGCAACAGGAAACAAGTGCTAGGCGATATTGCATGTTTTAATCCGCACAACGCTAACATTTATTCAGTAGTCGCCAGGATTTACCGAATTACTTTAGGGCGCCATCGTGCGGAACAGTTATGGTTACAAAGGCGTATTCTAGTGGATAGTGACTAAACTATTTTAGAATAAAGATGGCGTCCTCGTGTGTAATACTTAGCGTTTCAAAGATGCCATCTAGCCGATTACGACCAAAGTACTTTTTTAGAAAACACGTTACTCCACGTGACTCCAAAAATTGCAGTGGCAGCCGCATTCCACATTCCGTCCCTTCACTTGTACCTGTCTACTACATGTGCGCGACAAATGGTGGCGCCACAGCACGGAGCCTGTACAATCGAGGCCAGAGTACTGGTTGCACTCGCGTCGACAATCGATCCCGCGAAGCATTCCTTTTATACAAATGCGCCGTTTAGCGATCGACACCGTTACATTTTGGGTAGTGACTATAGTTTCACACATGAATGAATGGGGACTAGTATAACTGTGTGCCCATAATAAGGTCAAGCATTGCGTTCACGTGCTGATTTTCTCATACAGCTACGTGCATCTGAAATTATTGTTATTTTTTGAAAATTATATAATTAAGTAATGTTTCCGTTTACCTGCTACAGCAATCCGGTGTTTGTCGACGCCGAAACGTTTTGCGTTTGACATGAAGTATCTCGTCGCCTTCACACAATCGTCTAGCGGGGCGGGGTACGGATGTTCCGGCGCTAGTCTGTAGCTAGGAGCACAACGAACATGCACACTGCATGACGAACTCTAGGACACGATACTTAGATAACGTTATTAGTTCTATTTATGTCGCAAAAGCGAATAGTTTGGCAAAAAGAGAATTTAGCTGAAGCTACTCCTGTTGGTCATAAACGCGCTCCCGTGCAGACGCACACAAACACAGATAAACACAAAAACGCATATACGTACAGACATACCGAGAGACAGAAAGACATACGTACAATCAAAAAGAAACAAGCAAACGTAAACAGACAAACAAACAAACACGCGCACATACACACGCACGCACACACCCACCCAAACACACGCAATCACACACACACACACACACACACACACACACACACACACACACACACACACACACACACACACACACACACACACACACACACACACACACACACACACACACACACACACACACACACACACACACACACACACACACACACACACACACACACACACACACACACACACACACACACACACACGCCAATTATTAATGTAACATTGGTAAACAATATAGTATTTGTGTAGTTACGCAATAACGACGTTTGTGAGTTGTTGTTAATTTAATAGTGTCACATACTTGACGCTGATAACCACCATGTCCGCTGCCTTCGCAAATATTCTGCACACAGCATCAAATTCTTCTGTAAAAGAGATCCGTAACAGCCAACATGGGACGAGGCGCACTAATTAATAGGGCGCAAAGGATAAGAAATAGGCATCTGCCAGGTTCACTATTTATATTGATGTACAATCTTGTTCATTGAAGCACGACTACCACTGTTTTTATTCAGAAAAATGATGAGATAGCTTTTAAAACAGTATCAGTTATGTTGGTTCTCAAAAACGTTGACGAGTAATCACAAACACATGTGTACGAGTAATCACAGACACATGTGTACGAGTAATCACAGACACATGTGTACGAGTAATCACAGACACATGTGTACGCAGTAAGAGGAAAATGCATTGTCCGACTATTTGTGCTACTCCGCCACCGTCTCGCACGATTCGCTGGCGATTCACCTCGCAAAGGTGCCATTTAACATTAGAGTTGCTTTATACATTCGATATATCAGATAGCATGTACTGTACTGACAGCAAATCGGATAAAAGCTTTTTGAATTCAAACGTACAGGTTAAGGAATGTCAGGACACAAGTTCTACTAGGACATGGGACCAATTATGTCAGGGGCACTATCGGCCAGGATCCGTACCGGTTTGAAGACTTTGCGAGTCCAAGTACACTTGTACTTTGAATTAAGTGTATTTGGATTTGTACTTTGATTTAAGTATGAAACTATTTTTGGCCCGTACTTGCATTTGGACTTAAGTACATTTGTAAAGTATTTGTACGTGTACTTGATACAAATGTCCATGAATATCAAATACATTTGAAATATGAAATTATATTAAAAAATATTAAGTGCATTTTGTTAACTTTTACCAAAAACACATATTGCTGGTGTATAATGATTAGTATATTTGTCATTTTAATGATTATTTTAAAATTGAATTAACTATAATATATTATTGCATTAGACACATCAATAGGGTGGAAATATAACTGACAAATTGAAACTCAGTACTCTTATTTTCAATTGTATATTATTTGTATTATGTGTTATTTATTATATTAAATATGTGTTACATGAAATCTGCATTACTGCTGTAACTTTAACACAACAGCTTCAAACTGTAAGCCCATGTATAGTACGTATACAAACTGTGGACCTATGTGTAATACCGATACAATAAAGTGGTTACTACATCATATGTATTGTTTTTGTTTTTTTGGTTAATTAATAGATGAAAATGTGCATGTTTCAAATACATTTACATGTAGACAAATGCAAAAAGTACTTGGATTTGTACTTGATTCATCATCAAGTACTTCGATTTATATTTAAGTACGTCTTTAATTTTGGGAATTTTTACCTGTACTTGCATTTGAGAGAATGTAAAATATTTGTACTTGAATTTAAATACTAAAAAACTAATTGGGAACATCTCTGGTTGTAGGGGTGTCGTTTTGAAACTTGGACAATTTCATTCACCCCAATTTGTCTGTGTCTTTTGGAAGAGACACTAACAGCCATTGGTACCTCCTACCAGGGGAAATAAAATATCTCACTCAAATACATGGAAAAAAATGTCGGTGACTCACTACCTCTACAGAAGGAAAAGTCTGAAAAAACCACATCTGTGTTTGCCCTAGACTGCTGTTTGAAGTTAAAGGTAGCAACGTCATTTATGTGCCGAAAGCAAAAAAAAGTATTCTACAATATATTTTAAAATATGGCTAACGGGAACGGAAATATCCGAAATTATCGATACATGTTAGGTGGCATGTAACTTAGTGTTTGACATACCTAACCTATGCATTTCAATGTGAGTTTTTATTATACAAACCAGCTTTTCCAATCGTCCATCCGCCGCCGTGAAGGTAGACGAGCCCTCTACGCAACGCCTTCTGTCGGAAGGTCGGCTGATACATCAACACTTCAACCCCGTCAAACTCCTCATAGGTGGCCTGCGTTAAAGAATCCCAAGGAATTGAAGAATGAAGAATGACGGGAGAGCGATGAATAATGACAGGAGATTGATGGAAGGTGACGGTAGAACGATGAAGAATGACGGGAGATGAATGGTTGATGACGGGAAATGGGTGAAAGATAACAGGAAATTGATGAAAGATGACGGGAGAAGGATGAGGGCAGATAATAATAATGATAATAACTTTTATTTGTATAGTGCCCTTTATCCGGATATAAACCTGTTCAAAGGCGTTTAAATACTACATTTGTAAATAATTACTATAAAGAGAGAAAATGTAATACGTAATTTATATGTACATTTGTAAAAAAATAACTGCTGTAAAATAAATATCGGCTAAATAGTGACTTAACACTGCTTTATAATCAACCAAGTAATAAAAATAAATAAATGCAATACAAAGATAACCATGTTAGTGAAGATATGTAATAGTTACAGTTAACATGTTCTATAAATAATATTCAAACGCTATCTTGAAAAGATGCGTGTTAAGTTGACACTTAAACAATTGGCGTGAGTCGGCGACACGGATATACATCGGCAGATCGTTCCAAAGGCGCGGGGCCGTCACGGAGAAACCCACTCGACCAGACCGCTCGATACCATAGCGTGGTACAGTTAGTAGGTTGCTGTCGGCTGAACGAAGCAGGCGCCCTGGTGTGTACAGCGAGATTATGTCAATAGTGTACGCGGGCATGAGATCGTGTAACACGCGATAGGTCAACAGAAGAATCTTGTAGTTGATTCGCCATCGGACCGGCAGCCAGCGAAGCGCAATGAACAAACAACACAGCATTTCCATAGTCCAGTCTGGATGTAACAGGCGCGTGTACGATCGTCTGGCACGCGTGGGTCGTTAAACGTTTTAAATTGTTTGCGATCTTGTGTAGTTGGAAATACGCCCCCGACATGTGCGAACGACTTGTGTCGACATACATGGACGAAGGATGACGAGAGATGAACAATGGATAAAGCGAGATGGTTAAAGGATGACGGGAAATGGATGAAGGATGACGGGAGATGGATAAAGGATGATGGGAGATGGATGAATGATGATGGGAGATGGATGATGGATGATGGGAGATGAATGATGGATGACGGCAGATTGGTGAAGGATTACGGGAAATGGATGAAAGATGACGGGAGAGGGATGATTGCAGATGGATGAAGGATGACGGGAGATGGATGAAGGATGACGGGATATGAATGATGAATGAAGGGATATGGCTGAAGGATGACGGGAAATGGATGAAGGATGACGGGAGATGGATTAAAGATTGTGGGAGATGGATGTAGGATGACGGGAGATTAATGATGGATGACGGGAGAGGGATGATGTAAGGTGATGAAGGCGATGAAGGGAGGGCACGATTTGTGAAAAGGGATGGATGAATGGTGGTGGGAGAGGAATCAAGAAATATGTTATCGTGGAAAAGTGTTATTGCCTGGTGAGAGACGGACTGATCATATCAACTAACCTTCAAGTCATTGTCGCTGACCAGTGTAAATGGTTCAAGTTTGTACGCCATGCCCGGCAGTTGGCGAATCACATGAGGCCGACTTGGCCCGATGCCCATACAGCTGATGATGGAATACTGAAAAAAATATCATCACTCGGAAGTGAGTTGCAAGGTCAGTGGCGTAAAGCTTATGACAAATAAAAGCAATTGGTATATGTATACACGAGTACCAATAGTTTGTTCTCCGTTCACGTGGACATGAAATCTAGCATTGAGGCTACGTATGAGACATATCTAACTATAATCGAGCTAGCGTGTTTGTATGTTAACGTTTTCCTCCTAGACGGTTGCACCTCGAGGGCCAAACGTTCGCCTTTATTTTTTCTAAATACCCCTCAAGGGTTCTTAGTAATTTTTATGGTAAATCAACAATTATTCGCTACGTAAAACGTTAACTTCCAAAAATCGCAGAAACCACGCGCCCGCGGCGAATACTTCGGTATGTAAACCGTTTGAGAGCACGTAGCGCCATCTGGGCGATTTACGTAAAACGTTCACTTCCAACACTCACAGACAGACAAACACGCAGACATACAGACAAACACAAACACAAACTAATTCACAGAATATAAACTGTTACGTCCACTTACCCAGATATTGATCGCTTTCCATTGTTGTAACACAACACGAAGTTTGTGCGGCTCGGAGAAGCCTTCGATGACGTAGACGTCAGTTAGCAGTCTGGTGTAGGCGGCCTGATCCCACGGGAACTGACCGGGCGGGAGGGGACAAGGATAGTGCTGTGCTGCCACACACTCTTGGAGCCAGTTAGCTTTGGTCGACCCGTCTAGATGGCGGCCCTTGCATTGTCTCGACCGTCCGCTGAATGTTGTGTCCAGGAGGCACCACAACAGTGCTGTCAGCACACGTTAAAGGTACAGGGTGTATTCGGTTTTATCATAAAACCATGTTATGTAGTATATAATAATAATAACAACAGTAATAATAATAATAATAAAAACAGTAATAATAATAATAATACTGATAATAATAATAATAATAATAACAATTATAATAAGTAATACTATGTTTTCAGAATTTAAATATTTAGCTACGATTAACAAATTTATTTGGCTTGCACATATAGCAATACACTTAGACTAACCACAAAATATGGTAAATTCATCCTAGACGTATTCCTAGCAATGACTATTAATTATCATATCCTGCAAGCCAGCAAGCTAATTGTACTTTGTTGTAAATTACATCTATCTGATGGCCTCCATATTATTATTATTATTATTATCATCAAACATTTCTTATACAGCGCCTCTTCCAAATAATTGTTTTGAGGCGCTGTACAATAGCGTCAGCTTTAAATCATTGTTATAAAATCATACAACAAGTTTGCATCAAACATTAGTCAATATCTGCATTACTGCTTACAGTAAATCACAAAGCAATTGTGTGTTTATGCAAATAGTTAAAACTACAAATAACTAAATAAGATTACAATTGTTTATTATATTAATACTAATGACGATGATGATTTATAGTAGTTATATATTAAAATAGTTAAACTGTTCTATGGTTATTCTAGAAAAGGTGCGTCTTGTATTTTCTCCACACCGGCATTCATGTCATAACTATTATCTTCCCCGGTAATGGCCAGTCACCAAACATTTTTACTTTCACTTTTACTTTCATAATAGTTATCCCCTTACCGATAGTCCGACACAACAAAATAAACACTATAATTCATCACTCACCTATACGGAAAATAATGGAGCGTATTTTCTCACCCATTTCCAAAGTGTCAAATGTGTCGCCTATTCTGGAAGTAAACACAACTATAGATGTGTACAAGTAAACTTGCAATGTTTCAAGACTAAGCATTAAACGACATTAGACAGTTTCAGCTACGAGTCTTTCGCTCCACGTGTTGCTAGTTCCACTTCTTATAGGCATTGACGTCAGCTGAATATGTCGGTCACATATTTCGCGCCGCGATACGCTTATGCAAATACGGACAGAATGGCCTCCATTAATAAATACTTATTAGTTTTTAGACGTTATTTCAAAGGACACACGCTTAAGGTGTATATGCGATGTAATCTAAATATCTAAGAACAGACACTAGCCTAGTTTGTGTCTCCCAAGGAATTTAGCGCAATAGAAGTATTTTATATATTATTCTTATTTTAACTTAACAGGACAATAAACGTATTTTATATATTACTATTATTAATAATGAACAAGTTCACTTGTTCACAAGGAACAAGTTCACTTATAGCTGAAACCACATAACAGCTACGCATGAGATAAGTTAAAATTATAGGCTGTACATTTAAGTATTGAGATACGCTATGATCGAAAAAGTTATGGCTGAAACTGTCTTATGTTAAGCATCAATACGCATACCCCACTGTACATGTTTTAGTCAATGTTGAATTGTCAACAGAAGAGAAAACCTCACCATCATCCAGTTCCTCACCAGTGACAAACGTACCGAAGTAATGAAGAAACGTAAATCACTGAAAGGATCGAACAATTATTTGAACAATCACCTGAAGACTTGAACAAGATAATAACAACGTCCTGTCAAACAGCCAGTATGGCTTTCAAACACCAACGTCCACCTCACATGAATTGCTTGATCTGTTGGAGGAAATCAGTGCATCGCTAGACCAAAAAAAGATATACATTGGGTGTCTTCATTGAGTTAAAAATGCATTTGACAGAGTAAATCATTCTATATTAATGGAAAAGTACATTTCCATGTTGTTCGTGGTGTAGCAGAGAAATGGGTCAGTTATCTGTGTGACAGAAAGCAATTTGTTAAAATAAATGAATGTTCATCTAATTTATTAGGTGTTTCATGTGGTGTGCCGCAAGGTTATGTGTTAGGGCCTAAATGGTTTATTTTATGCATTAACGACATCAGCAATGTATCATGACTACTGAAATTTGTGTTGTTTGCAGATGACGCCAATATTTTATATTTTGATGCAAATGCACTTAATCTTAAATTGTAAATTGCGAACTTGATAAACTGTACACATGGTTCACTCTAAATAAATGAAATTAAATGTATGCACTATATGATCCTTGGTATTCGCACAATACATTATGCCCTAGATATTAAAATTCACAATAGCCAACAACAACAACATTCCTTGGAGTACTGATTGATCAAAAGTTTGATTGGTAAAAACATATAAATACAGTAGTGTTAAGTCCAAACTTTCTAGAGTAGTTTTTCTAATTCTTCCGTTTTTCACTACCGTCAGCAGGTGTACGACAACGTGAAAGGTGCTTGTGGTGCTTGAGTGAATGTACAGGTGTACGACAACGTGAAAGGTGCTTGTGGTGCTTGAGTGAATGTACAGGTGCAAGTATAGTTAAATTGTTTGTAATACAATGTGCTAGTGCAATTTAAACTCAAAGGTCAAACATTAAACGGTAGTGTTTATGGCATCGCTGCCTAGGCGTTGCTTGAAAACATCCAGAGAGGGAGCATTTACAACTGTGGCCTGAAGGCCGTTCCAGGAGTCTAGTGTGGCCACACAAAAAATTACTGCTGGTATGCGAGTATTCATGACCGCAGGGGCATCAGCCGAAAAGGGTGTCCTCTGGCTCTGATCACTTCAGCTAAATGTCCTGGGGCGTAGTGGGTACGTGCTGGTGATGTATATTGTTTGGCAGGGATTTCTACAATGCGTTGGCAGGGATGTGTACTATGCGTTGAAATTTAATAAAAATAAAAATATAAACGAACTATTAATGGCTGTCGCCATTACACACACACCACACACTTACACGCACGCACGCACGCACGCACGCACGCACGCACGCACGCACGCACGCACGCACGCACGCACACACACACACACACATTGTTTTGCTACAGAAGAGGGTGATCAGACTGATATGTGGTGTCAATAGACTGTGTCATACTAACATGTTATTTTATAGATACAGAGTACTCAAATTCCAAGACTTGGTAGATATGAAAGTATTGTCTGTCATGTTTAAGACGTATAACAATATACCAATTTTTTTTGGGAACAAATTGTGCAATCTTGCTTACTGAAATACGGTCACCACATTTGTATTAAACATTTTTTAAACTGTATAACTTATGTTGGGTCCCAAAAATGTTGAAGAGTAAACACAAATAGTAAGTATACATGTGTAACCTTTGTTTCTGATGACTGATTCGATACGTCATGGTATGCTCGATGTAAGACTGTCACTGTACCCCCGTGATTTTTCAAAGACCCAGATATGTTTGGTTGCTTCAGTGAATTCTGGCATTGAGCTTGGCTGGTTTATAGCAGTTTTGTTCTTAATGTTCTCTATAGGGTTCAGGTCAGGCGCATTACTCGGCCAAGAAAGAACCCGAACTCTGACGTCACCAGGCGTACCGTGTGACTTGGAACGTTTTTATTCGTGGATGTTTCGCAGTATGTTTGTATTTAACTATCTTAACGATCAGGAGGTAATGTCACTAATAGTAATGTCATTTTTCCTTTTTTATTTTTAATCTAATAGTACGTATTTAAATATTTTAATGACTTAGTTAAGCTTCCTTATTATTAATTCCATCATTATTAATAATGACATTAATATTACTACGTCTTTTGACATCTGTGTATGGTACTTTTGTGTACATTTTAGCATATTATAATATTTATTAATTTTTATTACTGTCTTAGTCGTTGTTGCTCCTGTCATAGTGTGTGTGTGTGTGTGTGTGTGTGTGTGTGTGTGTGTGTGTGTGTGTGCATATATATATATATATATATATATATATATATATATATATATATACAACATGTGTATATATATGTGTGTGTGTACAACATATTCTTTTTATGTTTGTATGTAATGTTTTTGTACCACAATGGAAACAAGTACTAGCACGTTCATATGCCATTCTCATATATTTAATGTACATTTGTATACACACGTTATGTTTGTGCCTTTTATATTGAATAAATAAATCAATAAAACAATCATATTTCATAGCACCATACGTGTAGGCACTCACGTATCGTAACGACGTGAGGAAGCTTGTCTGACTGAATTATGAAACAGTTGGGTATTTTCCTCTTCGATTCGCTAAGTTCACCACTGACAAGCCACTACGTGTACAGCGGCATCGTCTGCCTACTTGCACATCTACAATACAGGCAGACTACAGTACATTCCTGCATCGATGGCCATGTTATGCTTTATCTGATTGTAAGAAACTAACCATCAATAATCTTGAAACTCCTGCAATGCTTTGGTGTATGATGTTATTGATAAGACGAACATGTTTTGTAAAAACACATACCTCCAGCTCTTCCACAACGCCTGCCTGTGGCTGTGTGAAGTTGTCAGTCAATTTTTATCTAGATATTACTGCACCAATATGTCCAGTGGTCAAACTACCGCCGAATATCCATCCGCCTGCTAGGAAATCTTTAAAAACGCACCGATTCACAGCCAGTAGCTTTTACTAACAAACATGTTAACATACATAGTCAACGTATATACAAGAATACTGTATTATCACAAACTACGCCCAACATTTATCTGCGTCCACAACACGCACGTATATTAGACCACACGAATACTCTATTATCGTCCTACACTTATTTTCGTACACAACATGAAGTGCAAGTGACCTTTTGAACCCAGATCGACTAACAGGATATCTTGGGGCGAGACGAAGGGTAACCGGACCTGGCCACGTCATCCGGTCTCTCCACTTTCACGCTGCCGTGCCAGTTGACATGTATGTTGGGGCATTAATCCCAGCTGCTCTCCATAAATAACTGGAAGGCGGGTCTCTCTGACCCTATCCAGACTTGTTGTTCTCCTCTTTATTCCTGAAGTCCGGGGTGAGGCTGGCACCGATACTGGTCGTTGCTTTTTTGGTTCCCTTCGTTTTCGGTCACTGATCCCTTTTCATTGCCGTCTCTACCACCCTGTAACGAGCATGCCGTGTAAATATTACAGTTATAATAATATATGAATACTAACAGGTGTGCACACCAGTTACTTATTTGATGTAGACATTTCAATGCTGGACCTGTTGCCGAGTCATGCTCATTGTCAATGTTGTCAATGCTGGACCTGTTGCCGAGTCATGCTCATTCTCAATGCTCTATTGACGCTCGCCGATAAACAAAGCCGGGGCTTTCGTCGAACCGGGGAAAGGTGATCAATACTGCATTTACAACATGGGATAAGGAAGGTGCACACCATTTATTTTATTTAGACATTTCAATGCTGGAGGGTCTACGTGAATTGCGTGACTGGCGTACGTAACAGAAAACATATCCATGTGTCTCCGATTCAACTATAAATTAAGTAGAGACCAGTTTGCCTACTAGAGGGGGATCACCCACATACATATATTCTATATATATATATATATATATATATATATATATATATATATATATATATATATATATATATTATATATATATATATATATATATATATATATATATATATATATATATATATTATAAATATATATATATATATATATATATATATATATATATATATATATATATATATATATATATATATATATATATATATATATAGAGAGAGAGAGAGAGAGAGAGAATATAAAATATTTACTATAGTATTGTACATAATTCTATAGTAGCCACTATTGCATGTATTCTATAGTAGATTATAGTAATCTGACAATCATTATAACATTGCATAGACTACTATAGTAGGTACTATAGTAGTACTATAGTATACTATAGTAAACTTAAAATTACACTAGTTTTCTGTAGTTTACTATAGTAGTTACTATAGTAGTACAGTATAATACAATAATAAACTTTAAATTATTATAGTATTCTATACAGTAGGGGAAGGCAATGTTAGCTGAGCCAGTAGTTTAGTTGATCCACCCATGTTTCCCAAGAAACCACAGCAGCATAGTTTACATTGTACTACCATGTGACTGAACAGGCTATTAGACCATCATTGACATACAATAATTGCCACTTGTCGTAACAGTAAGAAAATGTGAGTTAAAAGTATGCTCTTTGATGTTTTTCGAAACTTTTGGTGATTGTGATTAATGTCTGCTGGTGTGTAAATTATTAACGCATGTTATCATACTTTATTGTCTGTGCACTTATAAATGGTTTAGCTATGCATAGGGAAGAACATTATTGATATCACTTCGCGAATTAATGAGAAGTTAATTAAAACAGCTTAATTGTCGAAACGGGGCTAGTTGAGCCACCCAAGGCCGAAGGGAGGGTTAGTTGAGCAGCGGTTAAAGAACGAAGACGAGTGTTCTTTACCCCAAAGGAATTCATTGTTCCGAGCAAATTGCGACATCAAATAGCTACAAGGCAACATATCAGCAGTTAGTTAAATTACACTGTACCTATTGCGTAGATGTATTGGCTGAGTTGTTACGAAATTTTAGAAGAAGCCTACGTAAATTATACATATAAGGCATTTATGCAGCATAACAACGCAAATCCAGTGTATAGTGAGATAGGCCAAATCAATGACATTTCATTAAGTAATCACTACCCAGCAATTATGCAAGCATCCACCATCAAAACAACATACATCATCAGAGCAAGCATGCCGGCCCACAAATGTTTTGTACGAGTAATATCTACAATTCACAGGCATACTATGCCAGACTACCAAGACTACAGACCCCAATTAACATATAACTGTCGAATCCTCCCCTGTCAGAGCCTAGGCTACGTTCCACCGCAAAGTCACTACCTACAGAGCCCCACTCAAAATACCTGCACATTTCACAATAAATAAGATGGTAGCTAACAACTCCGCCACTGTCAGAGTCTCGGCAACATCCCCACACAATGCACCTGCATCACATAAGCGAAAGTTAAGATATGTGTGGATTTATAACAACTGAAATATATCGATCTGCTCCGTACGTATGTTGGCTATAGAAGTCTATCCCCCTACTATGCCCCACGCTGGTCATGCTATTTGTTAGTGACTGCGCTAGTTTGTTTACCAGCTCTCATGAAACAACCTTCCCGTAAAACTTTACGATATACGAATATATTTACTGAAAGCATCAGCTTCCCATTCACCCTTAATGCAGCTGATATGGCCGCTCCAATTCTGAAACTGTGACATTAAAACACTTAACTACTCAACCCACAGAATTCCACCCAACGCATTATAATTACAACGAACCCCACCCGCAGCGTATGAGTGCCATCAGCGTATACAAATAAGGTTGTCTGCATTGAAGTAATTATCTGAGCAATGTGGCTGGGCAAATGGATGTGCCCATTAAACACTGGCCATTTACCTGCAGTGACTGAGGCCCCTGCCTACCACTGTGCTTAAACTGTCTAAAGGACAATGTGATTATGTGGCCATTTAGGGTCACATCCCTAAAGAGGAGGCACTTACTAGTTCGGGGGACCATCTCACCAACGCGTAAGCCCTGAAAGCCAGGATCATCATGGCTCTTATCATGACAGTGTGACGTAAATAAGCACATTTAGCAGCGCCCTGATGAGTTGGATGAGTATTGGTAGTGTAACAGTTAACCGGACATCTGATTATGTCCTTGAATTGTGAGCTCCTGTCAGTAGCTTGGAAATAATGACATTCTTAGCTGGGTTCTGGCAGCCGTTAATTTAACGAAAATAAGAAATGGCCGATGCTGTAAAAATCATAGAAGATGGTGCTAGGCCTCTATTATGGTGCTAGGCCTCTATTATGGTGCTAGGCCTCTATTATGGTGCTAGGCCTCTATTATGGTGCTAGGCCTCTATTGAGCTACACAAAGCAAACGCATTGCAACTGACACTGGCAAGGCGGGAACACTACCAAGTGACTGGAAAAATGCTACCAGCTTCGACCATGCCGGCTCATACTGTGCCCTGGAAGCGGACGCCAGGGACGCATGCGTGAGCTGTTTTACAGTGTCCCTAGGTCCGTTGGAGATATGTGGAGATCTGGAGATGTGGAATGGCACTGTCGCTGGTTCGCAACTGACCCATGGAGCCAGCGCCCGGAATCTAGAGCTGCTGGCAACACTGGCGATGGCATTAATAATAATACATTTTATTTCATATAGCACCTGATCCAATGTTATATTGTTCGTGGCGCTTTACAACATGTACAAGATAATTGTAAGTAGTTTTCTAAAATTGTTAAATAACAATAATTATAACCATTTCTACAACCAGTATACAGCACCTTTAAATGAATAAAATATATGTGTATGCTATGTAATTAACACATAACACATAACACATTAGGCGTATATAAATATAAGTAATTTTTTTTTAATGCATTATACTAAATTGTTATAAAAATAAATATATAAAAAGTTTAAAAATAAATTAGTAAAATAAATACAGTAATTAAATAACTATTCTAAAATATAAATTTTAGTTACAGCTCACTAGGATTGAGACAGAAAATGTAAATACATGTGTGTGTGTGTGTGTGTGTGTGTGTGTGTGTGTGTGTGTGTGTGTGTGTGTGTGTGTGTGTGTGTGTGTGTATATATATATATATATATATATATATATATATATATATATATATATATATATATAACTTAACTAATGTATAAGTAGTTACACTATAACAAATAAACATGTAAATAAGTTGATAATTATAACATAACTATATTAATGCAGGAACTAGAATGTAGAACTTAGAAAGAGAGTTTATAAAAGTGAGTCTTTATGCGTGCCTTGAAAGTGGAGAGAGTGTTTGACATTTTAATGTTAATTGGCAGAATGTTCCACAGAGTCGCCGCAGCGACTGTAAACGAACAGTCTCCAGCTTTGGCGTGAGTCCGCTGAACAGTTAACATGTTATTGTTAGCAGAGCGCAAGACTCTTGTTGGTGTGTACGGGCATACGAGATCACATAGGTATTTCGGCGCATCACCACGCACAGCTCTATATGTAAACACTAAGAGCTTAAACTCGATTCTGCGCGCTACAGGGAGCCAGTGAAGAAGGCACAAAAGAGGCGTGGCGCTGTCGCTTCGTGGCCGGCGTAAGATTAGCCTCGCAGCCGATTTGTGCATCCTCTGCAGGCGAGCAATGTTGTTAACACAAGTACCATATAGAAGAGACTTGCAGTAGTCAAGCCGTGACGTAATAATGGCATTGAAGACACGTTCCTTTGTTGTCATTGGAAGATAACGGCTCATCCGGTTAATGCGGCGGATATGGAACGAACACACACTGACGATGCTTGACACTTGCAACTTAAGATCAAGGTGTCGATCCATGACGACACCAAGGTTACGAACAGATCCTGACGCAATAATTGTGACATCACCTACGCGTATTACACTGCTGTCAACGAGCGCAGCTGCAGTCCTGGGTACCACAGGGAGATATTCCGTTTTATTGTCATTCATGCACAGGCAGTTTGATGTCATCCACTGTTTCATAACATCCAAACAGTCTTTCATACGTCGCAGCCAAAGCTGTCGCGGTTAGGTCAAAGTGACAGTACAATTGCAGATCATCCGCGTAATGATGAAACGAAAGTCCATGTGCTCTGATTATATCGCCGATGGGTTGGACGTACAGCGAGAATAGCAATGGTCCAAGCACCGAACCCTGCGGGACACCCGATGTCAAACATGTTGTGTTCGATGACGCTTCACGAATGCCTACTCACTGAGTCCGATTCTGCAGATAAGATTGCAACCAGCCAAGCGCCTTGCCCACAATGCCATAACGCAAGCGTAGCCGCTGAATCAATATATTGTGGTTGATTGTATCAAAGGCGGCACTAAAGTGGATAAGCACAAGTGCTGTACCTTGTCTGTTATCCATCGCGACTTTCATGGCATTTGTAACACATAACAATGCGGTTTCAGTTGAATGATTTTTCCGGTAAGCTGATTGGAAACAATCCTGCATTCGCTGATCGAAAATATGACAGATGATCCTTCAGGCAATAACTTTCTCGATGACTTTGGATAGATGACTTAGATTACTAACTGGACGATCGTTGTTCAGTGTGTCCTTATCGAGTGATGGTTTCTTTAGCAATGACCGAACAATTGCCAGCTTAAGCAGCCCAGGCATAACTGCATTCACTAGAGAAGCGTTTGTAATGCATGTGACGATAGGCGCAATAGAGTCTATGTTATCCTTCAGTTGTTTAGTGGGAAGGGGATCAAGCGAGCACGTCTTATCTGTGTTGGCGAGAATAGACGCTCTCTCGGCTGTATTAGTAGGCTCGAACACTTCGAGAGAATCACTAAAACAAGGTGTCTCGTCCACTGAATGATCTATGGTAGTGTGGCAATGCAAGCTATTAAGCAGCTTCTCAATCTTCTCTTGGAAGTAGCGTGAAAATGGATCACAACTTTCCTTCGTTGAATTTAATTCGGGAAGTTGCATTTGAAGGACTTCAAGCGATCGCAGAATGCGAAACATACTTTGATTGTAAGCGTATTCTAAACGTTCTTGGAATTATCCCATTTTTCTTCCCATTATCAAGGCAGAACACTCATCACATGAATTAACATACAACTGACGATGTACCTCTAGCTTGGTCCTCCTCCACAGATTTTCTAGTTTGCGTCTCCTTTCGCGGGCATCTGCTATATCCGCGTCGTACCAGGCTTGGGGAATGTTGTTTCGGGTGCGTACACTGCGCCACGGAGCGTGTGTATCGAGACACATCGTTAAGTTGTTGTTATACGTTGCCACCAGTTCTTCCACCTGCTGATCTTTACCACACGTTGTCATATCTACACAAACAGATTCTATTTCACTTCTGAGTGCAACGTTGTCAGTGTTCCGGAAATTCCGCTTTGCAGTCATCGCCACCACAAAAGGTCTTGCCGAGGTACTGGCTGCAATTTCAATGCGATGGTGACACAGAGTCTGGAATAACTGTAACGGAGGAGATTAAGTTGTTATCACTACTACTAACCACCAGATCTAGAATATGACCACTATGGTGCGATGGCGAAACTACATGTTGTGTCAGGTTGAACGATTCCAGTAGATTGCGTAGTGGTTCTGATTTAGCTTCGTTGTCGAAGTGTACATTGAAATCCCGTGCAATGATGGTGGGCACAACAGATATGGCTGCTTCAGTGAATAAGTGTTCGATATAAAATTCCGATATTAATCCGGATGACTTGCTGGACACAGGGGGGTGGTAGACAACCCATACGTTGTATTTCACACAGTGCGGGTTAATGATCTGAAGACGGAGTAGGTCCATGGTCGTAAAAGACAACTTCGGTTGCAACTTTGTCTAGTATGTGTTGCGATGCACAATTGCAACTCCACCGCCACGACCAGATGCACGAGAAACATGTTGGAAAGTATATCCTGGCGGAGTTACCTCGGCGATTGTCGCATCATCATCATTCTTACTTAGCCATGTCTCTGTGATGGCAAGCACATCCCATTTGTGTTCAACGATGTGCTCATTTCTAATAGTAGCTTTATTTCGTATTGATCGTGCATTAATTAAAGCCCAATGTGTATTGGATTCCACCTCACAGTTTTTGAGCATTACGTGGACGAGATTGGCACCATTGACGCAAGGCGGCTTGGCAGAAGGTGTCGGTCTTGTTGACACAATGGTATGCATAGGGCAGCGCAAGCGTGTTCCTCCACGACACCCGACGGGTGGGCTGGTGCAACGCCACACCAGCATTGCAGGCAGCTCTCCAGGCTACATTGTCCAACTGAAATGATCTGCTGGGTCGCAGACAATGCAGTCGTTCAGTAGTTAGGGTGGTCATTGTTCTAGCCGCTGTGGTCATGGCTGACCGCATTAGCATGGTGGTAAAACAGGCACACACCGGAATATAGTCACAACAACAGGTACACACCGGAATATAGTCACAACAACAGCACACTTGCCGATACACGCAGTCCGATATGATCTTGGCACACTCATGAAACTGTCTGCAAAGAGAGAACTCTGTAAAAACTTAAAACTTGTAATAATCCACATCAAAAGGAGAGCCTTTTGACAGATACAGCCACTAGGCGCAAACTAGACGACACGTGATCACGGTCTATGCATGTGGTGCTGGGCAATGGTTTTTGATTTACGTACTTGCAATTTTTGGCATCTAAACTCGGGGTCCTCTGCAGATATGTTTGAAGCGGCATAGGTTGCGGTAACACTGGGATCTGTTATGTGCGAAGCAGACGCCGGCCACTCGGTTGCCTGCACCCCTGAAAGGGAGACCCCACCTTTGTAGCCGTCCTGCGTTGAACCACATCTCATAATTCACGCTGTCCCAAACCCAACACTCCATACCTCTCATGGCTCTGAATGACTCGTCATACCCTCGCCAGTTAATTCCACCCTCTGCCATATTCAACACGGTTTGCGTGCATTTCAATATCTTTAGCACTTCCATGGCATTGTCCGGCTTGACTTGACGAAGCCACCGGTGCGGAAGCATACAGTGACGCCACCTGGCGAACAACAAATGCAGCTGTAACATAATAACCTGAGCATAATCATACAGAGCCATACCTACCTCCAGTGTGGGTGGAGCGCCTGGCCCCGCCAAGTCGATGTCGTTTCCACCAGCACTCAATACAACAATCTGATGTAGCTCAGCTTCGGATTCCCGGTATAACCCCCGATTTCGTTGCATGGAAGCCACCGTTGCACCATGATGCAACTTTGCAATCCATGCCTTCCAGCAACGGCCCGGGCCTGGTACGAAAAGGGCACTTGCCCCTGGCAAAGACGCGACAAACTTTTCCAGCCAGTGCACGTGGCTATCCCCCAGCACCTAGTGGCTTATCCGCTGCCGCCATGATCGGTTGTCTCGTCATGATACCCTTCTCTACTTATACTTAGCTGTTTGGTTCTTCGCTTCTATGGGTCCGATTCAACAAGCGACGATTACTTTCCAATGCACAGACAAAGCCGATGATCTCAAAATGGCGCAAGTAGGTCAGCGTCGCTGCTGGTGTCGAAAAATCCTCACCAAAAAAATACACTCAAAACTCCTGATCAGCACACTTTACTATTAACTGACCAACAACATTATTGTAGAATTAACTCCAACAATTAGCAACTCTAACAATTAACAAAAATAACAAGTAACAATAACAATCGTAGCAGAGATTTTGCATAGCAAAACTGAACACTTATACCAAACGAATATGCGAACAAGTGAGGCCGGACCTAGGCCACGCGGCTATATAGTACTCTGTATCACTCCGCACTTGGGCGTAATTAGGTTGATGCCCTACATTATCCTGCCACCGGTTATATGTAATAACCGTGTCACATTTGTTGCCATGTTTACCAGCATAAAATCCTTTATGCGCTCCATCATATAAATTAATTCATCCAACTTACGCTACAATGTGGCTCAACTTACCCCACACCATGTCTTATTTGAGCCAGCTTACCAACCCTATTTGAATCAGCTACATATAATTATGTATGCATACTGGATATATTATCTTGGTATAAAATGATATACTAATAATCATAGTTTATGTGAGTAAAAACAGTTTTGACTTAGGAATACGATTGTGCCACAGATATCACAAAGAATATAAAATGGCTTGACTAACACTGTTTTCCCCTAATAGATTCTTCACTATAGTATATATAAAATCAGTACAGTACAATAGTAGGTAGTATGGTAGTACAATAGTATACTACAGTAAAGTTTAAATTATTATAGTATAGTAGTCAAGCAGTTGCGAATTTCAAGAATGTAAACTGCTCGTTATTATGGCTGCCAAACATGTATTTGGTTTCTCAGTTAGTACAATTCTTTTGTTTCTTTGTAATATTCGCTATGCTGCAGCCTACACATGATACATGTTACAAATTTACCGCCGTGATCGTATACCGCACAGGTCCAATACAGTTCGGGCGGAAGATTTGACTAGAAGACTACTCACTAGCCAAGATATTTTGATCGATCAAGAATTATTCTGTCGTGGCCAATATGTCATCGCAATACACTCTTTTCGAATTTGATGATGGATCCTGCGATGTTGATTCTCTAAGAATTGTCTTGAATGGCAAAGTAGAAAAAGGCGAAAATGTGTGTCACGGACGGAATGTATTATTTATGTTGGGCAGTGTTGCCAAGTATGTGGCTCCCTCTGGTGGAGTTGGTTTGGTTCCCCGGCAGAACTTGTGGGATTTCTTGTCTAGACCTCGAGAATCTGCTGACAGGCCAAATTGTAAGTGCCTTGTTTGGTCGTATTATTTCGTTGATTTGTACATATAACTTGATGATGTTACTGTTTGCCGTCTTATTAATAATACAACATGACGTTTATGTAATGTCACTTAGATAAGCTATGTTAACTTGTCGGTATTTTAGTATTGATTTCGCTCAATTAGTTTTGCAGATTGTATTTCGCGCTCGCAGTCGCTGCTATGTGCTACCGTGTATACGTCGATAATTATACGTCAAAGGACAAATAAAGCGAGTGTTACTTAAAATGGCCTTGTCAGACTTGAAGTTGACGACGACACCGCTGACAAACCGCCATTTACAGTGTGGAAGTAATGTGGCGCGATGTACGGTCGAAAACCGACAAATCTTGCAACGCCAAAATTATCAAAATAAAAAAGGTACGAGCATTTTAACTATCGAATTAGCAATTTGTTGTGTCATCGGTTAACGCTCAATGCTGTAGTGAACACAACATATGCAACTTTATTATGTTATTCTCGGCAATCAATGATAGCTATCGCTCGATCGTTTAAAGGTATAATGAATAACGTACGAAAACTCTTTTTAATTGAACTGAATTTTATTGAACATTTCAACAACGGCAATATACAAACATTCAAACTCACTGACCTTTTACCCGAATGCCTACAATTAGTTTCTGGTGTCAGTGCTAAATATTATAAGTAACTTGCGAGCTGTTTGTATTTGACAAATACAACAGATTGTGGAAAAAGAGGAATCGCAATCAAGGCAATTCGTTCAAAATATAGAGTTGCGATGCGTGTCACATTAAAAGAGCAGAAACAACACGTGTTCACAAAGGCGGGAAGAAAGAATGGTTTGTAGAGATCGGTTTCGAAACAGGATATATTAGACAGTTTCAGCTATACATTCCATCTGATCTGTGGATCCCGGGGCCAACCTTGTGAAGAACATGTGACCGGCAAATCCAGCTGACGTCGGTGCATATAAATTACGGAACTAATGATACTTAAAGCGAAACACGAATGGCTGACCTTAGTAAAAAATCTATAGAATTCTATAGAAATCAGTGGAAATCTACGCAGTTTTATAGAATTAAACAGATTATAGTAGAATTGTTTTTTAATTGGAATAATTATAAAGAAATCAATGGAAATCTATGCAATTTCATAGAATTCAACACATTATAGTAGATGTTTTTAGAAATCTGTAGAATTCCATAAAAATCAATAGAAATCTATACGATTTTATAGAATTCAACAGATTGTTTTTGTTAATCAACAAGTATTCCGCAGCATCAGTGCCCTGCTTTCTGGCTATCTCAAGAAATGGGAATGGTATTAGTCCGTGGGGTGCGAGGTAGTGGCGGTGATCGACATTGACGCCGGCCTGTCTCAGCCTTGCCGCGTACGTTATACCGTCGTCTCTTAACACGTCATGTTGAACGGTCGATATGAAAATAGATGGAAGAGCGCCGAGATTCTTCGCCATCAGTGGAGCAAAGTACGGGTCCGTGAAGACGCCTTTCAATTCATCCCACATAGTGTCATTGGAACGTGGACACGGAGTAGGACCTTGACTCGTGGCGCTAAGAGGCACGTTGACATAACTATTGTAGAACTCTTTCGCGGAGTCAGACACGTGACTGTTGTACGCGAAGTCTTTCAAGCGGAACCGCGTAATGTCTCCAAAGGCGTACCATAGCCAGACTGTCGTCATGCCCGGCTGGTCAACGAGGCCATTGCATCTGTCACACATAAGCTTCTTTTTTTTCGCTAAACTATTGCGTTAGTGTTAAGACGTTCATGCATGCACACACACACACACACACACACACACACACACACACACACACACACACACACACACACACACACACACACACACACACACGCACGCACGCACGCACGCACGCACGCACGCACGCACGCACGCACGCACGCACGCACGCACGCACGCAAGCACGCAAGCACGCAAGCACGCAAGCACACGCGCGCGCGCACGCACGCACGCACGCAAGCACGCACGCTCGTTCCCACGCACGCGCGCACGCAGGCTCACACGCACGCACTCGCACATACATACAAACACAAGAACACACACACGGACACACGCAAACACTGACGCACGCACGCACGCACGCACGCACGCACGCACGCATGCACACAGTTTTGTATAAACACCATTACATCATGGCAATCATGTATAGATATATCCACCCATGTAGAATGAAGTGTACGAAAAACTTAAGGCTACTACTCACCCATCTCGTGTGGGAAGAATAGGATTGATAATAGAAAGACAAATCGTTCAATCCGTATAAATCTCTATGTGTTGAAAGTTGAAGGAGATTTGGTCAAAGTTCACATTTCAGTAACATGCATATGATGACATTGAGCATTATACATAGTTTAAACGGGTCCGTTTATTAGTAGATTAAAAGTGTACTTAATGAAATACATATTGCAAAAACAATCCATAAAGTTTGAAGTTTTGTTTTGGAATTTAAATCCCAGGATCCCGAGAAAGGAAGCCTATTTCAATATAGTATTAATTGTATCTACCATAGCAAGAAAACACAAACATTTCATAATAGTTGTAAGAGGAATATGTCGTTGTGGACTCGATATATTTGAAGAGTTTTACAGTCACCATATCTACACTAACAGATTAACACATACCATCACGACGATTATCAAGACCAAATAAGCAGGCCATTGTACAAAATTAATATAATGGAAGAGAATACACCCTAATTTATTATAATAAATGATATCGTTTTCGAAAATAAAAAAACAAACAAACAATATAAATAATCGTGTCAAACATAGAATAATTACATTACATTATGCAGCTGATATGTTTCAAGCCATTAGCATAGCTTAACGGTTCAAAGCATAACTGACCTGTATCGTTCGTATGACGGCGTGTTGAAGTTGATCGCTTGCAGTGGCGGGTAGAACAAGACCTGTGCCTTGAGCGCCGGGCTCCACGTCTCGTCTCGAGCCCGCAATGTCAAGGCTGCCGCTAAGTTCCCGCCGGTGCTGTCGCCTGGCGGAGTACAACGTCACAGTACAGTGGAGACAACGACGGCGGAGAAATATTTATTTTCAAGAATGTAATATACCCAAACTCCCCACCAATGGCGCCACTAACCATTTTACTATTGCCACAACATACATTTTGATGTGCATATTCTTTATTTCATTTGGTGAGTTCCACATTATTGTCAAGAAATATCTCAGTTTTAATTGCATAAAACTGTTTGAAATTTGGCTACGTTACTCAATTGCCTGTTGCGATGATGAAACAAATCATAAACAACAACGACGTTGCCCAGCCAATACGCCACTCCGAACCGCCCATTTTAATTCATAATCAAGTTATGGCAGTGGTGATATGCTGAGTGGCGCCACAGTAGGGGAGTTTGCTGTAGTACAACACGTAATTCAGGCGAATATTTAGCCGTCCGATAAAACAATCGTGTATCTATGCCAATGCATCCCAACCATTCCTTCATATAACTCCGTAACTGTCCATTTTGAATTAATAACTAAGTTGTGGGAGTAGTGATATGCTAAGTGGCGTCACTGTCGGGGAATTGAGATGAAATCGCTTGACTTTTTTACGGTAGTACCAAACTCCTCACTAGTGGCGCCACATAGTGAATGTAATGTAAGTCACTCGATTTCACCACTGCCACGACATACATTTGATGTGCCGATTCTATACATCGTCATTTCCTTTGGTAAAGTCCAAATCTCTCAATTGCAATTGCATGCGATTGTGGCTAATGTTGATTTGCAAATGTGCATATGAATAAAATAATGTTCGTTTTTTGTTTGAACCTATGTTACGAGAACTCAAATGCACAGTTGCAATGACGTAGCAAGTCGAAAACAACTCCGCACTATTCAATTTTTATTGATAAACAAGTTATGACATTTGTGATATGTTGAGTGGCGCCACAGTTTGCAATGGTACAACACGTTTCGCGCGAATCTTTTGCTGTGCAAAGAAACAATTGCACACATCTATTGTGATTTTTTTTAAATATCAGTAAACGTCATTGTTGCTGTATTCTTTGATGAAACGAGTTTTTTCCGACTCTCTGATCTGGATATCTCGCTCTCGCTCGCTTTCTGAATTCGACGCGAAGAGAGCCTGGCTTCAGACCCACTGCCACCACTCCATTTTGTGTAGGCGCTCCCGTGAAGAGTCAGAAGCCAACCAGTCTAACAGTTGTGTCAATATAATTAAAGTTTAAAGTTCATTCGAATTGCATCGTATCAATTAATAAAAGTTTATATTTTATGAGTTAGCCAAATGCCCGGATTGTAATTAGCCAATTATGCATGCCCCCAGAATGTGGGTGCATACATAACTTCCGTCACAATGAAAAGTACACTTTGCATCCAGGCGATGATGTGTGCGACAAATGGTGGCGCCACCGCACGGAGCCTGTGTAATCGAGGCTAGAGTTCAGGTTCTATTTGCGTCGACAATCGATCTCGCGATGCATCCCGTTTATACACGTGCGCCATTTAACGATCAACGCCATGACATTTCGGGTACTGACTATAATTTCACACATGGATAAGTGGGACATATTATAACTGTATGTCCAAGTGGGACATATTATAACTGTCCAAATGGCCAAATAAAGGGCAGACGTTGCTTTCATGTACTCATTCTTCTCTTACAGTTACGTGCACCTGAAGTTACTTTCATTTACTGAAACATTATATAATGAAATAGTGTTTCCGTTTACCTGCTACAGCGATCCGGTATTTGTCGACGTCGAAACGTTTTGCGTTTGACATGAAGTATCTCGTCGCCTTTACACAATCGTCTAGCGGGGCGGGGTACGGATGTTCCGGCGCTAGTCTGTAGCTAGGAACACAACGAACATGCATTATGTGCAGTGCGTGACGTACTATAGGACATGGTACTTAGATAATGGTATTAGTTATATATAAATATATGTCGTGAAAGCGAAACGTTTGGCAAAATGAGTCACAGACGCGTTCCCATGCCGACGCACGCAAACACAAACACGCACGCACGCACGCACGCACGCACGCACGCACGCACGCACGCACGCACGCACGCACGCACGCACGCACGCACGCACGCACGCACGCACACACACACACGCACACACACACATACATACAACACTGCACTTAGCTACATTGTTGCTTTTCTCTAAGTTTAACTATTCACCACCGTTTCACCTGGTTCCACAATATTCCCATCCAGTGCAATTCTTCAGATAAAGTTGAACCAGCCGTTGCATACATCGATAAATTTTGCATTTCATGTTAATAATCAAGGAATCACTGCACACCGACCGACCGACCGACCGACCGACCGACCGACCGACCGACCGACCGACCGACCGACCGACCGACCGACCGACCGACCGACCGACCGACCGACCGACCGACCGACCGACCGACCGACCGACCGACCGACCGACCGACCGACCGACCGACCGACCGACCGACCGACCGACCGACCGACCGACCGACCGACCGACCGACCGACC
The DNA here is from genome assembly GCA_963662155.1 of Lamellibrachia columna. Lineage (NCBI taxonomy): Eukaryota > Metazoa > Annelida > Polychaeta > Sabellida > Siboglinidae > Lamellibrachia > Lamellibrachia columna. Next base: position 43,057,826 of record OY759268.1, on the reverse strand, counting down.
GACCGACCGACCGACCGACCGACCGACCGACCGACCGACCGACCGACCGACCGACCGACCGACCGACCGACCGACCGACCGACCGACCGACCGACCGACCGACCGACCGACCGACCGACCGACCGACCGACCGACCGACCGACCGACCGACCGACCGACCGACCGACCGACCGACCGACCGACCGACCGACCGACCGACCGACCGACCGACCGACCGACCGACCGACCGACCGACCGACCGACCGACCGACCGACCGACCGACCGACAGACAGACAGACAGACAGACAGACAGACAGACAGACAGACAGAAAAGAAACAAGCAAACGAGCACATAAACTAGCAAACAAACAACCACACGCGCGCACATACACACCCAAACGTTACAGTCATAAAACAATATATAGTACTTTGTGTAATTACGTAATAACGACGTTTGAGAGGTTTTGGTAATATAACCATAAGTATGTGCCCATTAGTTGTAAGACTTTTACTTCACATGTACACACACCAGAAATTACAAGTTAGATGGAATGACGTAATATCAAACCAATTCAATGTGAAGAATGGGGTTCGCCAAGGAGGTGTTATGTCTCCACTTCTATTTGGAGTATACATGGATGGGCTGTTGGAAGAATTAAAAGACCTTGGTATTGGCTGTTATATTGGGCAACATTTCTGTGGAGCTGCAGGACATGCAGATGACATTATATTGCTATGTCCTACTAGTTCTGGGTTGCGAAAAATTATTGAAGTGTGTGAGAAATATGCCAAACTACACGATGTGTTGTTTAATGGGTCAAAAAGCAAATTATTGGTGTACAACAAGAAGGATGCTGATCCGCATTTTGAAATCAATGGTACAGATGTTTCTACATGTGAGAAAACTATACATCTTGGAAATGTACTTAGCACAACCGATAAGTATGAAATGGTGTTTGATGGTATCAAGAAATTTAACTGTAATGTAAATAGATTTATGTCTGAGTTTGGTTCACTTCAAACTGTTGTCAAAAACAAATTATTTCATCAGTATTGTTGTGCATTGTACGGATCTCAATTATGGCCACTGTGGCATGGCAGTGTTAGCAAGATGTGCACACAGTGGCGTAATGCATTGCGTAAAGTATGGAAGCTACCATATGCTTCCCACAGAGATTTAGTACCTTTAATTGCTGAATGTGTACCTTTAGATGTGGCTTTGGTCTTTAGGTTTATGAAGTTTTACAGAACAGTAGCCTTGTCAGATAACATGATTGTTAATTATATTGCAAATACAATGACATTTGCTTATAGGTCAACTATGGGCCAGAATGTAAGACACATTATGTCCAAATATAACATTACCCACCATGAACTGTTGTATATGCCTATGAGTGCTATTAAGCATAAATGTAAAGAAATGTGAATAGCAATGTCAATGCTACATACTATGACAATGCAAACATGATTTGTGAATTGGTTAAAATGAAAGATTGTAACAATGACACTGTCTTTAATAAGGAAGAATGTAATGCTGCGATTTCATATCTCAGCACAATATAATTTGTTATGTACATGTTTGTGGATCTTGAGTCCGAATAAAGATGATAATAAAAATAATAATAATATTAAATCACATACTTGACGCTGATAACCACCATGTCCGCTGCCTTGGCTAGCGTTCTGCACACAGCATCAACTTTTTCTGTAAAAAAAGATCCGTAATACAATGCCACCATTAGACGAGGCGTGCTAATTAATAGGGCCCGAAATACGATAAATAGGCACCTATCAGCTTCATCAATTACATTGGTGTACAATCTTGTTCATTGAAATACGACGATCACTGAAATTACGAAAATTTACGAGAAAGCTTTCAGAACAGTATACATTAAGTTGGGGGTAAAACATTTTGAAGAGTAAACGCAGACACGTGTGTAAGCATTAAGTGGAGAACTGCCCTGTCTGATTATTTGTGTTACACCGCCCACGTCTCGTACGATTCGCTGGCGATACACTTCGCAAAGGTGACATTTAACCTTAGAATTGCATCATACATGCGATATGTCAGAGAGCATGTATACATGGGGGTATTGTCATCAAATTGGATAACATAAATTTGAATTCAATTGTGCAGGTTAAGGCATTTCAGGACACAAGTTCTAGTAGCTGTCCTCATAGGCCTACATTTCTGTTCATGTGGGGAAGATTTGGTCTGATGCCGTTTTGGCTCGGGCCGATTTAACAATGGACCAATTACGCCTGTGGCAGCATCGGCCAGTATCCGTATCGGTTTGAAGACGTGACAACGTTCTCTAGCGGGAACTGTCAACATTTATCGCCATCTGATGAGAACATGTGATGGCTGTGTGGTAGGGCGTCGGACAGTCGGTCGGTTCGAAACCACTCGATGTCGTTTCGAAACTTGGACAATTTTGTTCAACCCACTTTGCATGTCTCTTTCGGAAGAGACACTGAGAGCCGTTCGTTCCTTCTACCAGGTGTCTATGTCAGAGGAAATAAACTACCGTGTTTTCCCTAGACAGGGCTGTTTGGAGTTAACTGTCATAAGATAGCAACATCATTACATGTGCCGAAAGCAAAAACATATATTTTACAATATATTTTAAAATATGGCTAATTGGAACGGAATTATCCAAATTTACCAACACATTCGAGGTGGCATGGTAATTTAGTGTTTAACATACCTAGACTGTGCATTTAAATTTTGAGTTTTTATTATACAAACCAGCTTTTCCAATCGTCCACCCGACGCCGTGGAAGTAGACGAGACCTCTACGCAACACCTTCCGTAGGAAGGTCGGCTGATACATCAACACTTCAACCCCGTCAAACTCCTCATAGGTGGCCTCCGTTAAAGAATTCCAAAGAACTCATAAACAAATTTCCCACCAGAGGCGCCACTAACCATTTCACCACTGCCACAGCTTACATTTGATGATCAGGTTCTGCATCTCTTCCTTCGTCTTAGAAAAAAATACCTGATGTTTTTCAATTGATGCCCAGCACGGTGACTGTGGAGATATGTAGATTTATGAAAATGCGCATGTGATACGCACGCACGCACGCACGCACGCACGCACGTTTCGCACGCGGAAGGTGGGTGAGGATTAGGGGAGATGGAGAGATGGATGGAGGATGACGGGAGATGGATGAAGAATGACGGGAGAGGGAAGAAAACGGGAGAACGATGACTGATGACAGGAGAGGGACGAATGGTGATGAGAGATGTATGAAGGATGACATGAGAGGGACGAAGGGTGATGGGAGATGGATGAAGGATGTGGGAGATGGATAAGGTATGATGGATGACGGGAGATGGATGAAGGATGACGGGAGATGGATGAAGACTGGTGGGAGATGGATGAAGGATGACAGGAGAGGAATAATGGATGATGGATGACGGGAGAGGAATGATAGAAGATGGATGAAGGATGGCGGGAGAGGGATGAAAGATGGTGGGAGATGTATGAAGGATGACATGATGAAGGGAGATGAATGGTGAATGACAGGAGAGGGATGAAGAGTGATGAGAGACGGATGAATGAAGACAGGAGAGGGGTGACAGATGATGGGAGATGGATGAAGGATGAAGGGAGAGTGATGAGATATGATGGAAGAGGGGAAGACGGACGAAGGATGACGGTAGATGGATTAATGACGGGTGAAATGGAAGAAGGATGACGGGGGGGATTATGGAGAGGGATGGATTAATGGCGATGGGAGAGAACTTAAGAATTACGTGAGTGTGGAGAAGTGCGATTATCTGGTGATAGACGGATTGACCATTATCTACTAACATTCAAGTCATTGTCGCTGACCAGTGTAAAGGGCTCAAGTTTGTACGCCATGCCCGGCAGTTGTCGAAACACATGAGGCCGACTTGGCCCGATGCCCATACAGCTGATGACGGAATTCTGAAAATAATATCATAATTCTGAAGTGAGTTGCAAGACACTGGCATACAGTTAATGACACGTGAGAGAAATTGGTATATGTATACACGAGTGACAATATGTTGTTGGCCGTTAACTCGGCCATACATATAACAAATGTATAACTGAAAGTTATGCGATTACAATTATGTAGTAATTTGTTGTTAATTATAGGTTTTTCAATATCACCTTTGTATTATGTATTACAAAACTAACGACACATTTAAGGCCATCTTGTTCAGGTAAATGTACATATAAACTATATTAAAATAGTTGTATAGATGTGTTTTTCGATGTTTTGGCAAGTCCGAAACTACAAAACATTGATAAAGTTGATTTTAGACAGTCACGTGTAGAACACATCTCCCGCAGATATGACGTTCTAAAGATGGGTTGTGAAATAACTAGGGCAATTCCAATGCATAGTTTTCCCCGATACACGGTTTTCACAGCAGAAATGGGCACGTTTTGTTCGAAACAGGATTTAACAAGATTTAACAAGATTTGCCATCCAAGCCAAAGGCCCAGATGGCAAGTGGACAAGGAAGCCATTGGCTTATCGAGAGTCCAACAATGTTCATCTACTTATAGCCCGCCCTCCTGAGATATGTGTCAACCTTGTTTTTAAACATATTCACGCTGCTAGCAGTTACACAATCTGTAGACAATTTGTTCCATTCATTTATTGTCCTCTGTGAGAACGAGTGCTTCCTGATGTCCAATCTACATTGATCCTTTACTAATTTTACCTCATGTCCTCTAGTTCTGCTATCCTTCTTGAGTGAGAAAAACATATTTCTATCAATATTTTCATACCCATTCAATATCTTAAAAGCTTCAATCTGATCTCCTCTTAACCTCCTTGTCTCTAGAGTTGTTAAACCACATTCTTTCAAGCGTTCTTCATAACTAAGGTATCTCAGTTCTGGAATCATTTTAGTTGCTCTCCTTTGTATGCGTTCAAGCGTATCTATATCCTTCTTACGATATGGTCTCCATGCTTGTATACAGTATTCTAAATGAGGTCTAACTATTGCTTTATAAAGAGGTATAATTAACTTTTTTCCCTTGTATGTTATGTTTCTTCTAATCAATCCAAGAATTTGATTACCCTTTGAAGCTGCAATACCACACTGCTCTGAAACTTTCATATCAGCGCTTATTGTAACTCCTAAGTCCTTTTCTTTTACAGTAGTACCCAGAACAGTATCTCCCATTTTATAGTTTACATTCAAGTTCATATGTCCTGTATGTAGGCATTTACATTTCCCAAAATTGAACAACATCTGCCATTTCTCAGACCATTTCACTAATCTGTCTAGATCGATTTGTAAATGTTGTTTATCACCATCAGTATTAACCTTTCTAAACAGTTTTGTGTCATCGCAAATTTCAGTACGTTACTTGTTATACTGTCGTCCAAGTCATTGATATAAATTAAGAATAATATAGGTCCTAATACTGATCCTTGAGGTACCCCACTCAAAACCGATTTCCAATTTGAAACTTCTCCATCTACTACAACTCGTTGTCTTCTGTCAGTCAGCCATTGTTCTATCCAGTCAGTTATGCTATCCCCGATACCATGGGCTTTTAATTTAAGTAGTAATCTTTGATGTGGCACTTTGTCAAAAGCTTTCTGAAAATCTAAGTAGATAATATCTACTGGAGGAGGTCATTTATGGTACACATTTCGTGACACCTGACGACTTTGAGGGATAAATGCAGTGGACGATGGGCTTCAAACGACAGTTACACGTCAAGACATCTTCAATTTCTTGAGAAGTTCACCGAATTACGAGTACCACCACAATGGAGTCAATGCTATCAAAAGCCGGGCCGCCGCTAGTGTCGGACCCTCATCACAGCCGGTTCATGCCTGTATCGCCTCTTATGTCGTATGCAGTACATAACATACTTGCAATACCAAAAGTGCAAGTGCATAAAAAATGTATTAATAAGGAACATTGCACATTTAATCCCAGTATATGGCATTTAACCATGTACCAAAGAAACACTGTTTCGTTGATCGGACATTCATCGAAACATTCCTGGTAAATATTCAGCATTTGATTATAAATACTACCAATGTTTTCTCTTCAATAAATAGAGTTTCGCTCTACGTATCGTTAGTTCCGTAACTTATCGGTGCTGACGTCACCTGTCAGAAACTTATACGTAGATATGGATATACGTATACGTACGCCGAGATACGTATACGTAGATATGGATATACGTATACGTACGCCGAGATACGTATACGTAGATATGGATATACGTAAACGTACGCCGAGATACGTATACGTAGATATGGATATACGTATACGTACGCCGAGATACGTATACGTAGATATGGATATACGTATACGTACGCCGAGATACGTATACGTAGATATGGATATACGTATACGCACGCCGAGATACGTATACGTAGATATGGATATACGTATACGTACGCCGAGATACGTATACGTAGATATGGATATACGTATACGTACGCCGAGATACGTATACGTAGATATGGATATAATTGATCCACAGTACTGATTTTTTCGAAAGACAAGGCGCGCGCAAAAATTGCAAGGACGATATACAAGGTATTCCTAAATTATCTTTCCTATCTTTATTGTAAATGCAAAATAGACACATAAGCATATACCTTGCACCATCTTGTAGCCCAGCTCAAAGAGTTTATATTGACACCTGTTTCTGTCAGGTGTCTTTCAAGTGAGTAGAGCATAGAGTAACCAAGAAACACAAAATGATGACCGTGCAAGAAAAGGCTGAATGTGTCGTGTGGCTTGCACAGACCTAGTGAATGTGTCGTGTGGCTTGCACAGACATAGTGAATGCTTTGTTCTGCGGTCTGTCATTTAGCTGCAGCGACTGTACCAACTACAATTTGTAGACACACATACGAAGCCGTTTGTGAAAGATACGGTGAACTGTTGCTGTTGGCGTGTTGAGTTATCGTGTAGCACACCGAAGCGATTTTTGTGGGCTGCTCCAGGAACCATTCACGGATAGTCGGTTTCGACGATGGTTCCTTCCTGTATTGCCGTCTGTATTTAGACTGCACAACAGTCACTGACTAAGTATTTGAAGACACAGGACGCATTGAGCGTGCTCTTGCACGCTCGCCATTTTGTTTTTAGGAGTTACTTCACACAGTGAAAGGGCACCTGAAAAGAAATCTGAGTCAGTTAAAGACATTGAGTTGGCTACATGAATGTGCAAGCTGTATGATTCTGTGTCTCAATCAAAATAGGAAAGATAATTTAGGAATCATTTTAATATTTGCGATGGGTCGTGCGTATGTAGTGTACACACGTGTGTACAAAATAGTCACAAGTTTTATGTTACAAACCGCAGTAGCACAGCACCACATACATATTTGGTTACTGTGGGAAATGACTACTAGGGAAGAAATGCCAAAATCGCTTTAAATGTCGTTATTTTTTTTATTCTTGTAATTATATCAATTCCACGAAAATGCAAGGCATTTACATTCTATTGTGGGACTCGGGACATATGGCCAAAATGACAGACAAACAAGCAGACATACAGACAGGCACAAACACAAACTATTTCACAGAACATAAACTGTTACGTCCACTTACCCAGATATTGATCGCTTTCCATTGTTGTAACACAACGCGAAGTTTGTGCGGCTCGGAGAAGCCTTCGATGACGTAGACGTCAGTTAGCAGTCTGGTGTAGTCGGCCTGATCCGACGGGAACTGGCCGGGCGGGAGGGGACAAGGATAGTGCTGGGCTGCCACACACTCATGGAGCCAGTTGGCGTTGGTCGATCCGTCCCGATGACTGCCATCGCATTGTCTCAACAGTTCGCCGAACGCCGTGTCCAGGAGGCACCACAACAGTGCTGTCAGCGTAAGTAAATAAATAAATAAATAATAACTTCTATGGTTCCTATATTCTCAGGAACCTGAGCTCAGAGGCGCAACAAAACAGAATAATTAAGCATAACCGTGAACAGGGTCGCGCAAGTCATTATCCGAACGACGGACAACCGAAGATTTATGGTAGAAATGCAATTTGGAATAAATATGTCTTGATTTTTTTTTCGGAAGGTAGCTATAGTTTCAGATGTTTTCCAAGTAATGGGGAGTTCAATCCAAAGGCGCAGCGACAGAGAAAGCACGTTTGCATAAGTTAAGTTTTGTATTAGGCACAATAACCTGTTTGAAAGAAAGGTTTGAATTTGAAAGGTCCAGGAGACTAGCCAAGTAGGGTGGTTGTTGTGTAGATAGAACACGATATGTAAGCGTGGACAACTTAAAATTAATTCGACAGGAAGCCAGTGTAACTGTTTAACTAGTGGTAGTGATGGTGAAACCGAGGTGCCCTGAGAACCACACGTGCCAGACAATATTGTACTCGTTGGAGTTTAGTCAAGTCTCTTTTAGCAATGTTATTTAGTAGTGAATTACAATAGTCAAGGCGGCTACTAATTAGTGCCGTGGGTATTGTTTTAGCAGTAGATATAGACATGTGACGCCGAATTCGATGGAGATCACGTTGTTGCTTAGTGCCAATAATAATAAGTTCTGTTTTATCTGGATTAAGCTTCAGCTTACTTGAATCCATCCAAAAAATGTATCAGTAAGACAATCCCTTAAAGTCGAAACAGATTATATTGCATTTGATTGTGAAAGCGATATGCAAAGCTGTGTGTCATCAGCATACAGGTGATGACTGATATTATGATTAGTAATGACCTGGCTGAGAGACGTAGTATATAGGCTAAACAGAACATGGCCAGGGTTATATATATATATATATATATATATATATATATATATATATATATATATATATATATATATATATATATATATATATATATATATATATATATATATATATATATATATATATATATATATATATTATATATATATATATATATATATATATATATATATATATATATATATATATATATATATATATATATATATATTATATTATATTATAAGTTAACAGGTTATTCTGGAAACGTTGTGTCTTATATGTTCTCCAGACTGGCATTTATGTCATCATTATTTCCCTTTCCCGTTAATGGTCAGTCACCAACCATCTTACCTTCTACTTTATCTTACCATAATAGTTATCCTCTGTCAGATAGTCCGACGCAACAAAACAAACTCTTTAATTCATCACTTACCTATACGAAAAATATCGGAGCGTATTTTCACAGCCATTTCCTCCAAGTTTCAAGTGTGTCGCCTATTCTGGAAGTAAGCACAACTATCGACGTGTATCAGAATTACAATGGTTCCAAAACTAAATATTAAACGACATAAGAGAGTTTCAGCTATAAATATTTCGCTTCACGTATCGCTAGTTCCACTGACGTTAGCTGAATGTGCTAGTTACATGTTCTCCATAGGTTTAGCGCCGATATACGCACATGTAAATATCTCCATTAGTGAATACGGACACAATGACCTCCATTAGTGAATACGGATACAATGACCTCCATTAGTAAATACGGACACAATGGCCTCCATTAGTAAATACGGACTCAATGGCCTCCATTATGAATACGGACACAATGGCCTCCATTAGTGAATACGTACACAGTGGCCTCCATTAGTGAATACGGACACAATGGCCTCCATTAGTAAATACGGACACAATGGCCTCCATTAGTGAATACAGACACAATGGCCTCCATTAGTAAATACGGACACAATGGCCTCCATTAGTAAATACGCTACTTATCAGTTGTTAGATATTATTTCAAAGAACAAACGCTTAAGGTGTAATCTAAATATGTAAGAACAGTCATAAGCGGAACTTGGGTATCCCGATGATTTTAGCGCAAAAAAAGCATTTTATATATTATTGTAGCGTAACAGGACGTGGAAAACACCAGTAATTGTTATGTAGTTGATATGTTTAAGAACGAATAGTCACCCCAGCTGGTATATATACGAAATACATTAGAGGGTTGTCAATCTCAGTCCCAACTGGTTTTTTTTTTTTTGGGGGGGGCAACCTCCCATCTCGCACCAATCCCGCCTTCAGTCTATTTTTGAGGGGACACCCGCCTCATACTAGCGCTTGATGAACAAGTTCACTTATAGCTGAAACTACATTACAGCTACGTATGGAATGAGTTAGACGTATAGGCTATTCAGTTAAGTATTAAGATATGCTGGGAACGAAAAATGTATGACTGAAAATGTCTTAAGTTAAATATTAATACGCATACCCCTCTACGCATGATTTAGTTAATGTTGAATTGTCAACAGAAAACAAAGCCGAGGTTTGAATTATTACTAAGCAACTCTCATATTAGAAACACGCAACGTATAGGGAATATTCGCATAAGGTCTCAAAGTCCAAAACGATTAGCGCTACGTATTGGTGGGTGGTGGTTTGGTCGTTACGTATCGGTGGGTGGTGGTTTGGTCGTTACGTATTGGTGGGTGGTGGTTTGTTCGTTACATATTGGTGGGTAGTGGTTTGGTCGTTACGCATTGTTGGGTGGTAGTTTGGCCGTTACGTATTGGTGGGTGGTGGTTTGGTCATTACGCATTGGTGGGTGGTGGTTTTGTCGTTACGCATTGGTGGATGGTGGTTTGGTCGTTACGCCTTGGTGGGTGGTGGTTTGATCGTTACGCATTGGTGGATGGTGGTTTTGTCGTTACGTATTGGTGGGTGGTGGTTTGGTCGTTACGTATTGGTGGGTGGTGGTTTGGTCGTCCCACGTTTTGTGGGACAAGTAAATCTCAGCAACAGTGGCGCCACCTAAATAGTGAAATGGATATTAATTCATATTTACGCAATTGTGCTTTTCAGAACCAGGCTGCGTGGTGGGGACCTCTCTTGATAGGTGGGTAACTCTTTTGCTCTCACGTGAACTGAATCTATTCGGCAACATTGTCCAGCCTAGGTTGTTCCATAACTCCCCTTCAAATAATTACGAACATTACACGAACCGATCTGCTCATGCTCATCCCGAACAAATACTAAACATTCAACCGTTTTTAAGTTTTGGAACTTATGCGACGACCCCTAATAAACCACGGGTAATGCTACTGTACTAGAGCTACCAAGATGACTACACTTACTGAATACTCAAGGGATATATCGACATATAAACAATAAATATTATGTACGTATATCCAACTGTTCAACAATAATATGGTCAGTTGTATTGCCGACTACATTTGTTATAAATAATTAATTGTAGGTATTGTTAAGGGTACGCAGCACTATCACAGAAATAGCAATCAATGCCTTGATACTTGGTGCTGCCTCAATATCTCTCGAGATTGCGACGTAACACTGGCAGTAACATGTAGTAACATGAAGCGACGCCTTGCATTCGTATGACTTGAATTTCTAAAAAAAAAATTGAGATGAGACGCCCGTGGGGGTCGTAGATGATCCGCCCGTGGGGGTCATAGATGACACGCCCGTGGGGGTCGTAGATGATCCGCCCGTGGAGGTCGTATATGAACCCCTGAAACTTTGAGTAGCATAATATACAAACATAATAATTATATACCAACGGTGGATTATATTAAGTTAGCTATATAATTACATATACTTTCACCAACGTAGGATACTATTGTTTTCTTCTTTTAAGGAGTTCATGTTATTCTTCCGGTATTTCTGCCAAACATAAGATACTGTAAACAGTTATAACTAATTATAACGGCTTACCTACAGTCCACCGATTATGTATCTATGTGTAATCCGCCCTTCTGATATAGTTGTCACTTTTGTATTGAAACATATTCACGCTGTAGTTGTATGTGATGTAATGTGTCCTATACTAATGCCGTAATAAGCACTTAAATTATGTGACATTATTTTACAATTGCATACATTAAACATTTTATTAAGTTTTATAATAAATTTAAATATCAAACAATAATACCCAGGATACTATTTATATGACCATTTAAGCATATATTATTATATTGAATGTGCATTTTGGTTCAAGCTTTACAACACTACAAAACAAAATGTTTTTTTATATTCGGATAATTTAACAAGATTGAAAAAGATTGCCACTTAAAGCTACCATCTCCAGTTGATAAATGAACCAGGAAGATATTGGCTTATCGAAAGTCAAACAAATTTGTCATTTATGTATAGCCCGCCCTTATCAGATATCCAACACAGACTATCACCGTGCAAACAGTAAGGCTAATAAATTGTATGTATCGCAACAGCACTGTGTATATGTTTGATTTGACTAAACTTATTAACACACCAACAAGGGCTACAGGTATAACATCCACAATCTTAGATTTCATCCTTGTGTCAGATCCTTTAAATATTACAAAGTCTGGTTTTTCAGACCTTAGTATTAGTGACCATAAATTAGTGTACTGTATACGTGAATGTAAGAAATCGCCTGTTAACCAACAAAAAGTTGTGTAATTAAGATCACCTAAAATTATTTTAGCAAAACTGCAAAATATGGACTGGCAGCATGTATTAGCAATTTTGTGCACGATGTTTTCACCCGAACAGTGGCACTCGCGAGCCATGACGTCACTCGCGAGCCATGACGTCACTCGCGAGCCATAACGTCACTCGGCGTGCTACGTGACACGGAACTTTGTTATACATGGATGTTACACAGTCTGTTTGTATTTAAAGCTGCTTCCTCAAATGGTTCAGCCCATCGCGAATCCGGTTCATATATGGCCAGATGTGTACTGTGTGACTAGTTTAAATAATGTGCACAGTCTGTTAAATAAGAATTTTTTTTTTTAAATCATCGAAGGAATTTACTTCAGTCGTTAGATCTGGTAAGGGTCAAAATAGTGGATATCCAAAATGGTAAACACTGTGTGTGTCAATGTCGATCATTGGCGTACCTTCAATCCTCTCGACGACCACATGACAAAGTTTTTCACCAAGGGTGAGCATCGTGACTTTTCAGCATTTTGATTTTCACTGCATTTTATGCTTGAACAAGCATTAAGAAATTTAATAGTTTGTCTGACGATTTCGCAAAAACTACATACAAAAGTTGTACAAACGAGCTAGCATGTTGTAGTGGATACTAGGTAGGTTTTGTTTTTAGCAAAATTAATTTGAAATGAGACTAAAAAAAATCGAATTGAGGAGGGACCTATGTCATGTTTGTATGTAATGGTTTTGCACCACAATGAAAATAAGTGCTGGCACTTTCTTGTGTCATCCTTAGATTTTAATGTACATTTGTATACACACTTGATGTTTGAATATTTTTATATTGAATAAATCAATCAATGAAAAAATGCTTATTTCATAATAATATCGTGGCGCCATACGTTTAACCACTCACGAATCCTAACGTAGTGAGGAAGCCTCTTTGACTGAATGACGAAACATGGAGTTGGATATCGTCCTCTTCGATTCGCTTAGTTCACAATTTGTAAGCCAGTTACAACGCATGCCTACTTGAATGTCTACAAAACAGGCCATGCTTACGCTTTATCTGATTGTAAAAAAATTAATAATCAATTAACCTGAAACTCCTGCAAAGCCTTTTTCGTATAATGTTTTTGATCCGACAAACATGTTTTGTAAAAACACATACCTCCACCTCGTCCACAACGCCTGCTTGTAGCTGTGTGAAGTCGTCAGTCAATGTTTATCTAGCTATTAATACGCCAATATGTTCAGTGGTCAAACTACCGCCGAATATCCATCCGCCTGCTAAGGAAATCTTTAAAAACGCACCGATTCACAACCAGTAGCTTTTGTTAAGAAACATGTTAACATACATAGTCTACATATTTTAGACCACATGAATACTGTATTATCACAAACTACGCCCAACATTTATCTGCGTCCACAACACGTACGTATATTAGACCACAAGAATACTGTATTATCACAAACTACGCCCAACATTTATATGCGTCCACAACACGTACGTATATTAGACCACAATAATGCTGTATTATCACAAACTACGCCCAACATTTATATGCGTCCACAACACGTACGTATATTAGACCACAAGAATACTGTATTATCACAAACTACGCCCAACATTTATATGCGTCCACAACACGTACCGTATTAGACCACAAGAATACTGTATTATCACAACACGTACGTATATTAGACCACAAGAATACTGTATTATCGTCCTACACTTATCTTCGTACACAACATGAAGTGCAAGTGACCTTTTGAACCCAGATGGACTGACAGCAAAAACATCTCTGAAAAAGGTTATAGATGCGTATGTTTAAATGCAAGGAGCATAGTAAATAAGAAAAACGAATTAAACATTATGGTAGAAGATATTGACCCTCACATAATTGGTATAACTGAATCATGGGCCAACATAGATATAACAGATGCTGAATTAGGACTAACAGGATATGTAATGTTTAGGAAAGATCGAATAGGAAGAAGGGGAGGGGGAGTTATTTTATATGTTAAAGAATCTATTCAGGCTTATGAAATAAAATTAGAAAGGGAAGCAGATTGCGATGAAGCTGTTTGATGCAAAATTGTTTCAGGAAATTCCAAATTAACTATTGGATTAGTTTACCGAAGTCCAAACATAAACGAAGAGGACAACACAAAAATAAAAAACGCTATAAAGGAAGTTAGTAAAGGGGAATATATCATAATGGGAGATTTTAACCATGGACACATACAATGGAATTCTCTAGAGAGCACAGGGATTGAGGACCAACAATTTCTATTTTTAATCCAGGATAGCTTTCTTACTCAGCACGTACTAGAACCAACCAGGGGAGAAAATGTATTAGATATAGTTTTGTCATCACAAAAAGAATTAGTGGACAATGTAAAAATATTTGAACCATTGGGTAATAGTGACCATAATCAAATACATTTTGACATCAATGTAAAATCAGAAAGTAAAAATAAGAAAACGTACAAGAGAAACTTCCACAAAGGTAACTACAAAGATATGAGAAAATACTTAGCAAAGCTAGATTGGAATAACATGCTGATGAATAAGACCGCAATTGAATGTTGGAATATTCTAAAATATAAAATTGAGAGTATCATCGATAAATTTGTTCCCTTCCAAAAACAAGGAAAACGATGTAGAAAGAAACACTTGTCAAAAGAGGCTATTAGAAAAAATAATGCTAAAACAAACTATGTGGAGGGTTTATAGGTGTACCAGAAAGGACGAAGACTATTCAAAATACAAAGAGGCACTTAATGCAGCTACAACTGAAATCAGACATTCTAAAAGAAGCTATGAGCAAAAACTAGCATGTAACATAAAAATGAGAGCAAGAGTTTTTATGCATATGTCAGGAGTAAACAAAACGTACAAGACAAGGTTGGACCTCTAGAAGACAGTGTTGGAAATATAATATCACAGGGGTTTTTAATGGCGGAAGACCTAAATGGTTACTTCAGTTCAGTGTTTACCAAAGAAGATATTAGTTCATTACCAGTTGCTGATGCTAAATTTCAGGGGGCTAAATCTGACTATTTAGGTCCGTTAGTTGTAACTCCAGAATTGGTAGCTAAGAAAATAAAGGCAATGAAGGATAACAAATCACTGGGAGTGGATGGGATTCCTCCAAAATTACTAATGGAAACAGTAGAACAAATCAGTATACCACTTGCAAGAGTATTCAACTTGTCATTAAAAGAGGGAGTTGTTCCGTTTGAATGGAAAAAAGCAAACATCATACCATTATTTAAAAAGGGTTCGAGAAATAAGTCAGAAAATTACAGACCAGTGAGTTTAACGTCAGTGATTTGTAAATTATTAGAAAGGTTAATTAAAGACCATATGGTGGACTTCCTCGTTAAGCATACATTATTAAATTCATCTCAACATGGATTCCTTAAAGCGAGGTCATGCTTAACAAATATGTTATGTCTTTTGGAAGAAATCACTAAGTGGATAGACGTGTGATCGCCAGTAGATATTATCTACTTAGATTTTCAGAAAGCTTTTGACAAAGTGCCACATCAAAGATTACTACTTAAATTAAAAGCCCATGGTATCGGGGATAGCATAACTGACTGGATAGAACAATGGCTGACTGACAGAAGACAACGAGTTGTAGTAGATGGAGAAGTTTCAAATTGGAAATCGGTTTTGAGTGGGGTACCTCAAGGATCTGTATTAGGACCTATATTATTCTTAATTTATATCAATGACTTGGACGACAGTATAACAAGTAACATACTAAAATTTGCGGATGACACAAAACTGTTTAGAAAGATTAATACTGATGGTGATAAACAACATTTACAAAACGATTTAGACAGATTAGTGAAATGGTCTGAGAAATGGCAGATGCTGTTAAATTTTAGGAAATGTAAATGCCTACATACAGGACATGGGAACTTGAATGTAAACTATAAAATGGGAGATACTGCTCTGGGTACTACTGTAAAAGAAAAGGACTTAGGAGTTACAATAAGCGCTGATATGAAAGTTTCAGAGCAGTGTGGTATTGCAGCTTCAAAGGGTAATAAAATTCTTGGATTGATTAGAAGAAACATAACATACAAGGGAAAAAGTTAATTATACCTCTTTATAAAGCAATAGTTAGACCTCATTTAGAATACTGTATACAAGCATGGAGACCATATCGTAAGAAGGATATAGATACGCTTGAACGCATACAAAGGAGAGCAACTAAAATGATTCCAGAACTTAGAGACCTTAGTTATAAAGAACGCCTGAAAGAATGTGGTTTAACAACACTAGAGACAAGGAGGTTAAGAGGAGATCAGATTGAAGTTTTTAAGATATTGAATGGGTATGAAAATATTGATAGAAATATGTTTTTCTCACTCAAGAAGGATAGCAGAACTAGAGGACATGAGGTAAAATTAGTAAAGGATCAATGTAGATTGGACATCAGGAAGCACTCGTTCTCACAGAGGACAATAAATGAATGGAACAAATTGTCTACAGATTGTGTAACTGCTAGCAGCGTGAATATGTTTAAAAACAAGGTTGACACATATCTCAGGAGGGCGGGTTATAAGTAGATGAACATTGTTGGACTCTCGATAAGCCAATGGCTTCCTTGTCCACTTGCCATCTGGGCCTTTGGCTTGGATGGCAAATCTTGTTAAATCTTGTTAAAAGTGACCTTTTGAAAACAGATGGACTGACATGATATCTTTGTGCGAGACAAGGGGTAGCCGGACCTGGCCACGTTATCCGGTCCGTCCATTCTCAACCTGTGGTGCCAGTCTGGGCAGTAATCACAGCTGCTCTCCATAAAAAACTTGACGGCGGGTCACTTTGACCCTATCCAGACTTGTTGTTGTTCTCCTCTTTATTCCTGAAATCCGGGGAGAGGCTGGCGCCGATACCGGTCGTTGCTTTTTATTCTCTTCGTTTTCGGTCACTGATCCCGTTTCACTGACATTTCCACTACCCGTCGCCTCTACTCCAGTTCCTCGTCCTCGTTCACCTCGCACTCTCACCAAATCTCTCATCACGCAGTCGTCCCACATCAACCTCGGTCTTTTCTTTATGCCCATCCGCTCTATTCGTCAACCGTTTCCCTTCCTTTCGTCCCACGTGTCCACTTTAACCGACACCAGCTTCCTTCTTCACACAAACCTCCTCATTCAGCTCCTACTTCTTCACTTGTCTATTTTTTCATTCCCAGAATAGCTCATGTTTAATCGCTAGATAACGAATACGATGTCGACAACAGCTCGTGAATTGCATTGTTTAAGTTTCCTTTGTTGTTTTTAGAAGACACGGCAAAACAAGTGTTCATAGCAATGCACAACTGCGGTCTATTAGATTTCGACCACCATTCTTCCTGGCCAGAAGTTGTAGGAAAGTTTGCCCAGGGCCGTGCGTATGACAGGACAACAACTGCTGCAGTGTTGTGCTATAAATTAAACTATCATTGCCAACACAACGCTTCAACATGCCAACACTAGGAAAGCGACGTGGATTTAGCCAGATGGAGGAACAGAATGAATCAAATTGGTTATATTCTTGCCCAGTGGAAACTCAAAGACCTCCTGAAGAACTGTGGGACATACAGATCAGCAGAACTTGGCTCAGATCACTTCCAGGTCATAGCAAATATAGACGTCAAAGCCTATGTTTCAAGATGTTTCAAGCACATGGAAGTAGTCAACATGTACGATTTGGATAAGCTTTATGTTAGAAAGAGACAAGGCAAGAGTTCCATGTGAAGGTTGTTGGAGCCTTTGAACATCTTTTGTAACTTGGTGATGGACCAGTGTGTGAAGACAAATTAAATCACTGAGAAGGTGGTTGGCTTCTGGCGTAGAAAGCAGGTAGTCAATCTTCCATCAGTTCTAGTAAGAGAGTGTGAGGAAAGGAGAAAGGCATGCACAGAGTATTTGAAGAACATCTCAAATGCAGATTTCAAGAAAAACAACTCGCCTAATTTGTTTTAAAGTGTGCGAGAGCTCGGTAAAAGGCATATAAAAGCCCCTTATGGCTCCAAAGGATGGAGACGGAAACCTAAAAACGGCAGCAGATGAGGTGTTTAAATGCTGGGAAACATAATTTGAGAAACATCTTAACATGAACTGACCAATATCACAGGAAGCGTTATATCACAGGAGGTACAGTTGCAAAGTTATGAAGTCAAGGAAAGCGCCGGTTGCTGCTTCCCTAACTGCTGAAGTTTTGAAAGCAGGCGGAGAAAAGATGGCTGAGATGCTCCTAAAAATAATTGCAATGCAGCATTGCATCAGGAAATGTTTTCAACATCTAGATGCAGAAACATGATCATTCCAGTACACAACGAAGGGTACAAGTTAACCCGGTCAAACTACCGAGCGATTTCCCTGATGTTCATCCCGGGTAGGGTCTTCTGCAAGATGATACTCATGAGGATAGATGACAACATTGACACACATCTACCTTTGTCTGAACAGTTATTTAAAATCAGAAAGCTCGTTACTTGAAAACCCTTTGCAATAACGGGGCAACGGATCCCTGGCTAAGGGCCTGGCATCATCAACAGCTAGCGTCAAGGCTATTGCCAATACTTGGTTCACCGCTCATGCCGGCCACCGGATCCTATGACTAGACACCAAAGAAATAGACATATACACAAGGACTTAAGGGAACTGTTATCAGCAATAAAACTATGTCCAGTGACCCATTCGCCTATCATACCTACGTAGTACCCAACCGATCGACACATGGCCAACGTTGTAATATTACTGGAATCCGGCAGATGGCATCACCATCGAGGCCTCACGCAGGCACGCCCACACATAAACATGCACACGCACACACACACACACACACACACACACACACACACACACACACACACACACACACACACACACACACACACACACACACACACACACACACACACACACACACACACACACACACACACACACACACACACACACACACACACACACACACACACACACACACACAGTAAACTTCTATAGCGCCTATGTCCAAACCAGAATCATTAAGCATAATCATGAATATGGACGCGCAGTCATTATCAGAATAAGGGATCACGGAAGATTTATGGCTGAAGTTCAATTCGGAATAAATATGTCTTGCGTGTTTTTCTCGGAAGGTAGCTATAGTTTCAGATTATTTCAAGGTGACGAGGAGTTCATTCCAGACCCTACGCGCAGCTACATATGCCTAGAAAGCACGTTTGCCAAGGGTTAAGCTTATAAGTGTTGTGACAGCTGATGGACATTTCTAAGGATTCAAACCACAATTTAATTCCTCAGTCCCATGTTATGTGAATGTTTTTTTAATGTATTCTCTTTTGTTGCTGGATTTAGCTTCTGTAGACAGTGCTTGTAATGGCACGACGTGTGTTATATTATGGCACGCTGTGTGTTATATTATGGCACGCTGTGTGTTATATTATATTATGACACACTGTGTGTTATATTATATTATGGCACGCTGTGTGTTATATTATATTATGGCATGCTGTGTGTTATATTATATTATGGCACGCTGTGTGTTATCTTATATTATGGCATGCTGTGTGTTATATTATATTATGGCACGCTGTGTGTTACATTATATTATGGCACGCTGTGTGTTATATTATATTATGGCACGCTGTGTGTTATATTATATTATGGCACGCTGTGTGTTATATTATATTATGGCATGCCGTGTGTTATATTATATTATGGCACGCCGTGTGTTATATTATATTATGGCACGCTGTGTGTTATATTATATTATGGCACGCTGTGTGTTATATTATATTATGGCACGCCGTATGTTATATTATATTATGGCACGCTGTGTGTTATATTATATTATGACACACTGTGTGTTATATTATATTATGGCACGCTGTGTGTTATATTATATTATGGCACGCTGTGTGTTATATTATATTATGGCACGCCGTGTGTTATATTATATTATGGCACGCTGTGTGTTATATTATATTATGACTCACTGTGTGTTATATTATATTATGGCACGCCGTGTGTTATATTATATTATGGCACGCTGTGTGTTATATTATATTATGGCATGCTGTGTGTTATCTTATATTATGGCATGCTGTGTGTTATATTATATTATGGCACGCTGTGTGTTACATTATATTATGGCACGCCATGTGTTATATTATATTATGGCACGCCGTGTGTTATATTATATTATGGCACGCTGTGTGTTATATTATATTATGGCATGCTGTGTGTTATATTATATTATGGCACGCTGTGTGTTATCTTATATTATGGCATGCTGTGTGTTATATTATATTATGGCACGCTGTGTGTTACATTATATTATGGCACGCTGTGTGTTATATTATATTATGGCACGCTGTGTGTTATGTTATATTATGGCATGCTGTGTGTTATATTATATTATGGCATGCCGTGTGTTATATTATATTATGGCACGCTGTGTGTTATATTATATTATGGCACGCCGTGTGTTATATTATATTATGGCACGCTGTGTGTTATATTATATTATGGCATGCTGTGTGTTATATTATATTATGGCACGCCATGTGTTATATTATATTATGGCATGTTGTGTGTTATATTATATTATGGCACGTTGTGTGTTATATTATATTATGGCACGCCGTGTGTTATATTATATTATGACATGCCGTGTGTTATATTATATTATGGCACACTGTGTGTTATATTATATTATGGCACGCTGTGTGTTATATTATGACACGCCCTGTGTTATATTCTATTATGGCACGCCGTGTGTTATATTATATTATGGCACGCCGTGTGTTATATTATATTATGGCATGCTGTGTGTTATATTATATTATGGCACGCCGTGTGTTATATTATATTATGGCACGCCGTGTGTTATATTATATTATGGCACGCCGTGTGTTATATTATATTATGGCATGCCGTGTGTTATATTATATGTGGATAAGTCATGTACCCCCACTGAAGAGATTAAATACTATTGCAACAATATGCCATATCCATGTTGGGGAAAACATTGTTCCTTCGTTGATGGACATATCACTGAAGCTTCCTACTAGCGACAAATCTTACAGGTAAATAGTTTGGAAAATTTGGGAAAAGTCTATGTTTTAGTTTATTTTACTCAGAACTTGTAATTTATTTATTCTCTGGACAGAAACATAAAACTCTAGTAGTGCTTTTTAGTTGTTTGGTTGACACGATGAGCACCCCTAGAAACCAACTAAACAATTTTACATTAAATTACTAAGTAAAACTTAGCTATTTATTGTTGAGTTGGTATTGTGGCGATGCCATCTGCCATATAGCTGGGATAGTGATGATGCCATCTATCATAATTATAGTTGGAATACTAGTGGTGCCACCTACAATATAGTTTGGATAGTGGTGATGCCATCTCCCATATAGTTGGGATAGTGGTGGTGCCATCTACCATAATGTCATAGTTGGAATAGTGGTGATGCCATCTACCATATAGTTGGAATAGTGGCGATGCCATCTTCCATATATTTGGAATAATGGTGATGCCATCTACCATATGGTTGGAATAGTGGTGATGCCGTCTACCATATAGTTAGAATAGTGGTGGTGTCATCTACCATATATATAGTTGGAATGGTAGTGGTGCCGTCTACCATATTGATGGGATAGTGGTTGTGCCATCTACCACATAGTTGGAATAGTGGTGGTGTCATCTACCATATAGTTAGAATAGTGGTGATACCGTCTACTATATAGTTGGGGTAGTGGTGATGCTATCTACCGAATAGTTAGAATAGTGTTGGTGCCATCTACCATACAGTTGGAATAATGGTGATGTCATCTACCATATGGTTGGAATAGTGGTGATGCCATCTACCATATATTTGGAATAGTGGTGGTGTCATCTACCATAATTATAGTTGGAAATGTGGTGAGGGAATAGTGGTGGTGACATCATCTACCATATATTTGGAATAGTAGTGGTGACGGCTACCAGATTGTTGGTATAGAAGTGGTGCCATCTGCCATATAGTTGGAATATTGGTGGTGTCATCTACCATATCGTTGGAATATTGGTGTTGCGGTCTACCATATTGTTGGGATAGTGGTGGTGTCATCATCCATAATAGCTATGGTGGTGGTGTCATCTACCTTAAAGTAGTAATGCAATTTACCACACAGTTGGAATAGTGGGGTGGCATTGAGCAATGCCTCTTTGGCATATTATTTCGTGAATAGTGTTGCACCACTGCATGATAGCATGGTAACCCCATGGGTGACTAATGTTGCCCGTTTGGCCCCCATCCGATATCCTAAACACGCCATTGAAACGCACGGTTGGGATGACAATTGTTATGGAGAACATCAATTGTACATTATATATTTTTATGTCGCCTTGTTTTGACGACTTACTGAAAAGAGGGTTGCTTTGTTTATGACACGCAACTTGTTTCTTATCGTGATAAAAAATTTGTATTTATCCATTGTTGAAGTACCCTTAACGTTAACTATTGTCGAGTAGCATTCAATACAAAAATGCATTGTACCGGCGAACTTGGATCAGGCATATAATACCTTGTAATACGTCTTTCGTACTAATGCTTTTGTTATTACTTTTGTTATTACTTACTGTATAACAATAAGGGCAGCAGCTGGGGAGTACCAACCACTGTTCTTCGCAATCTGGATGCCTGCCACATATGCCACGTGCGATGTTGGTCGTGCGCGGGATTGTGTCTAATGAAGACCTGTACGTGCGCTATGCACAGGACCGCTACAACAGCAAGAACGGATCCAAGTTCGGCCATGTGTTACGCATGTCCGAAGATACCCCTGCACAACTGGCCCTGCAGTTTGTGGTTTTTGGTTCAAACCGATGCAGGGGTTGAGTTGGCAGGCACACCACCAACCTACCGGTACATGTTGTGGTCAGACCTTCAAGAGATCTGCAGTCGGGTAAATACCTTGCGAGGCTCCTAGAGCTGGCGACTGGCCGGACGAGATGGCATGGAGTACGGAGCACTGTTTGCGGCATTAAAATGTCCCACGACTATTCATGTTGCAGGAACAGTAATCATGCATTCATTTAGAGATATAATTATATCATGTTTCGTTTTTACAAGGCAGGGATTTTATTGGAAAGAAACTGACATTAGAACGACATATCCAGTTGTATCCAAACATTCTTTATGCCAAAATGCTAACCTATACCTTTTTAGGCAGGCCCTCGGTAATCAACCATATCATCACAACATCAAATACAAACGTTTGACACAAACAATTGATAAAAGCATCATAACAAAGGCATACATTACGATGGAATACAGTCGAGTTGCTATATATTTTAAATATAATGCGAATATTCTGGCCTCAATAGGTTTCCAACAAAGAATTACACAGATTATCATAGATGGCTTGCTCACCATAAAAAGATGGATCGGCCACGTGTAATGATAATATGACAACAATGTAGCCTTGAGGTGAACCCCCGAAGAAAACCGAAAACGAGGACGATCAAAAACAACCTGGAGGAGAAATGTGGAGGGAGAATTACAGGAAATGCCCCTCAGCTAGGGCGAGGCAGCTAAGCAGACTGCTCACCGACAGAAGAGGTAGATATGGAGATGTATTGCTTCTGCCTTAGCGCTAGTAGGCACGAAGAGGATTAACTAACTAACTAACTAACTAACTAACTAACTAATTAACATTTGATTTAGTTTTATGAAAATTGAAAAATTACACTGTAATTTACAAGACTCGTAAATGTCACCACAAACATGTAACGTTGCCGCTAACAAGCGATCAGTTACGTGTAGTGAACTTTATTTCTTGCCGAACACGTGGGAGATGAATTCCTCGTAGCTGACCGTGCCAGATTTGTCGGCGTCCATCATGTCTATCATGCGCTGGAGTTCCGCCTTGGAGAACACCTTGCCGATCTCCTGGAAGACCTTCTCCAACTCCGCTCGGTCGATATAACCGTTACAGTCCTTGTCGAACTGGAGGAAGCAAGCCCGCATGGCCGCTTTGCTGCAAAGACAAAGGGTACGAATGTAAGACGTTTATTCGATTTCGATTGGCAAGATGTTGACTATTACAATTTATAATTTATATTCTGGATTAAGCATTAGAAAATAGATTGTAATTTAGAAAATAAAACCTGGCTGTGTATTATGACAGCGGCCAGATTTGGTTTTAACAGGAGTCTCCTGTCCCACTGCAATACATTTGTAATTATAATTTTACACTGCATTTATTAACTTTAATTAACTACTTCATTAATTAATACCATTAACTTATTGTTTCAGTGAATATCATGTATTTTGTTGGTTTTGTGAATATGATTTACCATTGTACCATATGTTGGGGTGTCAATGTAAATGAGACAAATAAATATGTTCTGATTCTGATAATACATGTATTGTACCAGTATACAGATAAACGACCGCCTTGATATTTTGTGTTATATTTATTTTAAAACACTAATTTCTATTAATGCTACTTTGATATAATTGTTTGTTTATTTGTAATTCAATACCATGTTATCTACTTAACTACAATTCACATAGATTACTCCACTGTTCTGATAAGTCCTGCAGTAAATATTTACATACCCAGAACACATGTTTGATTGCAACTTATGGTGATTAACTATTCACACGCCAGGTTGGCGCAACACTGCACTTAGCTACATTGTTGCTTTTCTCTAAGTTTAACTATTCACCACCGTTTCGCCTGGTTCCACAACATTCCCATCCAGTGCAATTTTTCAGATAAAATTGAACCAGCCTTTGCATACATCGATAAATTTTGCATTTCATGTTAATAATCAAGGAATCACTGCACACCGACCGACCGACCGACCGACCGACCGACCGACCGACCGACCGACCGACCGACCGACCGACCGACCGACCGACCGACCGACCGACCGACCGACCGACCGACCGACCGACCGACCGACCGACCGACCGACCGACCGACCGACCGACCGACCGACCGACCGACCGACCGACCGACCGACCGACCGACCGACCGACCGACCGACCGACCGACCGACCGACCGACCGACCGACCGACCGACCGACCGACCGACCGACCGACCGACCGACCGACCGACCGACCGACCGACCGACCGACCGACCGACCGACCGACCGACCGACCGACCGACCGACCGACCGACCGCGTGTCAAACCTATAGACGTATATCACAATTAAAAAAATTCAGAGATGATAACAACATTGTCATATAGTCGGGAAAATAGACCCAATGATAAATAGAATGCCAGTCACGATAAATGTGTGATGACTGTTTTGGATACTTCCGGTTGGACTACACCGAACGCAAACCAGTCATACACGAGTTCGCGATTCCTATTCACCGTAAATAAGAGCACCAACGGAACGGAGTATTATACGACTGAAAAAAATGCTGACTAATTTGAAATGGTTAAAAAAATAATGATGGATTCGAATTCCTCGTGTATGAAAACATAAAAAACCGTTTAAATCATGTATGTATGTTACCTGATCGCGAGGACATGATAATAAGTTGATATAAGTTATTATGTTGCGGCCATCTTAGCTTCGTTCAATGTTCTCACGGGTGAAAACTGCGTACGAACCTGGATGTCATTATATATTCAGCGTCATAAGAAACTTTCCGCTATTATAACGTTAAAAAACAGTGTTGTGTTACAAAAATAATAAAAACATTTGTACTGATATGGAAAGACCGATTTTTCATTTACAGAGATCTGACATTAGATCCGTAGCAAGAGCAGCGATTACTGCGAATAACAGCCATAAGTCTCGCGAGGCGATTTTGTCACACGTCACTAATCTATTCGGATGGTGGAGAGGGCTGAGGACCGGACCCCTGTGTGATCTCCTTCCAGATGGTGGAGAGGGCTGAGGACCGGACCCCTGTGTGATCTCCTTCCAGAGAGATAACTACTGTGAAACCTCCTTCTAACAGTTAATTTGCTGAATCGCGGGTTGTTGCGACCCGGTGGTACAGCCGATGTGTGGCCTGTGGGACGTGGTGTGTCCCACAAATGACTGATGACGATGAGCCGATGTTGCCGATGAGTGGCGACTGGCAGTCGCCCGGATATTGGCCTGTCATTTGCTGACTGTATGTCGTTGTACCGGCACACTAAACTTAATATTGCTTGATGAGAGTAGCCATGGCGGTGAACCACGAACGTTACTTCACGCGCTAACAAGCTGAGCGCGCGGTTGCGTTCATCAGTTCTTGAGTATGGTATTTTTATCGACTTTATCAACACGTACCACTCCTTAACACCTGACCAATAGCAGACCAACTGAAGCATGTCGTCGTCACGCTTAACTCATTAACTGATTGTCAGGGAAGATACACCTACACATCCATGCCAAAAACCAACCTACATATTGCTATTATATAAAAAACATAAAGGTGGTAAGTTTCATTTGACGCTGAGTACATAGTATATATATATATATATATATATATATATATATATATATATATATATATATATATATATATATATATATATATATATATATATATATATACTAGAGATGAATATTCAACACTAACAATCTGTATCCCGTGAAAAGGGATTACCCCCTCTGCTGCAGAACTATTGTGTTTTTTAAATTTACGGAAATCAGTCGGTCCATATATTATTAAATTGAACATGTTTCAGCGTAATGGCTGACCGGGTAACATACATAATTGAAAAATAGACATATATTTTGTTGTGCCGCAAACCGAGGGAGTGTCAACGAACTATTAATTGATGAGCCTGTTGTGACGGACTATGTAAAGTAAGTGACGCCACATACCCGTGTTCTTCCGGTGGCTGTTGTCCCATGGCGACCATGTACTCGTCCTTTGAGATCATGTTATCGCCAGACGTGTCTGTGCTGGCGAAGAATTGCTGCAAAACACAAGCGACGATTCAATAACCTGTATAGTATGAAGCACAACTTATGATATTACAGTTCGTAGACTTAGGTAGTTAATCACCATAGGTAAACTGTCGGTCTTTTCCATTGATTAACTATTTATCGACATATGTTATTTACACCAACCAACCAACCAACCAACCAACCAACCAACCAACCAACCAACCAACCAACCAACCAACCAACCAACCAACCAACCAACCAACCAACCAACCAATCAGCCAGCCAGCCAGCCAGCCAGCCAGCCAGCCAGCCAGCCAGCCAGCCAGCCAGCCAGCCAGCCAGCCAGCCAGCCAGCCAACCACCCAACCAACCATCCATCCATCCATCCATCCAACCAACCAACCTGTGTGTGTGTGTGTGTGTGTGTGTGTGTGTGTGTGCGCGCGCGCGTGCGTGCGCGCGTGCGGACGTGCGTGCGTGCATTTAAATGTTTCGCTACAGGCGTTTGAAGTTAAGATTGGTCGATTGGAAGAACATATTAATTGTTATTGTTAATGTTATTGCACCACTTCGTCAAATCGACACTGCTCTGAGGTTCTATTTTAAGCCAATCCTCGTCTGTTTTGTTTTACAAAATAGTCCGTTATAAGGAGAATGGTTAAACTGATGAACATTATAAGGAGAATGGTTAAACTGATGAACATTATAAGGAGAATGGTTAAACTGATGAACATTATAAGGAGAATGGTTAAACTGATGAACATTATAAGGAGAATGGTTAAACTGATGAACATTATAAGGAGAATGGTTAAACTGATGAATATTGAGAGTTTGACGTTTGGTGAACTGGAGTTGGCAAGCAAATTTAACAGCGTGTTTATATAGTATTCGGAATTAAGTGGTACAGAGTATAACAACGATGATACCAGCAGTGAACGTTGTAGGGAAAAGGGCGAGAAAACAGATGAGTCAGTGCCCGAGAAGATATCAGCTTCCGCTGCCACGGCGACCTGACAGGCTGATCGCGATATCGCTTAAAACACGATTATCTCGGTAACAAAACTGTCAAATTACAACATACACTCACACAGCCTCCACACAAATTGAGAATGTGGGTGACATGATTATCGCACAGTGTAAAGTTAAGCGTCGTTTTGAAGCTCTGTCAATGTTGCATCTGATTGAATAAAAGAAAACAATTTTCAAATGCGACGTTTGGTTGCTTAGAAATTTAGGGGACACACGCACGCACGCACGCACGCACGCACGCACGCACGCACGCACGCACACACGCACGCATGCACGCGCGCACACACACACGACTGCTATCTTGAAAAAGGCAGTAATCCTAAAAAGACACCTGTATTATATATATATATATATATATATATATATATATATATATATATATATATATATATATATGATAAGTATATATATATATATATATATGATAAATATACATAAATTACCATATTCATTACAAAGCCAATAAGAAATTATATTAGGAAAACCTCGTACCAATCGTCTGTAGGGGACACGCATGCACGCATGCACGCACGCACACACGCACGCACGCACGCACGCACGCACGCACGCACGCACGCACGCACGCACGCACGCACGCACGCACGCACGCACACACACACACACACACACACACACACACACACACACACACACACACACATGAATGCTATCTTGAAAAACGCAGTAATCCTAAAGAGACCTATGTATTATATATATGATATATAACCATGTGGTGGGCCATTAGAAATCAATCCTTTTGGTGGCCAAATTGGAAATGGCTCACATGACACTTATCTTCTTTTATCTTCTTTTTTTAGATTAGGTCCAGCTAAAATGCTATTATTCCGTGCATATATGTTTTGTGAGCGTTTGGAGCTTGTCCCAGTTCGATGTAGACCAGACACGCCACAGGGATAACCACATCTGGCGCCATTTGATATGTTGCAACTTGTTTTTGGCAGACCAGCCCATAGCGGCTGTACCACAGGGGACAGCAGGTGGGAACCATCCTTGTTTTTCCATTGATGCATTGGTGCGAACTCGTAATTTCCCTCGAGTCTGTGAACGAAACAACGCAGGTCTCCCTGAACGTAATA
The DNA here is from genome assembly GCA_963662155.1 of Lamellibrachia columna. Lineage (NCBI taxonomy): Eukaryota > Metazoa > Annelida > Polychaeta > Sabellida > Siboglinidae > Lamellibrachia > Lamellibrachia columna. Next base: position 43,028,438 of record OY759268.1, on the reverse strand, counting down.
ACTGGAAAACGCTCGTTCGAGTCCTCACTGTGTTTAAGGTACAAAGCCTGATAGTTTTAGCGTAACATTATATACAGTGGCGTATCTAAGATCACGCAAAGGGAGAGATCAATCTTAGTCACCCAGTAGTGTATCATGTTACCATGTCGTGGCACAGCATATTACATACAACAAATGTCAGTCAAACATGTAGCCCCCATTTATACACGCCACTGATATTATGTAATAAAAATATGTTTTTAATATTGGTACCGTCCAAAGGTGTTTTAATTAACCACCATTTACTAAATATAACCTGACTGTTACATGTTTAAGTTGAATGTTTCAACGCCAATGTCATGTTTGCTTTGCACTCTGAATAGCAAGGTCGACAAAGGGTTCAACCTATGCCGCTCCCCTCAAACAATCGTTATTCAGAGCGCATCACCTTTTGACCCCAGCACGCAAACATCATTGCAGCTTCTATTGAGGCACACAGCCACGATCCACGTTGCTGCGTGAGAGCTGATATCGTGTACTCACTTTTTTACAGCTGAGTGAGTTGGACCAAAGTGGGCGAACCGGCAATAAGAGGATTGGAAGCCGGGTTCTCTAGATTGAGAGACCGATGTTGTAAACATTACACTCCCTTCCCGCTTCGTTTATGTCACTACTTCCGGCCATGTCTCGATGGTCTCGACTAAAAGGCAACCAACGAGCTAGAAGACTTGTAATATATACCATGTCGCGATGGTCGCGACTAAAAGGTAACCACCGAGCCAGAAGACTTGTAATATATACCATGTCGCGATGGTCGCGACTAAAAGGTAACCACCGAGCCAGAAGACTTGTAATATATACCATGTCGCGATGGTCGCGACTAAAAGGCAACCACCGAGCCAGTAGACTTGTAATATATACCATGTCGCGATGGTCGCGACTAAAAGGCAACCACCGAGCCAGTAGACTTGTAATATATACCATGTCTCGATGGTCGCGACTAAAAGGCAACCACCGAGCCAGAAGACTTGTAATATATACCATGTCGCGATGGTCGCGACTAAAAGGCAATCACCGAGCCAGAAGACTTGTAATATATACCATGTCTCGATGGTCGCGACTAAAAGGCAACCACCGAGCCAGAAGACTTGTAATATATACCATGTCGCAATGGTCGCGATTAAAGGCAACCACCGAGCCAGTAGACTTGTAATATATACCATGTCGCAATGGTCGCGACTAAAAAGCAACCACCGAGCCAGTAGACTTGTAATATATACCATGTCGCGATGGTCTCGACTAAAAGGCAACCACCGAGCCAGTAGACTTGTAATATATACCATGTCTCGATGGTCGCGACTAAAAGGCAACCACCGAGCCAGTAGACTTGTAATATATACCATGTCGCAATGGTCGCGACTAAAAGGCAACCACCGAGCCAGAAGACTTGTAATATATACCATGTCGCGAAGGTCGCGACTAAAAGGCAACCACCGAGCCAGAAGACTTGTAATATATACCATGTCGCGATGGTCGCGACTAAAAGGCAACCACCGAGCCAGAAGACTTGTAATATATACCATGTCTCGATGGTCGCGACTAAAAGGCAACCACCGAGCCAGAAGACTTGTAATATATACCATGTCGCGATGGTCGCGACTAAAAGGCAACCACCGAGCCAGAAGACTTGTAATATATACCATGTCGCGATGGTCGCGACTAAAGGCAACCACCGAGCCAGAAGACTTGTAATATATACCATGTCGCGATGGTCGCGACTAAAAGGCAACCACCGAGCCAGAAGACTTGCCCACGGCAAATCAATATTACCACTTCTGGCGCAGTTATTGGTGATATGTTTTGGCTGTAAACGTGAATTGATAGCACAGGTTTAGTGTCAACTGCCTACAGCTTGAGTATGTCATCCGCAGGTAACATACTCAATGGGCGCGACAGCCAAATAAACGTGTCATAATTTAGTCAACAACACTATTAAGTACAGTGAGTTAGTGTAAAAACGCCATCTTGGCAGTATTCGACCTCAGGGAGAAGCGGTAGCTCAGTCCTTTCTCGACAGTAGGTAGGTTTGTAGGCAGTCGTTTTTTGGTTTATGTAAAGAAATGTTGTTTTGTTAATTTCGTTTGCAATAGAAATGTTGTATCTACTTATTAGTTATGTGATAGCATTTCCTTAATTTAGAAATAATTTTGGCTTCAAGTAGGCTTCAGAGACACATTCACTGTCGTCATCATTATCGTCATCATCATCTTTATCATAGTCATCATCGTTGTCATCATTAGACAGTTCAAAATGTTCAAATCAAATAGTTTATTATCACAAGTGCAGAGGAATATACTTAACATAAAAATAACATAAATATTACTCTATTATCTATCTACTCCGCTACACTCAAAGTGCCAAATATAGACCTAGACATACCAATCCACAACATGTGCCAATAATATTACACGGGAATGTCTTTAAAATGTCAGCGTTACCAGTGACACTGCTTTGCTATTACTTACAGAGAGGAAGTAAAGATAGTATACGAGGCTATACAAAATTTTTTCAGGAACACTTTAACCCATGGAAGACGATCGTCACATCCAGTGAAGTGATCTACATTACGATTAGTCGATCAATCTAGGTCTCGTTCAAAATAGCACAACTTCCCGTCTTTCATTAACATTAGGGTATGTCCCAAATGTTGGTTCTTTCAAAACGGTTCCAGCACAACATTGTGGTTTTTCCGAATCAACTGCCAGTGATTTTGAGACTGTACCCTTTTGACGGATTTTTTTACACATTGAAAAGAGCACATTTGCAGACTATGACACTTCTGCCGTGCACGGGATACATTTCAAGTTGTCTGTTGGCTGAATACGGACTCGTCGGTAATGGAAGGATCCGTGCAACATTTGACGGGGATCATTTCGGTCTTATGTTGATTTTCGAGGATTTGACGAATAATCTACAGCAGGTCAGTGATATGACACGAAACAACGTGTGACATTGCGATAAAATCCGAACCGTTGGTTTGCGTACATGACTTCAAAACATTAACATGATCGCCTAAGGAAAAACACATAATGATATATATCTCCAGTATGCGGGTCCGCTACCGGTTAGGATAGGATTAGTTACGCAGTAGCAAATGAGAACTGTCCGGTATTGAGGTCCGTTCTGCACTGGGAACTGTCCTTCGCCGTCCAGTAATCGGGTTTCTTTCCGGCGCTCCGGTAAGCCTTATAATAGAGCATGCCGGCATTGTGGGCGGTGTCAGACGAGTCGCGAACGTTATATTTTCGGTATTTCTGGGTGTGTTACGTCACACAGTAACCACAACACGTCACACGTCATGTGCATATGCTATCACGCGACCACGACACTGCTTCAGAAAGGACATCGAACTTGAACTGAATTCTAGCAGTTTTAGTATACTCGGTGTGTGATGCAATCGGAATGTAATAACTTTTTTATAGTCTAGTATAAAATCAGGACAACACAATAACGTTGGAAGAGATGTGACGGGAGTGGAAGGGTAGTGGGAGGGGAGTGGTACATAATAGCGAGAGGTAGGGTAAGTGGAGATGGTGAAGACGGCAGCGAAACGGGACTAATGATGAAGAAGAAAGAGAAAAAAATCAGCGACCGGAATCGGTGCCAGCCTCACAAAGAGGAGAGTGTGTCTACCATGCCTTTAGTTTTATTGTCATCTGTGTCTGAATTATATCTGACCATTATGCGTTGTTTTGCGTTAAGTTTCATATTGCAGTGTCCCCGTCTTGCCACGAAATCGCGCCTGCCGTGTATAATTATCCACTATGACTAGATTACATCCCGCCCTGAATTAGTAACTGCCGTGCCTTAACCGGTCTCTTGACATATGAGACGGTGGTGTATTTTATTGCCGATTCTGTCATATGGCGGAAATAATTCAAAGTCATTATTTTGCTGGGTATGTTTATGTTATCTCTACACAATGTTAACAGCACCAGCTGCTGCAGCAGCTTGCATGTTGACATAGTTGTGGCTATCCCAAACAAAACGGTAACGCAACTCGTGTCCGACTCTTCACTCTTGTGACGTGTGACTCTCTTTGGTGAAGCTAACGAGTGGCAATCTGAATAATATGTGGATATTGGGTTATATTGGCAGAGTTGTTAACAATAGTGGCGCTGTGGTTAGAACATCGGACTCTCAATCGAGAGAACCTGGGTTCGAATATTCTTTCTGCTGTTTCGAAGCTTGTGCAATTAATTTCGTTCACTCCACATTGCATCAGTTCAATCAGCTGTGTAAATTCAGTAATTCCAGCGTGGCTGAACTTCCCGGAGAAGTCGAATTGGTGTTGGAATGAATAGGTGTGTCAGGGGTGAAGTGTAATGCGTTTTGAGCTGTCTGTATAACAATTTGCCTTGACATCCTAAGTTATGTAGATCGAAACTTAACTGTTAATTCGCTTATGGACTTAATGCACAGGATGCGATCGCCTGCTATTGTAACTTGGCTAATTGGCTAATACATGTTATACATGAGCTGTACCAGACTACTTAATTAGTGACAAACACAATAATATATTACGATGTGGCTTGATCTATGACCTGTCACTCCGAACAGCCACGTGTAAGGCTAAAAGCGGACAGGTTTATCTTCAGAGTTTCCCTCCTCTATAGTAAGTGAGTCCATGACAGTTTTTGCCAATTTCTCTATCAGACCCGGGGCGGAAGTACTCGGTACTCGTACTCATATAACTTATAGATCATGTATTCGTACTTGTACTCATACTCAATGTACTCAGACTTTATGAGTACATTGTGAGTACATATGAGTACTTTCTCAAAATATGCTGTGCAAATTTATTTATTTGTAGTTAACAAAATGAAACTTTCCTGAAGGATTTGAATGTTCAACTATTTGTTTTAAATACTTTGTTATTTCTGATTGATTACCCCCCCCCCCTACCATTCCTATGCATAGAACACCCCCATTCTCCAATAACCATGATTACGATACCCAAAAAAGGCAACATGCAGCATATTTTCCCAATCAGAAACACCCTGTTAAGCAAACAGTTGTAGGCTACCAGTTCAGGCCATAATCCATTTGTTTAATTATATTATTTAATTAAGCCACAAGGATAAAGGGCTATTCATCAGTTAACAGACCAGTTAGCCATGGAATGCCTTTGATGCAATCAGGAGACCATGCCACTTGGCACTGGCTGACAGTGCTAACTGCTAAGAACTGCCAGCTGTATAAGTAAGGTGATTCAAGTCAGACTGCCTCCTACACCAGTATAATCTGGTGTCAGCAGTGCAAAAAGCACAATTGGGAATTTGAGCCTGTTATATTGGCATGAGCTAACCCTCTCAACAACCAGTAGTCTAACATCAGAAAATATAAATTGCAAACTTATAATATAAGATTGTAAATTGCAACACTGCCTTTGTGCACCAAAAGAAGACAAACTGAACTGATGTATCAGCAGGTAAATTAGTCTCATGTGGTCTTTATTCAAAACAAGGACACGCAAACTTTATTCAAATTGCCACACATCCCTTTTGTTACAATTTGGACAAATCTTCTCACCTCTACCCCTTCAAATGATGTGCATATTTAGGGGGGTGGGGTGGTAATGTTTGATAGACTAACTACAAAGATATTGGTTTAATGGGTATTATTATATCAAAGCATGTGGTTTATGTATTGTTAACTGCAATTATGAAGGGACTCCAATCAAAAACGTATTTCATGAGTCATACCATTTATGTATGTTTGTAAAATGGAGGGGTTTGTAAAATGTGTATGTTTGGTGTTCCTATTTGTTTGTAGGGGTTGGCATTCGTCTGTCTTCAAGTATAAATAATATATTGCGGTATACCATAATTATATTGTATGGGTCTATAGAGAACTTCCCTACTGTACAAAGTCTGTTACAACTATTTTTTTAAAGTTTTCCTCATAAAAAATCAATCGTATCAACTGCCATTGCATATTCACTTTTTGCTCAGTTATATAAATTAGATTAATTAATAATGTTTAGTTGAAAATAAGTTATTTTTTAATATTTATAAAATACGTACTCGTACGCGTACACAGGTTTTAGCAATGTACTCGTACTCGTACTCATACAAATGTACTCGGCCCCTGGTCTGCTTGGCACAGACACCGTGTTGAAGGGACCAACAACTTATATTATTCTTCTGAAAGACACGGGCAAAGTCGGGTGAAAAAATTGCCAAGTTTCGAAACGGGAGCGGGTGGATTCGAACCCCGTTCCCCGGACTAAAAGTCCGACCCTTGTCCAGTCCACACAACCACCGCGCCCCATGCCATGGTCAGCATCGAGAGCCCCATGCCATGGTCAGCATCGAGAGCCCCATGCCATGGTCAGCATCGTGAGCCCCATGCCATGGTCAGCATCGTGAGCCCCATTGGAAACTTCTAATTTTGGCCTGTAGTGTTGGCTCGACTAAGTAGCGCGGACATAATTCACAGTTGGCAATACTGCATAGGCAGCGGAGCGTGACAAACCAACTACACTACTTAACCAGGACAAAGTTTACGACAGCTGTGAATCACTGGATCGTGACACAAACCTTCAGTTCGGCGTTCGTGCCCCGATACCCTCGCTTCCTGAGCACGCCCACCAACTCATCGAAGCTGAGGCTTCCGCTGCCGTCAGTATCGGCGTCGGTGAAGAACTTCTCGTAGTCGGCTTTTGACGGCATATCGACGTTGTAGCGACGTTACTGAGCACGCACAGCGGACGATGTATGCAATATAGGTCAGGTTGTCTCGGAGGCCGGCAGCAGTGTGTGAAACAGGTGGAAGAGCAGTGATGATTCCCTCGCTTAGTCACTGTTGTGAGTCTAAAAATACGACTCTTTCTGCCGCGGTGGCGGTGGTGGTGGCGCAGGCGGGCCGACTGTGTGAACTGCCCACGTATCCTCACGCAGAGGTGGCTTTCACTGTTTTATGGCAAGTGGTCGTAACTGAGCCGTGTTTGTCTGGGGAGTCACTGTCGGATTGATATATCTTTGTATGGGGGGGGGGGTCACTGTCGGATCGAGATATGTTTTTATGGGGGTTCACTGTCGGATTGAGGTATGTTTGTGGGGGTGGGGGGAGGTCACTGTCGGAGAAATGATTACTATTCCACGACATACTTACCATGGAATTCCATTATATATAAGGGGCAAAACGCACACGCACTCGCGCAAACAACCGTCAATCATTAGAGTTATCCGAGGTAATCACGGAAAATGGATTGACCTAGGTTGAATACCATCGCAAGGTGGTGGTTATTTTCGATACTGAAAACCCGTCTACACGATATTGCAATCTTAAAATGCGGTGTATTAATTACTGGATCAAATTTCCTAATTTTGTGCCACGTCCCCTAATTAACTGTTGTCTCGTGTTCGGCTAACGAAATATGTCTAAGGGATGATTTCACAACATCGATGGTCGTCACTAATAGTGTAGTTTGTAATGTAATTAATGTAATCGATGTATTTTCACCTCAGATCACCTGCGCATTACAGGAAACAATTACGTCGACTTGCGGACACGACGCTACGCGTGCGTGCGTGAGTGCGTGCGTGCGTGTTACAATTTGGACAAATCTTCTCACCTCTACTCCTTCAAATGATGTGCATGTTTGGGGGGGGGGGGGGTAATATGTTTGGTAGACTAACTACAAAATATTGGTTTAATGGGTATTATTATAACAAAGCATGTGGTTTATGAATTGGTAGCTGTAGTTATGAAGGGACTCCAATACAAAACTGAATGTATAAGTCATACCATGTCTGTATGTTTGTAAAATGGATGGGTTTGTAAAATTTTTATGTTTGGGGTTCCCATTTGTTTGAAGGGGTAGGCATTCGTTTGTCTACAAGTATAAATAATATATATATATATATATATATATATATATATATATATATATATATATATATATATATATATATATATATATATATATATATATATATATATGGCGGTATACCACAATTATATTGTATGGGTTTATAGAAAACTTCCCTAGAAAGTCTGTTACAACTATTTTAAATATTTTCCTAAAAGAAAAAAATGTATAAAAATCTGTGGCAGTGATTAATTTAAGATGATCTTTATTTAATTAGTTGATTACACCATATCCACTGTCCAGACATGTGGTCCAGAATCCTGAGACTATGTAGGTAACATCTGAGGACTCCCGATCTGGAAGACTCTAACTGACTCTTGATTGCAATTGCTAACAATGACTCAAATGCTTCATAACAACGAACTCAGTGTGGGATCAGTGAAGCCAGCATCTTCCCACACAAAAGGATACATAAAGCTACTTGGGTATCACCAGATCACGTGACAGAGAACCAGATAGACCACATCTGCATAGGCAAGACATTCAGAAGGTCCCTTCAGGACGTGAGAGTAAAGAGAGGAGTCGATGCTGCGTCTGACCACCACCTGCTTGTTGCCATACTGAAGCTGAAACTGAAGAAAAACCGAATGGAGACAGCAGTGAAGCGAAAAAAGTACAATGTCAGCTTCCTGAAGGATGCACAGACAAGAGAGGAATACAGATTGAAGCTCACCAACAGATTCCAAGTGCTGCAAGAGCTGCTCGAAGAAGAAACTGACCTAAACAAGCAGTGGCAGAACATAAAAGAGACATGGACATCAACATGCCAGGAAGTTGTTGGCCCCAGGACACCGCAGCAGAAAGAGTGGATTTCAGTGGAAACTTTGCGCAAGGTCCAGATGCGGAAGGAGAAGAAAACAGCAGTAAACAACAGCCGCACAAGAACAGCAAAGGCAAAAGCGCAAGAAGAATATGCAGAAGTCAACAGAGAAGTAAAGAAGAGCATAAAGGTGGACAAGAGAAACTACATCGACAGCCTGGCAGAGGAAGCGGAACAGGCAGCAGGAAGAGGAAACATGAAAGAGCTTTACAACACTACCAGGAAACTGTCAGGCAAGTACTGCCACCCAGAGCGACCAGTGAAGGACAAAGAGGGAAATGCTATCATAGGAAATGAACAACAGCTGGACAGATGGGCCGAGCATTTCGAGGAACTCCTGAATAGACCCGCCCCGCCAAACCCGCCTGTCATCCACCCAGCAGAAGATGACCTACCTATTAACTGCGACAGACCTGCCAGAGAAGAAATCAAGAAAGCTATACAACAGCTGAAGAACAATAAGGCATCAGGGCCAGATGATATTCCGGCAGAAGCACTCAAGGCAGTTGTGGACACTTCCGTGGAACTACTTTACCCTCTATTTGGGAAGATATGGGAAGAGGAAGAAGTGCCAGCAGACTGGAGAGAAGGCTACCTCATCAAGATCCCCAAGAAAGGAGACCTCAGAAATTGTGCTAACTACAGAGGGATCACACTCCTGTCAGTGCCAGGGAAAGTCTTCAACAGGATCATCTTGGAAAGGATGAAAGATATGGTCGACCCAATGCTTAGAGACCAGCAAGCCGGATTCCTCCAGAACAGGTCATGTTTAGACCAGATCGCAACATTGCGCATCATAGTAGAACAATCCTTAGAATGGAACTCTTCCCTCTACGTGAACTTCGTTGACTATGAAAAGGCATTTGACAGTGTTGACAGGAAGACCCTCTGGAAACTGCTACGACACTATGGGGTACCCACTAAACTGGTCAACCTAATCAAGAACAGCTATGACGGAACAGGCTGTAGGGTAATCCATGGAGGACAGTTCACCTGTCGCTTCGAGGTAAAGACTGGAGTAAGACAAGGCTGCCTGCTGTCCCCATTCCTCTTCCTCCTGGCCATTGACTGGATTATGAAGATGACCACAGTACAGAGGACAAGCGGGATCCAGTGGACACTATGGACGCAACTTGAAGACCTGGACTTCGCCGATGACTTGGCACTGCTGTCTCACAGCCATCAACAGATGCAGGACAAGACGACATAACTGGCAGCTGTCTCCTTACAAGTGGGCCTGAACATCCACAAAGGAAAGACCAAGGTCCTCAGGATGAATGCATCCAGCACTGACCCAGTCACACTGGAGGGGAATGCACTGGAGGAGGTAGAGACCTTCACATACCTCGGCAGTGTCATCAACAAGCGGGGCGGCACAGACGCAGACGTCAGAGCAAGGATAGGCAAGGCAAGAGTGGCATTCCTGCAACTGAAGAACATCTGGAGCTCCAGGGTACTGTTATCACGCACAAAGATCCGGTTGTTCAACTCCAACGTGAAGATGGTCTTGTTGTATGGAGCAGAGACATGGAGGATAACCAACACCACCATCAACAAAGTGCAGACCTTTGTCAACAACTGCCTGAGAAGAATCCTCCAGATCCACTGGCCAGACACCATCAGCAACAGTGAATTGTGGGAAAAGACACAACAACGACCTGTCGAAGAGGAAATCAGAAGAAGAAGATGGGCCTGGATTGGCCACTCGCTCCGAAAACCAGTAACAAGCACCACCAGGCAAGCGCTGACATGGAATCCTCAAGGCAAACGGAGAAGAGGACGACCAAGAAACACGTGGCGACGGGACCTCCAGGCAGACACCAGGAAGATGGGCTACCCCTGGAACCAGTTAGAGAGGATGGCCCAGGACAGGGGACTCTGGCGATCTGTTGTCGACGGCCTATGCCCCAAGAGGGGCGATGGGCATAAGTAAGTAATATGTTTGGTAGACTAACTACAAAATATTGGTTTAATGGGTATTATTATAACAAAGCATGTGGTTTATGAATTGGTAGCTGTAGTTATGAAGGGACTCCAATAAAAAACTGAATGTATAAGTCATACCATGTCTGTATGTTTGTAAAATGGATGGGTTTGTAAAATTTTTATGTTTGGGGTTCCCATTTGTTTGAAGGGGTAGGCATTCGTTTGTCTTCAAGTATAAATAATATATATATATATATATATATATATATATATATATATATATATATATATATATATATATATATATATATATATATATATATATATATATATATATATATATATATATGGCGGTATACCACAATTATATTGTATGGGTTTATAGAGAACTTCCCTAGAAAGTCTGTTACAACTATTTTAAATATTTTCCTAAAAGAAAAAAATGTATAAAAATCTGTGGCAGTGATTAATTTAAGATGATCTTTATTTAATTAGTTGATTACACCATATCCACTGTCCAGACATGTGGTCCAGAATCCTGAGACTATGTAAGTAACATCTGAGGACTCCCGATCTGGAAGACTCTAACTGACTCTTGATTGCAATTGCTAACAATGACTCAAATGCTTCATAACAACGAACTCAGTGTGGGATCGGTGCCGCCAGCAGAGATAAGATAAATGCCAAACAAAGAAATGTAGCCAGTGCGTTGTCAGGTAACAAATACTCCTGTTAGTTGCTTTGTTTTAATAGAAATGAATGCTATTGTTGATGAACTAAAGAGTTTTTGTTTACAGTTTTCCTCATAAAAAATCAATCTTATCAACTGCCATTGCATACTCACTTTTTATTGATTTCTATAAATTAGATTACTTAATACATTTTAGTTGAAAATACGTTATTATTTAATATTTGTAAAATACGTACTCGTACTTGTACTCGTACTCGTGGGAATGTACTCGTGCTCGTGGGAATGTACTCGTACTCGTGGAAATGTACTCGTACTCGTGGGAATGTACTCGTACTCGTGGGAATGTACTCGTACTCGTGGGAATGTACTCGTACTCGTGGAAATGTACTCGTACTCGTGGGAATGTACTCGTGCTCGTGGGAATGTACTCGTACTCGTGGGAATGTACTCGTACTCGTGGGAATGTACTCGTACTCGTGGGAATGTACTCGTACTCGTGGGAATGTACTCGTACTCGTGGGAATGTACTCGTACTCGTGGAAATGTACTCGTACTCGTGGGAATGTACTCGTACTCGTGGGAATGTACTCGTACTCGTGGGAATGTACTCGTACTCGTGGGAATGTACTCGTACTCGTGGAAATGTACTCGTACTCGTGGGAATGTACTCGTGCTCGTGGGAATGTACTCGTACTCGTGGGAATGTACTCGTACTCGTGGAAATGTACTCGTACTCGTGGGAATGTACTCGTACTCGTGGGAATGTACTCGTACTCGTGGGAATGTACTCGTACTCGTGGGAATGTACTCGTACTCGTGGAAATGTACTCGTACTCGTGGGAATGTACTCGTACTCGTGGGAATGTACTCGTACATTGGCAAGTTTGCTGGTAGAACATGTTAGCAGTGTAACCGTGGATTTTTAGATGATTTAAATAGGCGGAAGGATTTTTGGCAAATGTTTCGTCACAAGGCACGTGTGCGTAGTAATTTATGCAGAAATTGGTAAACATTGACGGGTATGGCACGTTCAGCCGTTTTAAAAGAGTTAAAATATGTGATTTTGACAAAACTCGACCAGCATGTCAATGAGATGATGACAACCGCAGGAAAGAAATTTCAGAATTTTTGATGATCCTGTTTTCTTATAATCGTGCAAAACGTTAACATGGTCACAGTAGGCTGAAACTTAAGTAGCGCGGACCTAATTCACTGTAGGCCATACTGCGTAGGCAGCGGAGCGTGACAACAAATCTACACTATTTAACCAGGACAAAGTTTACGACCGCTGTGAATCACTGGACCATGACACAAACCTTCAGTTCGGCGTTCGTGCCCCGATATCCTCGCTTCCTGAGCACGCCCACCAACTCATCGAAGCTGAGGCTTCCGCTGCCGTCAGTATCGGCGTCAGCGAAGAACTTCTCGTAGTCGGCTTTTGACGGCATATCGACGTTGTAGCGACGTTACGGAGCACGCACAGCGGACGATGTATGCAATATAGGTCAGGTTGTCACGAAGGCCGACAGCAGTGTGTGAAACAGGTGTATGTGAGTCTAAAAATACGACTCTTTCTGCCGCGGTGGCGGTGGCGGTGGCGGTGGCGGTGGCGGTGGCGGTGGCGGTGGCGGTGGCGGTGGCGGTGGCGGTGGCGGTGGCGGTGGCGGTGGCGGTGGCGGTGGCGGTGGCGGTGGCGGTGGCGGTGGCGGTGTCGATGGCATATTTGATAAACATATAAGATAATTTGTCCAGCAAAATGTTTTTATTTTGAAAGAACAGCTAACATCGTATCAGCCCAACACGTCGCACGATCACAGTTATGCATGGGCTGGCATGAAGATTACTAGCCGGTCGTTAAATTCAAGAATAAAATATTAACATATTGTCCTTTATGTAAAAACAAGTAGAGCCGACATCGTCATTAGATGGGCGCACAAGGAAAGCAGAAGGAGTTGTGTTGTGTCGCAACAATGACCACGCTTACAGCGAGGAAGGCTCCGAGCCCGTGGACGAGCCTGTGGACGAGCCTGTGGACGAGCCTGAGGACGATCCTGAGGACGAGCCTGAGGACAAGCTTGAGGACGACCGACAGTGTAGGTTACCAATAGGTTACAAAATATACGTTTTTATTGTCTCATATAGAGTAAACGCGCAATGACAAACATAATATCTGTAGCCCTGCTCTTTCTCTAACAAATTAATATGTGTGCCAAACAATCTAGAACGAAAGTAACGCATAATCGGGCTTAAGGTAAAATGTCTGTCTCAACGAACTATAATGTTCCTGATACCGAATATTCACTCTAAATATGCTTGCACACGTATCTGCCCGAGCAGAGAACACACTTAATATCCATTAACAAAAATAATGTCGTCACTAAATAATTGAAATATATGCTCTCAATTTATTCAAAGACAGTATACACACACACACACACACACACACACACACACACACACACACACACACACACACACACACACACACACACACACACACACACACACACACACACACACACACACACACACACACACACACACACACACACACACACACACACACACACACACACACACACACACACACACACACACACACACACACACACACACACACACACACACACACACACACACACACACACACACACACACACACACACACACACACACACACACACACACACACACGCACGCCAACACACACATAGTTAGTATGAATATTTTATTAGAAATATGTGCTTCGAGTTTTTTTGTTGTTGACATGACCTACGTATTTGTTTGAGAGATTGTCCTCTCAATACGGCCATTGTTATTCTGACAAGTCATTATGCTACATTATATTATATTACTCCACAACATATCACATATTACCACATGTGCTGATGATAACCGACTTTAGTGATCTGTTGCCCCAACCTAAAACTGTGTGGTTTACCTCATTTTTTATTAACCTGGACTATAAACACTGAAACAACACTTCATTTTGTACATCATACATACATCATACATACATCATACAAACGTGATTTGTTCTTAACACCTTTCGGTTATTTCTAAAGAATATTATGTAGTATACACGATGTCCTTAAGAAAGAAACGATACTTCTAAAGATGATGTATGTAGGATCTGAATATTTGTAAACCGATGTAAACCATATATGTCATACAAATGTGAATTCCTTTAACACATATCGGTATTTTCTAAAGAATATTATGCTGTGTGCATAATATTCACGAGAACGGAACGATACTTCTAAAATAATGTAAATGGGTTGTGCATGTTTGTTAATGTGTGTGCAGGCTATAATCCGATAAATTAATGGAACAAAAATAGTATATATGTATAAATAATTTATATGTTCAGAAATAAATTTTACATATATCTAAGAGTGGAAAATAAACTATGTAGGACTATGGACATCTGTGTCCGTGTCCGTTTGCCATCTGCAAGATGTATGTCTTTTTCATGTATGCTTCTTCCTTGACAGAGCAGCTGTCCTTCTTCACTATGTGGGCGGGCACTGAAGCTAGGAACAAAGAAAGGCGGTGACTCCTGCCTTGAACTTGTTGCTCTCCCTGACTGCAACTATTTCTTCTGAGGGTTCATTCCAGAGGCATAAGGCATTTGGTAAGAATGTTCTCTTATGACCAGCAGTGTTTGAGGATGGAATTGCACATCAACTGTGTGGTGAGATGTTGATGCCCCGGTGGCTCTTCGCCCTACTGGAGGATGAGGCAACATGAGTAGTGTTGACTCATCAACATGGTATATCGGTGGAACATGAGTGAGTGCACCAACTTGTCTTCTTTGTGATAGTGTTTGGATGTCATTCCTGCGTAGCTAAGCCTCTGGTATAGTTATAATTTGGAGAGGTCGCCTCTGGTGGCATCAAATCTGCCTAGGTATATTTCAGAGGCGGCCATCGATGCACATGATATATATTTCATATTGGGTCTCACCATGTTCTTGTAGATCATAACACGCTGGATTGGGTTCAAGTAAGGTCAAACTCTTTTTTAGGAGACCAAGCCGCTTTTTCTGCCCATCTTGTCTACTAAGTATGTCCAGGCCATCTGTTTTGTGAATGAATACATACTTTTGTTTGCATTCCTGTCAATCTACACGTGTTCATGTATTATTATGTACTGAGTTTTGGTTATATAGTTGTTCCATTTTATTTCGGTAAATTGTGATATGTTTGTTGCGAATCTCTACATAAAATTAGTCTGATATGTCTAAATGCACCTCCTATGAAAGGGTAAAACAATTGGGCGAATGCATAAATCACTAAGTCGATACAATTTGGCGGTAAGGAAGCATACTGAAAACATTCTGAAACACTACCCAAAAATAAAAGGAAAATTATGCGCAGAATTGGACAAGAACATGTCGTGATAACGGGAATGACTGACGGGAAAAGAAATATAATCCAGCTTGTATAGAAAAGAGCACAACGACAATTGTGGTGGTGGGAAATGGATCACGCCGGAAATAGACATGGCACCTGATGACTATGGTGTAAAATAGGTTTCGAATGGAAGGTGGTGATTAACGATCGCGAAGCACGGTTCCGTCCTCAATGGCACGTGATACGACCGCTCTGAATGTCTGGCCAATCGTTGAAGAG
Organism: Lamellibrachia columna; assembly: GCA_963662155.1. Classification (NCBI taxonomy): domain Eukaryota; kingdom Metazoa; phylum Annelida; class Polychaeta; order Sabellida; family Siboglinidae; genus Lamellibrachia; species Lamellibrachia columna. The sequence continues at coordinate 43,012,452 of OY759268.1, read as the reverse complement.
CTGGCATACCAAATAGCGGGTGTTTATCACACCTAACTCTGTCTCACACCATTTGTGTCACTGGCTACTGCATATGTTGCACTGTGGCAGTGGTATCTGAACATATCAACTTGCGTTCAGTGCTTATAACGTACTTGGCAAACAGCACGGCAAATGACATACTGTTTGTTGTATGGCTTCAAACGGTAAGTACCAGGCCTAGTGATGTGTTGTTTGTTGTACATTGTTGGCGACATGTGTTCACTTGGTAAGCACACCAGAACGCAGAATGACACAGCGCCTATTATTTGAGCGCATAGCAAGATTCGTGCGAATTACTTGTACTTCCGTCGACAATATAACGCGATTTCAATGTATTAATGCTATGTTATGCACCAGAGGCACCTCGTGTTATTCCAGACTGTCTCTATCGATACTTCAGTTGTGCAGTATTCACACGGAAAGCACCATGACATATTTCATTTTGGAATATTTGAATCTGGACTAAATCGGACATTCTTCCAATTTAGCTTTACTTCGATATGGGCAGGAATCAAATGTTCAGCGTGTCAACGTATGGGGGTAATAGTAATATCTGCCATGCATGCCCCAACTGCAGGTGAGGCTTGCCATACAATGTGATGCAACCGACAATGACAGTCGGACGATAGTACGCACATAAAATATGCAAAACATATTTATGTAGTATGTGATTCAAGCAAAGTTCTGCCTACTTTTGTTTTCGTTTTAAGCAAACATTTTGCATACACCAACGAAACGTTAATATTTCGTTATTATTGAAAACCAAATACGTGGCACTGCCTCAATGTGGAGGTTCGTCTTTGGATGCAACCGTATTATGTTTACACGAATGCATGTTTGTCATAAACCACTCCATGTCAAAAAGAGTGATGTATTCAGTATTTGTAATATATGGAAATACATTGTTTTGTAGTGATGCACTAATATTTATTTGGGAGTTTTTGCGTTGTTGTGAATTGAAACAATGAATATTTCCTTTTAAAATTTTTTGTAGCATTAATTACAAAACTTAGTTGACGTAATCTATATCACATGAACATTAATCTAGTCATCAGTCTGCTAATTAGTTGCATCATAATTTATAATTTATTGTATTCAGATTGTACGCAGGCTACATGAGGCCGTTCGTGGTGAACTGTGCAACATTCGTAGTCACATATGCCAACTAAATACCGGCTCAATAAAAATGCAATGTATCTTGACAAACCAATGAATCGTGGTTGTTGATTTTTACAGATCGCGAGAATGCTACGTCTTTGGTAATTTCACATTCGGAGGAAGGATGTGAACGTGCTTGAATGTACATTTCTAAATGGATATAACTGATTCCGACAATATCAAGACTGTGATCATCAGTATAGTGATTATACTCAATATAACGCTGAATGTTATCGTGATCGCAGTAATCGTCAGAAATCCACAACTGCGCGAAGATCGCACGACACTTTACATGCTCTCACTCACGCTTTCTGATCTCGCCAACGGATGTACAGCGATGCCCATCAGCGCCGCCGTGTGTTCGAAAGCAACACCAAACGTTCGTAACATGGTTCAGTACCTTCCAAAGATTAACATAATTTGCTCGGTTTGGTTCAACTTCAACTCAATGCACAGTCTATGCTGGGTGACGGTGTGTAAGATGGTTGCTGTAACGAAACCGCTCTATTATGAACAAATCCTTACTAGAGGTCGTTGCTATTTTATAATAGCTGTAATTTGGGTGTCTGGAGCAATGATAGCCACGGCACTTTCCCCTCAGATTGTCTCATGTAACATTGACATATGTGCATGTGGATTGCCAGTTGCTTTAAAACGTACAGCTGGTGTAACAATGTTATTGGTATTTTGTCTTACATTCGGACTTGTACTGCCTCTTACCGGAGTCGTTTACGCCACTTCAAAGATATTTTGCGCCATAGCGCGAACTCACCGTCAAATCGCAGCGCAAACTAATTCAATCGGAGGACATATTGACTTCCTCGGAAACATCCCGTCTTTGACTTCGAAGTCGATTCGCTCTGGTAGAAACGTGTTGATTATATGTCTGGCGTATCTCGTTCTAACAATTCCTGCGGCTGCATATGTTGTTGCAGGAATTATGGGGAAGACATACAATGCACCGTCCTTGCTAAGATTTGTTGCAGTTTGGATTGTGTTTTGCAATTCATTTGTCAATAGTCTCCTTTATTTGTTCCTATTTCGGCATGTTCGCAGTAAAGCTATGAATATATTTAGAGATTTGTGTAAATTGTGTGAGTTTCCGTAGCTAACATATTAACATTCTTCATTATTAACCATTTATTCTTTATTTGCTATGGTAAGTATATCTGGGATATATACAATATGTTGTTATAAGTATGTGCCTTTGTGAAATAAAATGATGCGACATCGCTTAAATATCAAATGCATGTTTCGCATAATACTAGCTTTCAGATAATTGTAATTAAGTAAAGATTATAATATGCATCCTATGCCATCCTAGGTACGCCGTGCCACTATGCCTGTGTCATCCTAGGTACGCCATACCATTATGCCTGTGTCATCCTCGGTACGCCATGCCACTATGCCTGTGTCTTCCCAGGTACGCCATGCCACTATGAATGTGCCATCCAAGGTACGCCATGCCAATATACCTGTGCCATCCTATATACGCCATGCCACTATGCCTGTGCCATCCTAGGTACGTCGTGCCACTATGACTGTACATGACTAACTTGGACACTTTCTATTACTTTGTTGTTTTTGAATCAGGTATTCCTTTTTAAACTTACGTCCGTGTTGTTATTACGTCCGTGTTGTTATAACGATGACCAATGCCAACTCCGATAATTGCTAGAAGCACTAAACAAAATACTAGTGTGGTACGTGTTGGATCCTTTATGTGTTTGCACATGTAAGAGACATCATGTTTCGCTCGAAAAGAAAAGTGGTTTGTTCTCTTCAAATATCGCTTGTCTCTATACCCGCCTTCTGTCACACTGATGCAAAATGCCCTGGTCTATTGCTAAGTCATATATCTCTCAGTGCACTGAAATAGGGCTGGTAATATATCTATTGCTAAGTCATATATATCTCAGCGCACTGAATTAGGGCTGGTATATATCTATTGCACCTTTCGTTGCCCATTTTCGACATCTGTATAGTTATGCAATGTAGCATTGACACTTATTACTTCAATTTTCTATTTTTTGAAAAAAGGATTCTTTATTTCATTCATTCAATCCAATATCCTGTGACAATGACACGTACTTGCAATGTTCACCCTAGCAATGTAAAATAAAAAACGCATAGCGCTTGATATGAGTTAACCATAACATCTGAAAGCATCATCAGGTTGTCGACGCTGCCACTGGCTATGGCATATGAGTCTGAAATCTAATTATGAAAAAATCCATTCATAATGTGTCCACACATTAAAATGTTCCTGTAGGCATTATTTACACAGTATTGGTGGAAAGGCTAGCGGGCAATGTATTCGTCTGATGGTGCAACCAATGGACAAATGCAGGTCACTTTGATGGTCTGTGATATTGGATTCTCTGTGGCATCTACACATTCGCTATGAGGTCCTCTAAAGCATGACCTCGGTGAACCATTAACGTCGTTTCTAGGGGAATGGTATCAGTCATATTTTCCTCATCGTATGCGCCAAACAATTGATCGTGTTGGTCATCTTCATCGCCTGGTGCATCGAGCAGCGAAGAATGAGCCGCCGTTATATGGGGCAGACCACAGTACACAATTGCATCGGTGGCCATGTTAACATTTTGTGTGATTATAACAAAGAGGTGACCATCAACAATTCTGAAAAATTTTCACAGCAACCGCCAGCATCTCATTGAAATGCTGACCAAGTTTGTCAAAATCACATACCTCCAGCTGTTTCAAAACGCACCGACGTGCGATGCCCGTCAAGTTTTATAAAAAATAGCCATGTGTTCGTGCTCCCATGTGTTCGTGCTCCCATAGCGTAGCCTGCTAAACTCTAAAACAATGCACTGTTTCACAGCCAGTAGCTTCTACAAACAAATATGTGAATATGCCTGCTCAATTGCACTTATGTCACATGATATAACTTGTTTAAATTCACATACTACACTTTAATAAGCTCTACATTCGTGTGAAACAATAAACAGGAAGGTCAACTGTTGTCTTACCCCTATATCCAGATAATTCAAAGTGTTCGGTTCATCCAAGATGGTCGGCACGTCGACGGTTGCTGGATGCAACGGCAAGCATCGTTTTTTCCACGTAGACATAGAATATCAATCTGGGCAATTTCGTAGCCAGAAAAATAGTGCCAACCGTTGCGCTAGCATACATACAATTCACTTGATAATCTAACAAACTTAAGGTGACACTTTCAACTTTCCATAAGTTACTTTGCCCTTCTGGGAAAAACAGGTCCTGCGCTATCTATAAAATATCGTCACTGGTTGTACCTTTCGAGAGGTCCACCGGTCTACTACTGCCCCCTCATATGGCACGTAAGTGGTTTTCGGTTTCCCCCTCTTTGTAGATAAATTTTTTTTTTACCTGCCTTATATCTTTGTTAGCATGCAAGTTACCTGCCAGTCCGTACTGCCAGCACTCACCGATGATGGGTCTGTCGCATTACTGTTGGAAGACATTCGTTTGAGTTTCTGCCTCAGTCGGTTCAGTACTGTGGACTTCCCCTTGCTGGCCCGATCTTTTAGTGGCTGGCTTCTCTCATAAAATGTGAACAGGGCAATGCGGTTCCTAAACTTGGGAAGATATTGTGA
>OY759268.1:42997668-43005168 GCA_963662155.1 Lamellibrachia columna | reverse complement strand
GCTTCTCCAGCCTTTTCTCTACCATATGCCATAAAGCAAACATCCCATCAATCGCCCCTCTGCCCTTTCTGAATCCCTGTTTTTCTTCGCCCAATTATTGTTCTACTCTCTTTCGAATCCTCCCATCTAGGATCCTGTCTAGCAACTTCATAGTGTGGCTTAGAAGTGTAATGCCTCGGTATTTCCCTGGGTGTTGCACATCTCCCTTCCTCTTCCATATTGAGCCAATTAGTCCTGTTAGCCTCCCGTACTTTTCCTTGCCTCATACATGTACTCAGCAGCCTCTTTGTCCTTCTGATTTCACTCTCCTCCGCTGCCATTACCATTTCCACACGCATCTCATCTCCACTTCTTCATCCGTTTCATCCCGGTTTGCATTGCTGTATCAGTAATGTCAGTTATCTCCACTTTTCCCTCTATATACGATGGTAATTCCAGATCGTTGTTATTTCCAGCCTGGTCCAGTAGCTCCTTGAAGTATCTTTCCCGGACCAGCACTTCCTATTGTTCTGTCACTAACTTTCCATTTCTATCCTTGATCAACGTCCCACCCTTCACGGCCTTACTATTATCATCCCTGTCGCAGGCCATATTGTGTATTATCTTCTTTCCACCATCCTCATCTAGCTTACTGTAAACGTCTGCGTCCATATCTCTCCTCGCCTTATCAACAGCCCTCTTTGCCGCATTCTTCTTCTTCCCGAATGTGTGTATCATTCTTGCATCTGGTTGGTTTCCTCTCTCCTCGTTCTTCTATATTTCTTTCCAGGCTTCCTTCATTTTGCATACTGCCTCTGCAACTTCGCTTGTCCGCCATCCTTGATTACTACTCCTCGACATTCTGCCCTTTCCTTATGTTTTTTCACTTAGCCCTTTGCAGCTCCCACAAATGCTTATTTATACTTTTCCATTTTTCCTCCAATCCACCAACTTATTCGCTGAGCTATTAATTTTTAACCGTCACCGGCTCTTTGTAATCAATTGCGACGTCGTCTTTGTACAAATAGTCCTGCGGTCCATGGTCTTAGTTTGTTTCTTGTTGCTCTCTCGCTTCTGGAAGAAAGACCTAACCATTGCTAAGCCAATCTCGACACCAGCTCCTGCAGAGCTCGACCCTCTCTATTCCTCGTTCCCCATCCACATTTCCCAGCACCCTCCTCTTCACCTTTCACTATTCCAATATGTGCAATGAAGTGTCCCGCAATACACAACATCACCTTCAGCTCCACCAATCCCATCATCCTCTCCAAAGCATCCATGAACTCCTCTTTTTCTGCCTCCATCCTTCCCGTGTGTGGCCCGTACACAAACATAGCACACATAATCTGTTTCCTAATAATCAGCCATCACTGTGCGCATCTTCCATCTCTCAACTCTAAACAACTTCTTACTGATCTCTTCTTATAAAATGATGCCCACTCAGTTACTTCTTCCATCTCTTCCTGCAGCAGCTTGTACCCTCCCTTCATCGTCCTTATTCTGTGTCCCTTCCACTTGGTCTCCTGGATGCTTAATTCTTCAAGTCGCCTTCTTTCCGTGATTTCCACCACATTGAATCATTTCCCACTCATCGTTCCTACGTTAAGACTGCCCAGCCGGACTTCACCCCTGGATCGGTGCCAGCCAGACGATCCCCTTGGGTTTCGCTGTCTTCTCGCCGCAGCCAAGGTAGCCTTCTCATTCAACGATATTTGTACCATCATTATATTTAGGACATCATAGCCACTCAGCAGTACTGCCCTGGCTGGCCGGTTTTCCTTCTCCTAGATCATATGCCTGCCAAGGCTAATGAGCGTGATCTAACCGGTACTATTTGCCCATAGTTGGGTGTTGCACTGTTGCAGCACTGGACGTGGCTCCAATCTGCTCCGAGGTATCTAGCAAATTCGCCTGGGGCCGCATTGAATATCTATCAGAATATACGCTGGGAGTTAGCTTCCTTTTGACATCAACTAAATGATTGTGGGAGGGTTCCTCCCAGTACGCATCGTCAGTCAAACAAGTTTTATATTACATAAGTCATTATACTGCATTATATTACATTACACCACAAGGTACCACATAGTTCCACATGTGCTGATGATAACCGATTGTAATGACATTTTCGATATCCATTTTTGCCGCAGCCAAAACCTTTGAGGTGCTGGTTTACCTCATTTTGGATTAATTTGGATTTAATGTTGTTCGCCAGTGGTGATATCAACCATATATATATATATATATATATATATATATATATATATATATATATATATATATATATATATATATATATATATATATATATATAAATAAATATATATATATAAATAAATATATATATATATATATATATATATATATATATATATATATATATATATATATATATATATATATATATATATATATATATATATATATATATATATATATATATATATATATATATATATATATATACGTTTCAAACGTGATTTCCTTTAAATAATATCAGTACTTTCTAAAGAATATTATGCTACGTGCATGATATTCACAAGAAAGGAACGATACTTCTAAATTAATGTAAATAGGTTGTGCGTGTTTGTTAATGTGTGTGCAGGCTTTAATCCGACAAATGAATGCAGCAAAACGGCTGAATTTTTTTCAGAAATCAATCTGCCAGATCTGATAAAAGTGGACAAGAAACGATGTAGTGTCATCGACAATTGCGTCCTTGTCCTTTCGTCATCTACAAGTTGTCGACCTGATCATTCTAGTATAAATCCAAAGTCATTTGTTTGTCAATAAGCCACGCTGAAATGACTGCACGAAATATATTAACTCACATAACTATAACACAAGGACATATCTATACAGGTGAGTGAATGAGGCAATATGGAGTTAACGAAATTGCAAAAAAGACGACTCAAAAACAGACGCTCTGTGCCGTTTATTATGTTTGTGCTAGAATAAAAAAATGTAAATGTAAATGTATCACAGGCGCTGGAAGTCTTGGATGGACGCAACGGTAGTCACTGCTTCTAAATCACAATTAAAGAGACACAACGCCACTAAGATGTTTCCTTAGCCACGTCGTCTGAAGACACACCATTTGGCCAAGGTCTATATCCTGATAACTGGACGTATGCACGTAATTACGCTCCAATCTTTTTGCGGTGTAGTACGATATGCATAGACATTAGGAACAGCAATGTATTATTGTGTTAGAAGAGGAAATCTAATCAGAAAATAATGGCTAACTGCTAATGGCAAGACAGAAAAGACTCCCGCAAAGATGGCGGGACACACCACCGTAGTGTTGTATTTCAATTACCGATTGACAGGGAAGTACACCAGGCGTACAATGGCTTATAATTGAAGAAGCCAGACAACGTGATATATTCAAATGTACGTTACTGTATATATATATATATATATATATATATATATATATATATATATATATATATATATATTTTCTCCAGTCTCTTCAGTCTCTTTTCCACCATACACACACATATAGTGGAAAAGAGAATGGAGGGACAGAAGAATATGGGTCTGGGATTCATAGTTGATCCGCTAGGTGGCGTCAACTGTGGTTCTGTTGAGTTGGGTCGTCCGCAGAGTGTATCGTCTATTACAAATTTACAAGTAGTCTTCCCAAAGATTAATCAGAACATAGTCGATACAGGACACGAAGAACCATAAGGGAGAAATCGGAAAGCCAAATGAAGCAATCAGCTAGGTGATATGTGAACCTAAGTCCGACATATCTTAAATTCGTATTTCCCGCCTTCTCCGCGAAGCCGGATGTAAACAAACACTCGGCCACCCATCGTCATCTATCCGCCTTCGTTCGATCGTACGTGCCGCACTCGATCAACCATACACGAAATGTAAACGGCAGATGTCATTTTGAAAGGGATGCCGAAAATAAAATCCTGATCCTGAAAATAATTATAATAATATACTAACATCTTGTAAATAATATACAGAACAACAATTTAATAATGATCTAAATATAAATTAATAAGATGGTCTGTGTTTGGTACATTTCAATACTAGAAGTCTAAGTGCAAGCTTCAGTGAAATGCAAAATCTTCTTAAATTAGTTAAAGTTTGACTTAGAACTCAACTCCTTTTCATAACGTTGATGATTATGATGCTTTTCTTGTCGTCAGTGACAATAGAAAAGGTGGTGGTGTGGTTATTTATGTCAAGAAGAAGATAAATGGGCGAATATATGAAAATAAGTCATTGATAGTTGATAATATAGTGGAATGTGTAACTGTTTAATTTAGAATTAACCAAAACAGAACTGCATTAGTCAGTTGTTTGTACAGGTGTCCTAGTTAAAATAAATTATAATTTAATGAAAACAGAACAATAGTTTAATCATATACATTGCACCGAAACCATATACGCATTTGTCGATTTCAACATAGATTTGTTTAAATGTGAAAGTCGTAGCGGTACCAAACAATTTGTAGATTTTGTGTAGTCTTGGTCTATACCCTTCATTCAATAGACCTAGCAGAATTACTGCTACCTCTGACAATAGTTTTACTTCTGAACTTCTGAGTACAAGATTGATAATGGCCTATTGGTAAATGACATCAGTGATCATCTTCCGATCTATGCGATGTGCCAATGTAATGTAAAACGCAATGTAAACGAACATTCTAACAAGTATACTCGTCATCTTAGCGAAGAAACATCAATGCGTTGAATGTGACTTAGTGCACAATGCTTGACATATTGTTATCGGTAACGAACATGCAGACATAGCATATGACAACTTTCTCCATGATTTTACTCAATTGTACAACAAACATTGTCCAATAACAACTATGCGACGTAAAGTGTCAACAATTAATACAAAAACATGGTTTTCTAAAGGACTAGAGAACGCATGTATTAAAAAACAACAACTGTATAAAGCATTTATATCATGCAGATGAAAAATCGGAAACCAGATATAACTAATATCAGCCCGGAATTGTCAAAGGATATAACTGCACCAACAAATGTGCCTCTTTAAGACTACTTTGAAAACAGAAACAATCAAACATTATTTCTAACCCCAGTTAATGAAGAGGACGTTATCCGAGCTGAGAACATTTGGGAAAGTAAAACATCCACATATTACGAAGATAAAAGTATGCATTTGGTAAAACAATTAATAACTGCATTGCAAAACCTATCCTTTATATTTGTAATTTATCTTTCACCACTGGAGTATTCCCGGAGAAAATGAAAATAGCAAAAGTTAGCAACTTATTAAGTATGTGGATAAGTATCTGAACACTAACTATATACCTATTTCACTGCTTCCACAGTTCTCTAAAATATTAGAAAACATTTTCAATTCTCGCTTAGACTGTTTTATTACCAAACACAACCTGATCAGCCCAAGCCAATATGGATTTTAAAAATATATGTCAACTTGTCATGCACTAATGGATCTAGTTGTGGAATAACCCAATCATTAGATGCTAAAAATATGCTATTGGTGTCGTTATCGATTTAATAAAAGGCATTTGACACGGTTAATCTCCAATTATTATGTACAAAATGGAATTTCGTGGCATCCGCGGTGTGGCGTTTAAATGTTTAAATAGTTATTTAGAAACAGAAAATAATTTGTGTCTATTGGCAAATGTAAGTCTGATGTGCGCAATACTTCATGTGGTGTCCTTCAAGGTTCGATTTTGGGCCCCAAACCATTTATTCTGTGCGTTATTGATATGAATAACTTATTTAGACTTAAAATATATCCTCTTTGCTGACGATACTAATATTTTTTTAATGCAAATAGCAATATGAATAGACTAAATGAAACAGTATGAAACAGTATGTAGTTATGGTTTGTAGTAATTAAGTTAGCACTGAACATATCTAAAACTAATTATATGATATTTGGAAATCGTATGCTCAGAAAAGATGTTAATATAAAAATACGAAATATTAATATCGCAAGAGTAAGAGTCACCCAATTTTCGATGTGTTTATTGATGATCTACTAAATTGGAATGCTCATATTAAACACGTACAATCAGAGCTTTCAAAAAGGGTAAATAATGTATAGACGCAGTCATCTGCCGTGCAGGAATAGTGTGTGTATTTTATATAGTTCTCTCTTTTTACCGTATTTATATTGCTGTGCAGAAAGTTGGGGAACTTACTGTCGCTGTTTGCCATCAAATATTCAATGCTTGTTTAATACACGGGATGGAACATAAGCAATGCGAGCTAATGATGAGATAGAACGGCACAGTGTCTGTTCCACCATGCGAGCTATGTCCCTCTGTATCAATGGATACATCAAGATATAGTTGATCACATGGACAATGGCAACGTCACAGCACTCACTTTATTAGATCTCTCAGATGCTTTCGATACGATTGATCATTTAATCCTTTCACAAAGCCTTCATGTACATTTTGGCATTTCTGGCCCAGCTCTTGGGTGGTTCAAATCATATTTTTCAGACAGATACCAAAGCATTAACATATCTGGCACATTATCCTTTCCACAACACCTCCTTCCATTCGGAGTGCCGCAAGGATCCGTCCTTGGCCCTGTTCTGTTCAGCTTTTATACTACGTCACTCAGCCAAGTCATTACTAATCATAATCTCAGACAACACCTCTATGAAGATGACACACAGGTTTACATATCAATTTCACAATCAAATGCACTAGAATCTGTTTCGGCTCCTGTTTTTATGGAATTAATTTTAAGCAGTCCACCCTTACATATCGTGCAACAACCACCCTACTTGGCTAGTCTCCTGCATCTTTCAAATATCCCTAGGCAGCTCAGATCATCAATTTCACAACTTATTGTGCCTAAAACAAAACTTAACTTGGGTAAACGTGCTTTCTCTGTCGCTGCGCCTAGGGTCTGGAATGAACTCCCCATCACTTTGAAAACATCTGAAACTATAGCTATTTTCCGAAAAAAATTCAAGACATATTTATTACAAATTGCATTTCCACCATAAATCTTCGGTTGTCCATCGTTCTGATAAATACTTTTGCGCGTCCCTGTTCATGACTATGTTTAATGATTTTGTTTTGTTGCGCCTCTGAGCTCAGGGTCCTGAGGATATAAGTTCCGTAGAAGTTGTGTATTATTATTATTAATAGTATTGATTATGGAATTCTCTAGTAACAAATAATAATATAACTGCTATTAAACGTAGATGCAATAACCATTTATTTGAGAAATATATGGTTGTGTAAATCTAAATCAAATTATTAACATACTGAATTCTGCCTTTTGGTAATTACCATATGTGGTAACATATGTATTCGTCATATTCTTGAAACATAAGCAACACATGACAATTCATATTTTCAATACCATTATATCAATTATGATGGCTGGGTTGTTATTCAGGTAGACAAATAGCAAGTACAATTGTCGTAATACCAATGCCTTCATATGCATGACAGGGGTAAATCTACACAAAAGTAAACAACTTCGTGTTTACCCCCTTCAACCATTGTACACTCTCATTTGTAGTATAGATAA
>OY759268.1:42870168-42995168 GCA_963662155.1 Lamellibrachia columna | reverse complement strand
CATCAACCTTCATGTACAACGGTTTCAAAAAGCACATTAGCTTCACCTGTGGCTTTGGTTTTTGTGACATCGAGCAAACTGTCTCTGATGGATATGACATTGAGTGACAATCTTTTTGTCATCATGCCAAACAATACGGCGCGAACAACGTAAAATACAAAAATTTGTCAGCAAAAAAAAACATGTGTTGAACAAATTACGGAAAGCAGCAAAGAAGTATTCAGCAAGTCTTCACAATCGAAGTTACAAAATGCTTATTGTGCCTAAATTAGTCAAACATGCATGAGTTATATTTGTCGAAATTAGTCATGTGCGTTATAGAGAAGATCAATATTTGAACATGGATGAAGCACATATGAATTACTTGAAAACGTTGATGATCAGTGTTGTGATCACATTGAATGTAATATTGAACTCTCTCGTGATTGCTGTGTTCACCAAATATCCACAACTGCGCGAAGATCGCACGAATATGTTTATGTTCTCGTTGACGCTCTCCGATCTCATAACGGGAATCACATTAATGCCTATCAGTGCCGCCCTGTGCTCACTTTCGTTATCAAGCGCAGGACAATCCGTACGCTACCTGGTAACTATTCAACTAATATGTATGAAATGGTGCGGGTTCACTTCGCTGCACAGTCTCTGCTGGGTGACCGTGTGCAAGATGGTCGCCATACTGAAACCTCTTCAGTACGAACAGCTCTTCAACAAAGCTCGGAGTTACACCATAATTGCATTCATTTGGCTGACTGGAGGCCTGCTTGCAATCATTGGCATTCGTGTAGGCGTAACATGGAACGACGTGTTGTGTTTACCTGAACCTTTGGCTGAATCTGATTCCGATTCTGTAGTGAGAATGATCTTCATGGTCAGCCTTGCTATCGCTTTGACAGGTATTGTTTTTTCAACTTCAAGAATATTTTGTTCGATCGTCCGAACCCACCTTCAAATCACGACGCAAGTGCAATCGATCGGAGGAAACAACGTTGAGGCTGGAGTCACCCCATCGGCGACAGTAACATCGATACGCTCCGGTAAAAACGTTCTCATAATATGTGCTGGAATCCTTGTTCTTACGATTCCTGTTATTATATATGGCGTTGGGGTACTGATGTGGGGTTTTCATAATGTGTCGTCTTCGTATGGTTTTGTAGCATGTTGGATTGCTATGTGTAATTCCTTTGTTAATGGTTTACTTTATCTGGTTCTGTTTCGGTCGATGCGTCAGAAAGCTGCAAAACTGCTCAAGGGATGCTTAGACTTATGCCGCCTCACAACCCACCAATAACACCATATTCCAACCGTATATGAACGCCGAATATCCATATATCGCTATGATGTGCAAGAGCTTCTCAAAATGTTCAGTAGTGCATACAACGTACTCTCAAATAATGCTGCGACGTGTAAGACTTACTCATGTTTTTGTTTTGAATGTACATCCTTTAAATATTGTGACGTGTTAGAATTATCCATGATTGTACACAAGTTGCAAACAATAAATACTGTGATATGTATATGCCAGTGAGACTTAGCAATTACTGTACACAACTTACACCATTTCAATTACGGTTGTAAGTTGCACATAACTTATACGTTATGAATACTGTGATGTATGTGTGTGTGTGTGTGTGTGTGTGTGTGTGTGTGTGTGTGTGTGTGTGTGTGTGTGCGTTTGCATGTGTGCGTTTGCATGTGTGCGTTTGCGTGTGTGTGTGTGTGTGTGTGTGTGTGTGTGTGTGTGTGTGTGTGTGTGTGTGTGTGTGTGTGTGTGTGTGTGTGTGTGTGTGTGTGTGTGTGTGTGTGTGTGTGTGAACATGAGCGTGAGCGTATGCGGGAGAGTGAACGGGAGCGTGAACATGTGCAGGAGCGTGAACGTGTGCGGGAGCGTGAGCGTGGGCGGGAGCGTGAACGGGAGCGTGAGCGTGTGCGGGAGCGTGAATGTGTGCGTGAACGGAAGCGAGAACGTATGCGTAAGCGTGTGCGCGTGCAAGTCGAAGTTGGGCAGTATTGCTAATTTCCGCCAAACTCAAGTTAAGTTATACGTTTAAGCTGTGTTTGGGTTTGGTGTGCGTAGTAAGATAAATAGCAACAACACTTCAGCATAGGATTGACATTTGAAATGTCTCAAAAAAATTAACGTAAATTCGTGTACATTCACGTACATCCAGGTATTTCTGTGTTTGTAAATGACACGTAAATAGAAATTGGATCAAAACAAACCTAACACGTCAGGTGTTTTATGTATCACGCATAGCCAGTGCATATGTGTGACGCGTTTAATGTGCGCAATTATGAATTGTCCTTACCTACTTAGGTGCGTAGCGATAAACAAAGTTTCATGTAGCGCATATGACGTCAGATCACTGTTTGCATATTTCGACTGTCAAAATATTGTTAACGTTTTTAAATTTTACTTATAAACTTCTGTATATCACGAATCTTAATATTTATTTGTTTAATCAACATGCTGGAAAAATTGTAAAATCTTTTATATGTCAAAATCAACATGCAAGTTGTCTCCCAACATTATTATTGCTGCTTGACTTCGTTAACAAGGTATCACACAGGCATTGACACATGCATGCTAGACGCTGCCAGCCAGCCACAATAACTATAATGTATGACTTCGTTAACAAGGTATCACACAGGCATTGACACATGCATGCTAGATGCTGCCAGCCAGCCACAATAACTATATATCTGTTCGACTTCGTTAACAAGGTATCACACAGGCATTGACACATGCATGCTAGACGCTGCCAGCCAGCCAGCCACAATAACTATAATGTATGACTTCGTTAACAAGGTATCACACAGACATTGATACATGCATGCTAGACGCTGCCAGCCAGGCACAATAACTATAATGTAAGACTTCGTTAACAAGGGATCACACAGGCACTGACACGTCCATGCTAGACATGCCAGCCAGGCACAATAACTCTATCTATGGACATATCCAGAAAGCAATTTCGCCAGAGAGCACGATGTAATCATCATTTTATATCACGCTGAGTCGTAATGACAGAACCCTGAGCTCGTTTGCTAAATGGAAACACAAAGTAATTTACTAATTGTACCAACGTAGAGTAATACCTTTATATCGATGACATAGCTTAATCGGTAACATATGGTCATCGAAAAACACAGATAGTAAATGACGAGTTATGTGGGGGCAAATGTAGGGGCACTCATTTGTTCCAACAGGCCTCCAGTAATAGAGGCCCGCACCTCATTATTGTGTTCCGTATTGACAACTCCGGCTGTTCAGTCCTGCCAGAACTACAATTATGGTCCGTTCATGTAATATTACTAATTGCTTAAGACAGGACTAGTCCAACCGACATCGACATAACGAACGTGGCGCTACCGAACTGTAAACATCCATTGAAAATCTCAAGCTCTGCGCTGATTGAAGCAACTATTATTCTAACGCTTGCATTGATGTATGCAATCAATGTATATATATATATATATATATATATATATATATATATATATATATATATATATATACAAATATATATATATATACAAATATATATATATATATATATATATATATATATATATATGTATATATATATTTGTATATATATATGTATATATATATTTGTATATATATATATATATATATATATATATATATATATATATATATAACTCTAACAGCAGCATACGCCGACCATTTATCCAATATTTGCCGCGTTAGGCAGACCGCTGTTTTAAGCAGACCAAAGCCGGTCTGCTTAAAGTTTTGATGTGTTATTTCACAACTAATACGTTTGAGGTTATCATTATCATTGATAGTGGACACAGTTTAGCCGAAAATGAAATAGCATGTGAAATTATTTCCAAAACAAATAAAATTTTCTGTGATTTTGAGCATGTTTTTTCCAGAGCCTTGTATATTTTTGAAGTGCCAAAAATTTGTCGCGTACGGCAGACCGGGTAAAAATGCTTATAACTTAATATTCCTGCTATATATTGAACGAGGGGTCACAGTTTCGTGTTTATTGTGTAATATGCTTCGTATCAATGTACACTGTTTTATAATAATGTGTAAATTAAGAAATATGCGTTTTTGTGTTTGTTCTTGGCCTCCGACTTCGCGTCTTCGGCTTCGACTTGGCGTTCGTGTCGCAAAAAATCGCTAAATTCTCAGTATATAAAGTTGAAAGTGATGCGCGTACTGACGTTTGCTCAAAACATATGTTCAAATAATTTGTATGATGTGGGTTTAATTAATGATGTGTAGTTCGATTACTTTAACAAATGTTATTTGTCGTAAATCGACATCGCGAAACGACTTCCGGCATTGGGTGGTGTCTGCGAAATGCGTCGTTGCCCGTTGGATGTGTATTCGTAAGTATTTCACTCAAAATCAACTTTGCTAATACTTTGTTCATATTCAGTGGATTAACATTTGTTTAGGGTTAGGGTAATTGAAATTACTTTCTGTCATGTAACTACAACATGTAGTTGATTCAGGTTCTGAATTAATGCCGTACGTAATTGTAATTACTTTCTTTCTTGTAACTACAACATGTAGTTTATTCTGGTTCTGAGATAATGCCATTATTATAATTGATCTATTTCAAGTATCTACAACATGTAGTCGACTCAGTTTCTGACATGATGACGTAACTGTAATTGATTTCTTACTGTGTAATTAAAAATCACATCAATTATGTTATATATGATTTTATATATGATATGACAAAATATACAATTTTAGTAACCATATTTAAAAATACACTGAATTTACTGAAATGTGTGTTTCAATCAGAAGATATGGTTAAACTAAAATGCATTGTCCAAAATAGTGTTCACTTTGAATATCATGCAACATGAGTTACAGCTAAATTATATAACAAAATATATATTTATTTACATGTATATTATATGGTAGTCAAACTACATTAATAGAAGCAACCTTATGGATGCATATCTTGTTTTACACATGCTGAAGAATTATTTTGTCAATTTAATCACATTGTGTATTGTTGATGGTTGATAATTTATTGCCGCCTTATCACCTATACACATTTTTATTGTGTGTGCACACTCAACTTATTGTAAATGCTTTTTAGCAAACATACTACACATAATAACTCTTAATTATAACAGCCATTACAACCAATGCCATTTTAGCAAGTATTCTGATACGTATCATATCTTTACAGCCCTACATTTGTTGTAGACCTGGAAACTCATTTAATAATAAAAATAAATTTGTTGTTTTAATTCACATTATTTATTTTTCAGTTGCTGCAAGCCATCAGAAAAACCAACAAAATGTAAAGGTATCTGTCATGTTATTAACTAGTGTAACAAATATGACACATAGATACTGTGGCAGATATGATCCTTTACTTTATCAAAAAGATGGTCTGTATAATGATACTCATCTCAAATATACAATGAGTATAACTTGGTATGATATTAATTGCAACATCGTTATCTAAGAATATAAAACTCAAAGCTATGAATAATTTTTTTTATTTAGTTTAATCCATTTCTGTTGTCTATCATAAATCATGCTACTTGGGGTCTTTTTAGCAATCAGTGAAATGTGAATCAGTAATTATTATTAGGGACACCTTGTAAATATGTTAATATTGGCGAGGTAGTATAACACTTCCAATTGAATATATCACTACACGTTTGACAATTTCTAACATTTGTACTAGTTGATAATGAGAATTGTGCACATTGCCATACATTACATTCTTTATCCATCAACCACTGGCATGGAAAACTTGGTAGTGTATAGTATAGTGCAATTTCTAACATTTGTCCTTTTTCGAGAATAAGAATTGTGCACATTGTCGTACGTTAAGTTCTTTATCCATCAACCACTGGCACTGAATATTCGATAGTGTATACCGGTAGTATAGTGCAATAGTTTCCTAGATCTTCTCTTGTTTAAGGCAAAACAACTGCTGGCAAAGCTATGCAGCAAATGAGTCCTGATATGTTTGTGATAAGATATACTATTAAGAGGTAATTAAAGAAAATATACAAACCATTGAAATATATTAATTTCAAGTAATTTCAACCAAAAACAAAATGATTTATGTATATCAAATATATTGTCATTTAAAATAAATAATGTCAATCCTACAGAATATCCTTTTACATGTTTGCATTACTGAAATTACATTCTTTCTGACATTAATGCATATTCAAAAACATTTTTTCACAGAAGTGTGATGACATTGAAATACCAGATGGATCACAAGAGGATGATGACATGGAAACCTCATCAGTTAATCAAACACAGGTGATGATTCATATTTAACACCTGAATCAGTGGAAACCCTCAACATGCAATAAACAGGCCACTCTTAAAATGATCGATCACATCAATTGGTTTGAAGTATGTTTAATCAAGGTTAACCACAGCTTATACAATAGAAATCTGTAGAATACAAGGGGTGGGGATCAAATATTCCTATTTTTAATACAACATAGTTTCCTTTCTCAGCATGTACTAGAACCAAACAAGGGAGAAAGTGTTAGATATATAGCTTTGTCCTTAGTAAATGAATTAATAGAAAATGTTAAGAAAATATAAGGACATGTTACATCAAAGTAAAATAAGAAACGAACAATAAAAAGCAGTACAGGAGAAACTTCCACAAAGGTAGATAAAGATATGAGGAATTATTTAGCAAAGATAGACTGGAATAACACACTGAATAATAAGACAGCAATAGAATGCTGAAATATTTAAAAACGTGAAATTGAGTGCATCATTGATTCGTTGGTAAGTTTTAATTATGGAGCAACACCCTTGTGAATTCCGAAAAAAATTATTTAGGGGACATTTTCAATGGAGCAAAACCCAGTGTGGCTACATTTAAAAAATCATGAAACCAGTTTTATTTTAAGGAAAATATTATGTAATTTGTGTGCCAAATTTTATGATCCATTCAGAATTTCTGGTGAACTTAATTCTTCAGTGATACATGATTTTAGCACTCACGAGGTATTCACGAGCACATAACCAAGTGCTACACCACAATGTTAATATGATTCCTGATTCTTCAAACTACTGTAATTTCAGTACTATTGATATATGGTTATGTGTAGTAACTTCTATCTCTAATAGAACATTTCTTCATGCATGATGAACTGTAATATCCGATAATAGGTCATTCCACATCAAATCACTGGATGGTCCACACATTATATTTTCAGAAGTTCAGATCTCTTCAGGATTTTTATCAGATATTCCCCAAATACCAAAATTTAAAAAATCAAATGTTAGCTTTCTGTTCCAAGTAGTTTCGGAGATGTAGGCATATTAAATTATACTGGTCTTACTTTGAAGGTAGTGATTTGTAGTTTATGTGTGAAAAATTTAATGATCCATTTGGAAGTCTGTGATGGTGAACTTTATTTTTCAATGGTGCACGATTTTAACATCCACAAACCATTCACGTGCACAGTGTTGATATAATTCATGATTCTTCAAACTGGT
Source organism: Lamellibrachia columna (assembly GCA_963662155.1). Taxonomy (NCBI): domain Eukaryota; kingdom Metazoa; phylum Annelida; class Polychaeta; order Sabellida; family Siboglinidae; genus Lamellibrachia; species Lamellibrachia columna. The sequence continues at coordinate 42,987,676 of OY759268.1, read as the reverse complement.
GAGGTCTCAATGCTATTAATATAGGCTATGTGTCCTAACTGTCATCTTTATGATGACCTTTTTTGTCAACAATGGATTTTTACATCAAATCACTGGATAGTCCAGATTCTTTGTCTTCAGATCTCTTCAATATTTATACAAGATATTCACCAAATGTCACATGTTAGCTTCCTATTCTTAGTAGCTTCTGAGAAAACAATATTTTATGACCTTAGATATCCGTTAATGTAATTTTTAGGAAAGTTTGAGGTGCGATAACTAAGTAGGGCTAGAGCCTGGAAAATGTGAATGTTTACTCTCATATAGACAGAATACCCCATGTGCCTTCATTTTAATGTGTCAGATGGTTTTGCATCTGAAGTCTGGGAAAGTTTGTAAAATCACATTTGCCATTTCGCGAGATACCATCTGTGAAACGTATTTTTGTTTTAAAGAAATTTTCTGGTGAAAACAACATTTCTGTTCAAGAAACTACACATCCTGAGCTATAAAAGGGAGTAATTCATGTTCCAACATATTTGATGAATTGTGTATAAATAAAAAAATCAGCCTCGCAAGTGGTGTTTCACTTTTGATAAATTATAACTACAGTATTTACCATCCAAAATTCAAATTATATATTTATACACACTGATGAATCATGAAATGTTCTGGAGTTACCATGTACATAAGTGTTCATTTGTAGCCCTTATAGAGGGTACCTTGGAAAACAGCAACTGTGATTTTACAAATATTCCACGCTCTGGATGCACATCTATTTGATTTAATTATAAATAAAGTCAATGTACCCATACGTTGATATTCTATCTATGATTTAACAAGATTTAACAATATTAGCCATCCAAGCCAAAGGTCCAGATGGCAAGTGGACAAGGAAGCCATTGGCTTATCGAGAGTCCAACAATATTCATCTACATGTAACTCGCCCTCCTGAGATACCTGTCAATCCTGATTTTTAAACATATTCATGCTGTTAGCAGTTCTACAATCCGTAGACAATTTGTTCCATTAATTTATTGTCCTTTGTATGAAAGAGTACTTCCTGATATCCAATCTACACTGATCCTTTACTAATTTGACCTCATGTCCTCTAGTTCTGCTATTTTTCTTGAGTGAGAAAAACATTTCTATCAATATTTCATACCCATTCAATATCTTAATAACTTCAATCTGATCTCCTCTTAACCTCCTTGTCTCTAGAGTTGTTAAACCACATTCTTTCTCCTAATCAACCCAAGAATTTTATTACCCTTTGAAGCTGCAATACCACACTGCTCTGAAACTTTCATATCAGCGCTTATTGTAACTAATAAGTCCTTTTCTTTTCTAGTAGTAGTACCCATAACAGTATCTCCCATTTTATACTTTACACCCAAGTTCCCATGTCCTGTATGTAGCCATTTGCATTTCCAAAAACTGAACATCTGCCATTTCTCAAACCATTTCACTATTCTGTCTGGATCGTTTTGTAAATGTTGTTTAACACCATCAGTTTTTGTGTCATCCCCAAATTTCAGTACATTACTTGTTATATTGTCATCTAAGTCATTGATATAATAAAGAATAATAAAGGTCCTAATCCTGATCCTTGTGGTACCCCACTTAAAACTTATTTCCAGAAACTTCTCAATCTACTACAACATGCTGTCTTCTGTCAGTCAGCCATTGTTCTATCCAGTCAATTATGCCACCCCTGGTACTTTATCAAAAGCTTTCTGGAAATCTAAGTAGATAATATCTAATGGCTATCCCTCGTATATCCACTTGGTGATTTCTTCAAAAAAACAACATATTTGTTAAACATGATCTCACTTTTAGGAATCCATGTTGAGATGAATTTAATAATTTATGCCTAACAAGGAATTCCACCATTTGGTCTTAAATTAACCTTTCTAATAATTTACAAATTACTGACTTTAAACTCACTGGCCTGTAATTATCTGACTTATTTCTTAAAACTTTTTTAAATAATCGTATGATGTTTGCTTCTTTCCATTCAAATGGAACATCTCCCTCTTTTAATGACAAGTTAAACACTCTTGCAAGTGGTATACTGATTTGACCTACTGTTTCCATCCACTCCCGGTGATTTATTATCCTTTATTTTCTTAACTACCATTTCTGGAGTTTCGATTAACGGCCCTAAATAGTCAGATTTACCATCCTGAAATTTAGCATCTGGAACTGGTAGCTCTTCCATTGGATCCCTTCCATCACATTCTGTCCTGCAGCCTTGTCACCTGGCAGACTGTTATCATTCTCTCTCTCACCCATCAACCGGTCACCTTTCCCTCAACTTTGGGGTTAAGAACTGCTGTACTAGAAGGTCACAAAATTATTAATCTCAGAAACTACTAGGAAGTAGGAAGCTAAAATTTGAGATTTGTTCAATTGGGTATTTGGGGAATATCTGGTAAAAATAGTGAACATTGTGCTCACAAAAAGGAAACAATTCCTTTGACGTGCCAGTAACGAGTAGGCCAAGTGGATAAATCCATGAGTAGGCAAAGAGAATGTAGGTCTTAATTGGTCAGAAGACAAACTGAGAAACCCCTAATTAGCCAGAATTGGGCAAAATTGGGACTTGGGCAAAATTAGCATGAATAGTGTTAGTTACTTTTATAGCAATTGATATTATTAAATGTGTAAACAACGACAAGTAAAGTGTTTTGAATGGTGCCTTCCATCAACTCAAGTACATAGACTGATAAAATAAAAAATAACAGTCCACTTGCATCTAATCAGCAATTTTACCAACATAAATGTAACTGTAACTTTAATTAAATTGAAGTTTAAAGTTCATGAATTGGTGTGAGGTTAATATATTTTTATTGGGAAATATCTTAATTCATGGTAATGTAACTAATTTTTTTTTAGTTAATTGTTCCTTGTCTGATATACACACACTACACACAGCCTCAAATTCAAAACAACACTTGCACTGACAATTTGTTGTCCTCTAGTTAAATTTTTTAAAGTAGTGTTTGTACGTTTTAGTTGCATCACCTAATTATGATATTATCTCAACAATGTGCAGTTATGCCCATTTTGTGGAATTACCTCTGCTTTTGAGGTATTTTCTAGAATGTTATTGTAAGGTGGCAGTAATGTGGTTTTCTCAAGTGTCATGAATACAACATTGTATTAATTAGCATGACTCATCTTTAAAACCTTAGTTCTTAGCCAGTCACTGGGTTCAAATAGCAAATTATCTATGCATATTTTATATTTGAATGTTTTCATTTGTAAAATAAAACACATGTGAACACAGTAATACATTTTTTAAGTAGATGATATATTTTTCATTTTATATTACAGTGTCGCTGCAGCAGATGAACTTTGGGATGAGGAAACACATTGTCTTCAACTCTTGTTTGAAGACCGTTCTCACAGTGTGTATGTAGCATGTAGAGATCCCAGCTTCAATGCATTCAATACGATTGTGGGTACACTTGCTGTGAGAGAGCAAGCTTTCATGTACATGATCTTATATGGGCAAGGCAGCAGAGAACTGGAAACATACCTACCGACAAGTGACAATCAAGTGACAATTTCACAGAATTTTAACAAATATCAATTAAATCTATTTATGTTAAGTTCATAATAAACATATTGTATTTACTAAACATTCTATTATAAATTTGCATAGAATATCATCTTGTTATGATGTGTAATTTCGAAAGAAAAGCAGATGCTGAGCTGCCCTGAGTGGATTTTGTTAGTCATCTCATGCTGATGACATTGCAATGCTTGTTCCATAAACTAAGGGGATGCAAATATTGTTATATGTTTCTTATACTCAAGGATGTGACACTGACAATGATATACTCTTTAATAGAGTAAGGTCTCGGATAATGTTCTATGATTGATATTAAGCTTGGTGATGTAGTATTGAATGCAATTATGAAAATCTTGGACATAATTTGTGATGAAAATTATATCAAATACAAAGAAGTCTTTAGTGGAGATGTAATATTGTTTCTACTCAGGCAATTCTACTTCTGTACAACAAAGGTGAAGAACAAGCTCTTTGCAACTTAAATATATTGCAGTAAATTCCATACAGTGTATTTTTGTTCATTATGGGCTAATTATAGAAAAGCCAGTTGTGCAGCTTTTTATCATTTCTTATTACATTGCATTTAGCATTTTGCACAGCCTACCTAGATGAAATGTAGTGCTAGTCTTATGCTTGCTATCCAAGCATTGATTGTTGTAATATTCAGATTATAAAAAAGTATTAGTGCAAGCTGTTTTTTTTTATGCAGGATATCTGCATCCACAAACAACTTTGTTCAAAGTACTGGAAATAGGTATGAGTACAACCTTGTAATCTAGTACAGTGTAGTATTATTACATGTTTTATTGTTATGTTGACATGATGTATATTCCTGTACTGTTTTGTATGAAATAAAACTGATTGAATTGATGACTGATTGAAGTGATTAAAAATAATATGGCTCTTCAATATATTACTTCATAAATTCCCTACTACTGTAATTGGTGGTACTAAAACATGGATTAAATGGTGCTCTGTTTGTTTTTAAATGCTGTTTGTGTCCTAATAATTGGTGAGAGGTTGGCCCTCAAAATACGAGGGAGATGGGATGTTGTTACCCCAGCCACACCCCCTCCTGACCACCTCAAGACAACTGAAATTGGATTGTGTAGACCTGTAGTATTCATGCATACCATGTATTTGGAATAAAAAGATTTTCATTGAAAGAACAAACTAGCATTTTTACCAGGATGATTTATTAAAACAACAGTAGCACCATTAAAATAATTGTGGGTATTCATTTGTTAAAACATAACAGTAAAATGCGAATGACAATGCCATGGTGGTTTACAAATTCAGTAAAATGGGTTCATAGGCTAGGCATGGTGTTTATACACATAATTTTGCACAAGCTAACACACTTACTAGCCAGTTTTGATATTTATTACCACTACTTAACTTTATGAATTATAAAAAAATTAATGTAAACGAAATAAAAAAAATATCACTGGTATACTTGACAAACCCTCCCAGATGTGTTGTTAAACTCCCAGAAAAGAAGAAAATCCCGGATTGTAGGTTTTTGTGTGCAATTTAAAGTTTCTGGTGAGCCTCAATGAGAGGAACAGTTGGATGTTCCAAGAGGGTGCAGTTGGAAGTTTTTGGTGACCCTCAAGGCCCGTCAAGGGGGTGCATTTTGAGGTCCCAATGGGGTGCAGCTAGAGGTTTTTCGTGAGCTTCAAGGGGGATGCAGTTGGAGGCTTTTGATGGGCCTGGAATCTCCTGGACTTCGAAACTCAAGTTTTCAGGTATACTACGGATTATTGCTATAGTATACTAGTATAGGTACGTAAACATGTCATGTAACTATCGCTCAGCAGACTTGTATTACAAGGCAACATTTTACGAATTGTGAAAACTATTCATTAATAATTTAGGGTAGGATTAATGTTCATATACCATCCGATGTGATCGCAGCCAACCGAATTTGTTTCGAAGAATCAATCCACACAGCCACGGCCAGGCTAGGAAGTGTCCGAGACTGAGTGACCGTCCCGCGTATTTCCGTCAATCACAAATTGTATATTAAATAATTAATAACAACAATATAATATACTGTTCACTATAATTATATTCATATAATACATAATATACTAAATGTTCATAGTGTAAACACTCCGGCAATTCCTATGCCATGGGCTAGCGAATTGATAATAACCACAGCACAGACAGATTAATTATTATTTATGTTGTCCTCTTCCAATAACTCGTCCTCGCATAAAATACTGCTCTGTCCGCGATGGCGATGCCGTCGACGGCCCCAATATCACTCTTGTACTATACTGTATATTAAATATAGTTTTTTTTATCGTATTGAGACATCCCGTGTTCAAACAGAACTTTACTGGTGTCGGCCTTCGTTTACATTTCGCAAGTGTTTATGTGACACTATCACAAAAAAGGCTAACAAAATATATACAACTTCCGGTCTCGCTCCGGTCTGCGTAAGTCGGCATCTGTGCATAAAGTTTTTAAGCAGACCGCATTTTTTGTATATATGTCATTCTTTGAAATATTCCAATGAACCTTTAGTATATGTTCTAAATTAGTTTTACAAATAATGTTCCAACTTCACATCGTTGGAAAATCTACTAAATAACAGTATCTCCCATTTTATACTTTACACCCAAGTTCCCATGACCATGTCCTGTATGTAGCCATTTGCATTTCCAAAAACTGAACATCTGCCATTTCTCAAACCATTTCACTATTCTGTCTGGATCGTTTTGTAAATGTTGTTTAACACCATCAGTTTTTGTGTCATCCCCAAATTTCAGTACATTACTTGTTATATTGTCATCTAAGTCATTGATATAATAAAGAATAATAAAGGTCCTAATCCTGATCCTTGTGGTACCCCACTTAAAACTTATTTCCAGAAACTTCTCAATCTACTACAACATGCTGTCTTCTGTCAGTCAGCCATTGTTCTATCCAGTCAATTATGCCATCCCTGGTACTTTATCAAAAGCTTTCTGGAAATCTAAGTAGATAATATCTAATGGCTATCCCTCGTATATCCACTTGGTGATTTCTTCAAAAAAACAACATATTTGTTAAACATGATCTCACTTTTAGGAATCCATGTTGAGATGAATTTAATAATTTATGCCTAACAAGGAATTCCACCATTTGGTATTTAATTAACCTTTCTAATAATTTACAAATTACTGACTTTAAACTCACTGGCCTGTAATTATCTGACTTATTTCTTAAATCTTTTTTAAATAATCGTATGATGTTTGCTTCTTTCCATTCAAATGGAACATCTCCCTCTTTTAATGATAAGTTAAACACTCTTGCAAGTGGTATACTGATTTGACCTACTGTTTCCATTAGTAGTTTTGGAGGAATTCCATCCACTCCCGGTGATTTATTATCCTTTATTTTCTTAACTACCATTTCTGGAGTTTCGATTAACGGCCCTAAATAGTCAGATTTACCATCCTGAAATTTAGCATCTGGAACTGGTAGCTCTTCCATTGGATCCCTTCCATCACATTCTGTCCTGCAGCCTTGTCACCTGGCAGACTGTTATCATTCTCTCTCTCACCCATCAACCGGTCACCTTTCCCTCAACTTTGGGGTTAAGAACTGCTGTACTAGAAGGTCACAAAATTATTAATCTCAGAAACTACTAGGAAGTAGGAAGCTAAAATTTGAGATTTGTTCAATTGGGTATTTGGGGAATATCTGGTAAAAATAGTGAACATTGTGCTCACAAAAAGGAAACAATTCCTTTGACGTGCCAGTAACGAGTAGGCCAAGTGGATAAATCCATGAGTAGGCAAAGAGAATGTAGGTCTTAATTGGTCAGAAGACAAACTGAGAAACCCCTAATTAGCCAGAATTGGGACTTGGGCAAAATTAGCATGAATAGTGTTAGTTACTTTTATAGCAATTGATATTATTAAATGTGTAAACAACGACAAGTAAAGTGTTTTGAATGGTGCCTTCCATCAACTCAAGTACATAGACTGATAAAATAAAAAATAACAGTCCACTTGCATCTAATCAGCAATTTTACCAACATAAATGTAACTGTAACTTTAATTAAATTGAAGTTTAAAGTTCATGAATTGGTGTGAGGTTAATATATTTTTATTGGGAAATATCTTAATTCATGGTAATGTAACTAATTTTTTTTTAGTTAATTGTTCCTTGTCTGATATACACACACTACACACAGCCTCAAATTCAAAACAACACTTGCACTGACAATTTGTTGTCCTCTAGTTAAATTTTTTAAAGTAGTGTTTGTACGTTTTAGTTGCATCACCTAATTATGATATTATCTCAACAATGTGTCATTCAATATATAGCAGGAATATTAAGTTATAAGCATTTTTACCCGGTCTGCCGTACGCGACAAATTTGGCGCTTCAAAAATATACAAGGCTCTGGAAAAAACATGCTCAAAATCACAGAAAATTTTATTTGTTTTGGAAATAATTTCACATGCTATTTCATTTTCGGCTAAACTATGTCCACTATCAATGATAATGATAAACTCAAACGTATTAGTTGTGAAATAACACATCAAAACTTTAAGCAGACCGGCTTTGGTCTGCTTAAAACAGCGGTCTGCCTAACGCGGCAAATATTGGATAAATGGTCGGCGTATGCTGCTGTTAGAGTTATATATATATAATATATATACATACATTGCATACATACATGCAAGCGTTTGAATCCTGCTGTTTTTTCTGTGTAAAGATACAAACAAATATGCGTCTGTTTTCTGAAATGGCAATGCTTTAGCAAATTAATCAATTCAGTTTTTAAAGTGATAACACTAATGCCAGGGCCCGAGGTTATAAACCGTACTCAAACTCAAGCTCAAGTCTGTGCTCAAGTCTGAGATTTCATGCTCACCAGAGTTTTCGTATTCAACATAGGTTATAAAACGTCTTGAGTACGTACTCAGCTGAGTACGAAATGACGCAGTTTTTACAAATGCACAAGCGGCCAAATGGAACTCTCTTTTTGAAAAAGATAACAAAGATACTTCCGTATAAAAACAGTGGTGGACAAAGAATTTCAGCTGCAAGCGTCTCTTTTGCGGGAAAAAGCGCCGGAGAAAAATCAACCCATCACTAATATTACGCGCTCTGTGGAAAATCGGGCACACGGTGAACGATTTAACAGACAGAATGAGACGAGTCACAATATAAAATTATGTAAAAATAAAATAGTAAAAAGAAATACCTCGCAGCCAGGCTAAGCCTAGGCCAGGGCTAGTGTATACCGAGCTGTGATTGCTCTGTTGATAAACTTATATTTCAATACGGAATTGAAATTGGTCTTTTAGGAGGTTACATTGTAAGTGGTATTTGTAAATTGAATTGATGTAACAGTAATTTACCCCAATTGTGGACTCAAATGCATATACCATTATGCACACACAAATAATATATGAAAGTGAATGTTAATGTACTTTCATGACTAAATTAACAGTTCTCGTGATGTTTATAGTTATTCTTTATGAGATCCATGCACGTGTATCCTTGTAAATTCAATGTAATTGACTTCCAGTTTACACATGGCACTTTGTGTACTTCACAGATATGGTTCCATAGACATGGTTGTCACTTGAGCAGGAGGTGAGAGTCATTATTATGAAGAAAGTCATAGTTGGAACAGCACTGCGAAGCAGCTACACATTAGCTGACGAACTGTGATGAAGCACCAGTTGTCCAACATCGTCCATGAGAGGAAAGGCAGATATTGAGAGAAGATGACCGCTCATGAAGATCACGTTAACAACCAGTGACATCTAAGACGTTGACAAGAGAGCTGCAGATAAACTTGACAAGAGAGTTGCAAATGAAGCTGAAAGTAAGTGTCAGAATATTAGAAATCTTCAATTGAAAGAAGTGTTTTGTTTAGGTGTTTCATGTGTTTATCAGTTGATTTTATATATTATATATATATAATATAAAATCAACTGATAAACACATGACACACCTAAACAAAACACTTCTTTCAATTGAAGATTTCTAATGTTCTGACACTTTCAGCTTCATTTATATATATATATATATATATATATATATATATATATATATATATATATATATATATACACACCACACCTTGAAATATTAGTGATGCTCACTGTCTTATATGGTTTGACTCCCTCCCAAAGTTATTACAGTGTAGTACCTTTGCTGGTGCAAAGTGAGCAGATTACCTTGTGGTTCCGCAAAACAGTAGGCAATATTGCATGTGAAAAAAATAGGAATTTAATATTTTGTTGGAAAATAAACCATAAAACAAAACATTGTCTAGTATCTATTGCAAGTCGACATATTAGTAGAAAAACAATACATTGAATCATGTTTGAAGAGATTACAAATTGAAAAACTAACATGATTTTTCTTGGCTGCATAGACTTTGATAATGCAATTCGTATTACTGCAAGCTGTACTATAAAAAATATGATCTACCTACCATACCAGTCGACCAACGTTGTCATAGCCACACTGCACAATCAATATTAAATTGGGGTATTTTAATAATATCGATTTACTGCAGCCAAACCCGTATTAAACGACCATTGAAAGGGTGGTTGAAAAGTGGTCTAGTGGCAGCTTAATGCAGGTCATTTAACATGGAACTCCTGTGAGGAGTTGATTAGTTGTTAGTGACAGGTTGTCTCTTTGTATTAGTTTACAGGTGGTCGCTTAAGCAGGTTTGACTGTATTTTAATCATGCAAGAAAGACACATGCAAACTGAAACATACAGAAATGTTTATTAATATAGTAGACACATCAAAGAGTGGTTACTACTTGCATGCAGTGAACTAGCATAACGTATACCATTTCTGAAATGACTAATCATCACATTGAAGAATGTTGCAGCTGCTGCACCAATGTTCTTGATAACATTGAAATGTTGCTTTATAAAACATTTTACTGCAATGAATAACATATTGCTGTTGTAACAAACAGCAAAGAATTAAAGGACATTTACAAAGGTTTTCATTGGCTAACTTATACGTAGCTAGTTAGGGGTTAAACATGCCCCCATTATAATTTGTTTTATGTAAACGTACATCTGAACTACATTTGTTACTCTTAATTAGTGCAGTCTATTCTCCATCATATGAAATTGAAGTAAACATGACATTTTACAGACAACTAAAATGAAAACTTATTAAAAATTTATAGTTAACCGTTAGTGGAAAAGATATATTGTTGTGCCTTTTAATACTGTACAATGACATATATATATATATATATATATATATATATATATATATATATATATATATATATATATATATATATATATATATATATATAAATATGTGTGTGTTTTGAAAAACAGGAATATTTTTTATCACCAAGTCACGTATCTTTAAAAAAAATTGCAAACCAAGATTTTATCAATATTTAATTTTTTTAAATATGAAACAGTGTTGCAATATTCAATATCGTTCAATTAACCATTTATCATTTCTATACAATCACTTTAAAGTAATACATGCTAAGACAGCTGATAGGGTCTACCTAGCACCATCTACACTAACTGTAAAGGACACCATGTTTACTTGGCCATTACTACAGCATGTAGTTAGAAGTAATAGTAAAATCAGCTACATGCATAAAAGTATTAAAACAAAATCTCACCTTTGCCCTACCTACCACTAAAAAAAGTAAATACTAGTAAATTAGTTAATAAATTTCAATCACACCAAGTATGTATCATGAAACTTGCAACTACAGACACATGAAAAATAACATTACATCTTACACTTTACACTTGTATTACATTATGTGAATAATACAATCTGCACAAATATACCACATTACGTGAAACTTACCTCTGTTCAATATTACATTTTGATTAATAATGTAGATTTTCCAAATAATAGAAATGCAGTAACATTAAGGCACATTATGACATCGTCCAGTAAACAAGAATGTGAACATCATAAGACCCCACAGGTATGATACGAATAAGAATATATCTTCAAATTCGAGGCTGTGGATTTTATGATCTGCCCATCTGTAACACACAAATAGTAAAATCAGCTACATGCATAAAAGTATTAAAACAAAATCTCACCTTTGCCCTACCTACCACTAAAAAATGTAAGTAAATACTAGCAAATTAGTTAATCAATTTCAATCACGCCAAGTATGTAGCATGAAACTTGCAACTACAGACACATGAAAAATAACATTACATCTTACACTTTACACTTGTATTACATTATGTGAATAATACAAACTGCACAAATATGCCACGTTACATGAAACTTACCTCTGTTCAACATTACACTTTAAAACAGTAGAAAGACCCCATAGGCATGATACGAATAAAATTCCAGGCTGTAGATTTTATGTTCTGCCCATCTGTAACACACAATGGTAAAAACACAGCCCTAACTCCTAATGTAAGACTAAGTAAAACTACATAATTACAACAACACATAAAGCCTGAATAAGGGATCATTTGAAATAATTAATAGCACATTAAAATATACAAGCTGCAGTCATTGTTAATTACCAAAAAATAATGCTTCTCATTCAATATAATATGATACTGAATAATAGCAAATTATGTTGTAAGAGACAGAGCGGGACGACTGAGCGATATGTCCCCTTCATCACCGGAATGTCACTGTCAGTGCACTTGATGGATATGTTTTGCTTAAGCCATGCATGGTTACCGTAATGAGACACAATGACAATGTCCATGTCATATCACATGTAGTATTTTGTAATTCTTCTTTAAAAAGCGCCGTTTCCAGAACTATTGCATGTTTAAACTTTTGTGCATGGAAAATTACCGGTGCCATGGGCATGGAGAATATTTACCTAGTTATGTATCACGACACAAGTTTAACATCCATACGTTGCACAACGAAATTTCCTACGATTTTCATTTATCTAAAAAATTAATCATACTTACGTAAGCTACCTACATTGTAATATATAAATAGAGCAGATAACGGCACAAATAACTGGTGTCAATTTACAACGCACAGAATATTTTCGCAGCCATCGAGTGCACTGTGACGTCTGTGACTGTGTTGTCTTTGCTCAGCCTCGTAGTTGAACCGACTACTCTGTCTCTGACCCAAATGACTGCAACTATGGTAAACATTAAAAATAACTGTATATAATCCTGATAATAAGTATTTTTGATGAAATATTAGCCAGTTTACCAGACCGACGGTTACGAAAACCTTTACGTCACTGTACTCTTGTGATATTTGTAAGATTGTTTACCGTGCCCAAATGTCGCTCAAACAAGTTGTAGCTGCCGCCTACGTGGTGGCGCTGAACGTCAATTTACATAATGGTGCTTCCGTGTTAATTCATAAAGTGACCTAACTCGATATACAATAGGTTAGTAATACAAAATATTCGAGAACTGTTTTGTATATGTGTAGCAGGTTGGATGAAACCCAGTCGACAGAGGTTTATGCACATTGCCCTCTCAATCGGAAATGTAACTAGAGAGTCGACGCATGCGGATTAGAACTACCAGGCGCTGATGAAAGTTGTAGCTGCCCCCTACTTGGTGGCGCTGAACGTCAATTTACAAAATGGCTTCTCCATGTTAATTCGTAGAGTGACGAAGCTCGGTATACATTAGCTCTGGTAAGGCTAAGCCCTAACTAAGGAGCGATTCGAAAGTCGGCAACCTAATTATGTTTGCTATGTTCATTTACGGCGTGGTAACTAGAACTTCTGGAAATGTACTGAAGAACACGACAAGTTGTACTTTTTCAATGAATACAAGTGTTAATGTAACATCAGTTTCGTTAAAAAAAATATATTTATGATGTCAGAGGTAAAAAATAATGACATTAGCTAAATCCGTGGTACATTATAATGTTTTATTTTGATATTTCATTAGAATGTCCATTGTTTGCATAATATATATATATATATATATATATATATATATATATATATATATATATATATATATATATATATATATATATATACGTGTGTAACAATACACACGTACTGGAAAGAGGTGCAAAAAATAAACATTTAGTGAGACAGTTCAGTTTCATAGTTTTGATCATTCTATGTGTACTAAATAAGTAAAAACTATTCTGTTCATCATATCATATTGTACCTATACGCTTGAACTATACACTTGTCTGTTTTGGTGGAACCATCACTTAGAAGACTGTATGGTACACAGTAATGTATTCAGATTTTTGTGCAGTGAACCCAGACACTGCAGGATTTGTCAAAACTAAGAACTAGCTGCTTCTGACGGTGTTAACAACTAATTGTTTTGCCCCTTATGTTATGGTTGGTTTTAATGTGGGGTGTCACATATTTGTGTCACTGGGATTACCCACTGTTAATAGTTTTTAGTCTAGCCTATATTTTATATGGGTGTAATATTCCAGAGTAGTGATTGAATTGAAGACATGATATGCTAAAATGGATTTCATTGAATATCATAGAAAAGTTTTCATTACTCCTTAATGATTAATATTTTGATATATAATAAAACAAATATAGTACTAATACAATATCAAACAGTAAAGTGTAAACTGGAAGAGTAAACTATATTATAATTGATTTATAGTGGTAATTCTTTATAATAATAATTATGATGTTAGTGCCCAAGCGAATATATTATTTGCACTTTTAATGTGCACACTCTACTATATGGAATCATTATTTCCATAACACATGTTATTTTATTTATCATAATTTAAGTTAAATATTTGAAATAGGTTACTGCAGAAGACAATATATGCAGCATATGTTACTTTTAGTATTATATTATATACCCCCTGGCTATATGCACTACACATGTTGCTGTCTTCACTAACACCTTGCTAGGTTTAGGCTCATCAGGCAAACACAGTTATGTTGCCAAGTTAAGGGTGGCATGGCTCTTAATCATTGCATAGCTATCTATATTGGTCTGTACTTTATATTCCAATCACATACTGTTCCCAAAGTATGATGTTCTTCTTCGTCTTAGAAAAGTTGTGATATCTTTGTATCTATTATTTGGAAAATATGTATTTACTATAAATTATAAGAAAGGTGTAAACACTAGATTATAGAGCTGTAGTTTGTCACCTGCACTACTTCGTTCTTAGCATTGGAGTAATGAGACTAGAACAGCATTATGTTTAACATCATTAACCTACAATTTTACTCTTTAGCCTAAATATAGACAAGGTTTTTCATATTACATATTGTTTCCTAGTGTTCAATTTGAACAATCTCTAAAAAAACCTCAACAACACTAGTGTTAAATTATCCTGGGTGTGTGTGTTGCATATGTTGCATGTATATTCTACTTCCAAAGGTCACCCACTGTGTGAAGTCCTACCCCTATAGCTGCCTTGGCCTAGGACAGCAATTTTTTATTTTATATACAGACATCCTTTGCCCTGGCCTGGGCTGCATGAATAATATAAATATAGCATGGTATGTAATCTGAATCCAGTTGATATATAATATTTAGATTAACTATGTTATGTAATAAACACATAACTATATATTATTTGCTATATTCCAATACCCCGAGCTGAAAACTGGCGAAATGCTTTAAATAACTTTAACAAAAATGAATGCCTATAATTTACAGTGACAGTGTCGGTGACAAAACGACGTGGCTATTGACAGTTCACGGAACATTTTTATTTTGCAGCACACATACACTTCGCATATATCGTATTGGTAGGGCTTAATGTCCAGGGTGGCATGATATAAATCGTCCAGCTAAACCACATAGTTTTAATTTCTGTAGACACGTTTCGCGTGAATCCTGACTCTGCAATGGAAACAGAATGCTGTCGTTCTGCAGCAGCTGTAAATGAATGGTCCCCGTCGCCGAAAAAGCCGCCACTAAAAGTAAATTATCACTTGTTTTGCGGTGTTTGTCGCTGCTGCGGTTACATTTGACAAATGTTCGTCAAAAAGTGCAGTTTGAGCTATCAAACGAAACCTTTCACAAATGTCGTATTCCATCAGTTCTTCATTCGGATAAAACTCGGAAGTAGGCGGCCTGGACGGACAGCGTATCTTCTCGAAAAGGACGAACTTTCAACGACTTCAATACATTTATTCGTGAGCTGCCATTTTTATTTATGCTTGAGCACGGCGTTGAGCACGGTCTTGAGCATACTCAGGATTTTAGCAATTCGTGCTCAACGCTGAGCACGACTTCGTGCTCAAGATGTTTTATAAATTCGAGTTTGAGCATAGTGTGAAAGCGAGGCTTGAACATGAAACCGTGCTCAGTTGAGTTGAGTACGGTTTATAACCTCGGGCACAGGGAGACTCTGATTAAGTTAAGACGTAAGATGTCACTATCACTGTAATGAAAAAAAAACAATTACGCAATAAAAATAATGTGGCCAGAACAATCTCAATAATAGCTGTTTCGCTCGGTCTTTGATAGCCAACACAGAAATCAACGTTTCCGACATGGGGGCCAAAGAGTATACATGTTTTATACAGTTTGGTGTCTAATAATACATTGCATCGCAATAGTCGATGTTACGATTAAATACTGTCGATAGCAAACTGAACATTTAAAAGTTATATTCATTATTACACTGAACAAAAATCATGCATATATGTTACAATAAAGCTGTGCTTGGTGCGTCTTCTCTTGCTCTCAAGTGTGCCTCGCGGGATTATCTGTGGTGAAGAGTTGTATCGAGGGTCATGACCAAACCATCGCAGTTACGTAGTCACACCTTCGACAACAAGGGTTTTTGCATTCCAGCGAAGGAGTCCATTTTCGGTGGCGAGTACTTACTTTATTTTTATTTATTTATGACGTCAACTTAACGTGGTGACGTGATGATTTCCTTCCAGTGGTTTCGGTTCTTCATAGCGGTTAGCATATTTGTCCCACTGAGTTTCGAGTCTTCTATATGGTGTCTCGCAGAGGTTTTGTTGGTCGGCCTACTCTTCGAGAGCCATCGGGCTTCCAGAGCAGGACCTTGTTGTCTACATCATCATGGAGCATAACCTGACCTGCCAGACGAAGACGCCTTTGTCTGTTGGTGGTGGCGATCCGTGGGAGGGAGCCGCACAGTTCTTGGTTGGTCATGTGATTGCATCATCACACGCTTAGACCATAAATAACATCCATATATCAGGATCAGTTCGACCGTCGTCCTGAAAGTCTTCAATTTGATGAGTCTGCAGATGGGCGTTCCCCAAACGTCTGCAGCTCAAGCCTGGGCTTTTCAACGTCATATAATGTACATATTACAGCTGCCCGCATAAATATACGATGGCGACGTGTTATATTTTCGTTGAACCATAACGACAAAACCATAATGAACCATAATGAACCATAATGAACCATAATGAACCATAATGAACCATAATGAACAAATCTCTTTGATTTCTACGAACTAGTTAAATGTATTTAAAAGCGAAACAGCAGACGGTCACTATCTGATCAGTCGCGGTTTAGAGCAATTTCGATCAATAACCGGCAGTTAGAAAACCGTCTACTTCTTTTGTAACAGGCTAATCAAAAACACATTTTATTAGCCTTACTGTGTTATTTCCGAATCAAGAGAGTCCCGCTTTATCGGTTAGCCCGTAAGCCAAATATATGGTATCTTATATATAATTTTATTACATGGGTAATTGCTACTGATAACGCGTCCTGCACGGCGTGACGTCCGATGCAATAGAAATCGGTGTATCACTGATATAAATAGATACACGCGCGCCGAACAATTAAATCAAAAGGCGCGCGCCGTAGAATGCGTAAATTACCATTTTGTTGCATTAAATATGTTGCAATGTTGACTTGGAATGCTGTTTTCGACTAGCACGGTTGCTCAATGCAATTTTCTGAAGCAAATCGTGAACACAATCCAATATCGTTCAATAAGTATAGTATTGTGCGCATGAACTTATTATCCAAGTAACGATCAGTTTGCCTGATCATTTAAACATATTTCTTTAGCAGAAAAACATAAACAACTTGTGTAATTATTAAGACAATTTCACGAACGTGATTCCAGTAGTTATCTCTTCGTCGACTTGTTCAACGGTTGGCATTGACAACGATTATTGTGAAGTATATTTCTACATTAACATTGACTTCTGCCTGATGAATAGAAACATCAACACCTTCATTTCCTTCATGTTGAATTAAGTTGAGAATGCCTTTTCACCTATTTGTTTATCACATGCCTACAACTTTCTTAAGATGACAGTAGGGATGTAAATCCAATGAATCTGCACACATCAAAATGGTCACAAGGTTGCTATGGAAATGGTGACCATTTTGTTTTAGTGCCAATTTATAAATTTTGTCAGCAACCATATCATATTGATACCATTCTAGATAATAATCACCAATGACCCATTGTTGTAGTGCAAACATGTATATTCTAAATGTCCGATTTTAATTTAATATGGTGTTGCTGGCCAATAAAAATTATTGTTTTCCGTCGACCTTAGTGTATCCCGGGTGACGATGTTGTTATCTCAGAAACAGTTGTTCAAGTGTTGTTGTGGTTATCAGCATTATCATTATTGTCGTTAATTCTGTAAACAACATTTCAAACACGCGTCTTACATCTAGCGTAGTCATATATTAAGCTAATAATTGTGATTTACACTTTGATAAAAACATTGTAATGGAAGATAACGTGACAACAATATTGTCTCATGTAAAATGTCTTATCTAGGACCATTCCCAGCATGCAACATAACATCGAATTCTAAATTCAATAAATTTAAACGACCTTTGCTTCGTACACGTATATGTTGTGGTCTAAACAAACAAACTGCCTACAACATGCTAACCCGGCCAAAACTCGAGTACTCGTCACCCATATGGAATCCTCACACCATTTCACAAGTTAAAAGCCTTGAAAGAGTTCAACACTCTGTTGTCAGATTTGTTAAAAATTATTACAGACGGAACACAAATCCAGTAGATCTAATTACTGCCCTTGGATGGCCAACCCTTGAACGAAGACGTATTATTAAACAAGCCACAACCTACTACAAAATTATAAATAACATTATTGAGATCACCCCCCCCCCGCCCTCCAGGCCTACTAACCCGCTCTCGAACCCGTGGACATTACGTAGCCCCACATTCCGTAGCCCCCAGGTGTCGTATAAATGCAATGGTCTTTTCATTTTATCCCCGAGCCATTAGCTTATGGAATATGATTCCACCAAAAACTACCAGCATAAAAAACCCAAAATCATGTCAAGAATCCATTATGGAACTCCCTTTCACCACACCTCCTCACCTAAACTGTCTTTAAAACACAGTGCTCAGCGTAAACTTATCCATGATGTGGGTATGGATACTGTCTTATGTGTGCATGAGGCAAGACAGCGACAGTATCCATACACATTACCAACATATTAAAAATTGTCATATAACATTATATATATATATATATATATTTAATAAATAAAACTATCATATAAAAACCGTTTCAGCAACATGAAAGATACTAGTCCTTTAGTTGTATGTACCACCCACAGCGCATGCGCACAGCCCACCACAAACTCCAGCGTTAGCCCAAGTTTGGGCTGTTTGTATATCTTGTTGATTTATTTATTTCGTATATTTTGCAGCAAATTATTAGATTTGATCTTATTTATATTTTAATGCTTATGTGTAACTGTATAGTTTATTAACATATTCCAAAAGTAATCGTGTTCTTATTCAAATTTACATTTTGACATTTCCAATGAAGCACTTTTCATCGAATATGATAGTACGAATTCACGATCGTGCTCTGCAACGTTACATCATCGTGCTCTGCAAACACCAGTATCCTTTGTGTACGATGCATTATTTAGCCGGTAGTTGTACATGATTGCTGTGTCTAACGCAAACAGCCGCTAACGTTAAAACTGAACCCGATACGCCTTTCGATGAAATACACTAATTAGGAGACTGTTGATCAGAAAAAAATCATTCTGCTAATCTAAAAGGCACGCCTGACAATGGATGTTGCGCATTTTGTCACGCACACATGCAAACTGGATACGATAAATGATACGACGAAGCTAATCAGGAGAATTATATTTTAATTACTGGTCAAATTTCACTAACTGTACAAGCTAAGCCTGACAATTAATGCTTCGTGAATTCTACCTGTTTTGTGTGCGTGTGTGTGTGTTTGTGTGTGTGCATGCGTGTGCGTGTGCTTGTGTGTGTGTGTGTGTGTGTGTGTGTGTGTGTGTGTGTGTGTGTGTGTGTGTGTGTGTGTGTGTGTGTGTGTGTGTGTGTGTGTGGGGGGGGGGTGGGTGGGGGTGGGTGGGTGGGTGTGGGTGAGGGTGTGTGTGTGCGTGCGTGCGTGCGTGCGTGCGTGTGTGTCCCAGATGTATAAGTCGTCGTAAGCTGTGTGACTGCTGGTGAAAGGAACCCAACGTGCTTCTGCATCACCAATGGATGTAAGGCGTGGTTTCGACGATTGCAAACTTGCGATCACAAGTGCAGTGATCATAATGAACATAACAATGAATATTCTCGTGATCGCCGTAATCGCCAACAATCCGCAACTGCGTGAAGATCGCACGACCTTTTTCATTTTCTCGCTCACGTTTTCTGATCTCATCAACCGATGTATTGCGGTGTACTGCGATGGCCATCAGTGCGCTGTATGTTCCAGTGCGACACCGAGTGTTCGTAACAATCTGTTGGAATGATAGACATTCATATATGCTTTACTAACAATGAACCGGTAATTTGATATTGGTCCGTTTTTACCTGGTTTTCGTCTCTTTTTCCGTCTTCTTTTTGTCCTCCGGTACGACCAACAGGGTAGTCTTTAGCAAATAGTTGTGTCGAGGGTCATGGCCTAACCTACAGAGTTGCTTCGTCTTATTTTTGACCACAAAGGTTTGTGCATTTCACAGAGGGAGTCCACTCTTTGTGTCATATAAAATATATTACAGTAGGTTGCATAATAACACGACGACTACTACGTGTTATATGTCAATTTTATTGGACCACGGTGACAAGAAGAACCCATTAAATGTATTTATTAGTGCGACAGCAGATATTCCCGTCTGATCAAATCAGAGTGAGACCTATTATGATTCACATCAAATAGCAGGAAGCTAAAAACACATAATTACTCTCTTCTTGCAGACTAGTCGCACTTTTTTTTTATTAATCTTCCCATGTTATTGACGAAACAGGAGAGTGGCGCTTCTTTGGTTCGTCTGTAAACTAACGCTGCAGTAACGGGTATGACCCATAATTGAATTGTGCGCATATACCTAAACTTATTCATGGTGTGGGTATGGAGACTGTCTTATGTGTGCATGTGGCAAGACAGCGACAGTATCCATACACATTACCAACATATTAAACATTTTCATCTAACATTATATATATATTTATATAAAATAAATAAAACTATCAAATAAAAACCGTTTCAGCAACATGAAATATACTAGTCCTTTAGTTGTATGTACCACCCACAGCGCATGCGCACAGCCCACCACAAACTCCAGCGTTAGCCCAAGTTTGGGCTGTTTATTTATTTCATATATTTTGCAGCAAATTATTAGATTTGATCTTATTTATATTTTAATGCTTATGTGTAACTGTATAGTTTATTAACATATTCCAAAAGTATTCGTGTTCTTATTCAAATTTACATTTTGACATTTCCAATGAAGCACTTTTCATCGAATATGATAGTACGAATTCACGATCGTGCTCTGCAACGTTACATCATCGTGCTCTGCAAACACCAGTATCCTTTGTGTACGATGCATTATTTAGCCGGTAGTTGTACATGATTGCTGTGTCTAACGCAAACAGCCGCTAACGTTAAAACTGAACCCGATACGCCTTTCGATGAAATACACTAATTAGGAGACTGTTGATCAGAAAAAAATCATTCTGCTAATCTAAAAGGCACGCCTGACAATGGATGTTGCGCATTTTGTCACGCACACATGCAAACTGGATACGATAAATGATACGACGAAGCTAATCAGGAGAATTATATTTTAATTACTGGTCAAATTTCACTAACTGTACAAGCTAAGCCTGACAATTAATGCTTCGTGAATTCTACCTGTTTTGTGTGCGTGTGTGTGTGTTTGTGTGTGTGCATGCGTGTGCGTGTGCTTGTGTGTGTGTGTGTGTGTGTGTGTGTGTGTGTGTGTGTGTGTGTGTGTGTGTGTGTGTGTGTGTGTGTGGGGGGGGGTGGGTGGGGGTGGGTGGGTGGGTGGGTGGGTGTGGGTGAGGGTGTGTGTGTGCGTGCGTGCGTGCGTGCGTGCGTGCGTGCGTGCGTGTGTGTCCCAGATGTATAAGTCGTCGTAAGCTGTGTGACTGCTGGTGAAAGGAACCCAACGTGCTTCTGCATCACCAATGGATGTAAGGCGTGGTTTCGACGATTGCAAACTTGCGATCACAAGTGCAGTGATCATAATGAACATAACAATGAATATTCTCGTGATCGCCGTAATCGCCAACAATCCGCAACTGCGTGAAGATCGCACGACCTTTTTCATTTTCTCGCTCACGTTTTCTGATCTCATCAACCGATGTATTGCGGTGTACTGCGATGGCCATCAGTGCGCTGTATGTTCCAGTGCGACACCGAGTGTTCGTAACAATCTGTTGGAATGATAGACATTCATATATGCTTTACTAACAATGAACCGGTAATTTGATATTGGTCCGTTTTTACCTGGTTTTCGTCTCTTTTTCCGTCTTCTTTTTGTCCTCCGGTACGACCAACAGGGTAGTCTTTAGCAAATAGTTGTGTCGAGGGTCATGGCCTAACCTACAGAGTTGCTTCGTCTTATTTTTGACCACAAAGGTTTGTGCATTTCACAGAGGGAGTCCACTCTTTGTGTCATATAAAATATATTACAGTAGGTTGCATAATAACACGACGACTACTACGTGTTATATGTCAATTTTATTGGACCACGGTGACAAGAAGAACCTATTAAATGTATTTATTAGTGCGACAGCAGATATTCCCTGTCTGATCAAATCAGAGTGAGACCTATTATGATTCACATCAAATAGCAGGAAGCTAAAAACACATAATTACTCTCTTCTTGCAGACTAGTCGCACTTTTTTTTATTAATCTTCCCATGTTATTGACGAAACAGGAGAGTGGCGCTTCTTCGGTTCGTCTGTAAACTAACGCTGCAGACACGGGTATGACCCATAATTGAATTGTGCGCATACACCTATCACCATGCCATTCAGTTTATCTGATAATTAATTTTAAGCATATTTCATTCAATCGATCCCTCGTCTTTCATGTGGTAGCTAGTATGTATTATTCAAAACGCGTCGGATGGAGCTATGGTGATGCAGCACGTAAATTGCTCTTTCTGGAGAAAGTACTGGCGCCGGCACCTAAGAAAAGGAAAACCGTTCGTTCTTCGGCGACGTGCGGGCACTGTGGAAGCTCCTTTGCCAAGAAGGTGAGTTTACAACGACACGACGCCGATGGCCGCATGTCGACGCGAAGCGGAGGCAGATAAATTAATCGGGTTGGTGGTGAGTAATTAAATAATTTTGCTTACATATTTCTTGTACTTCAACACTCCTGTAAATATGTATACACCGAAAAACCGTCAAAAAACTCATATCAGCTCGCTACTCCCAGGTGCTTCCTCACAGCTTTCGATATAACGCGCTTCTTCTCAAAATGGCGGCCCCATGTCTTACCTCCCAATATGGCCGCCCCCACGTCGAGCCATCTAAGATGGCAGCTCCAACGTCATGCCTCTTAACTTTCTTAAATTTCGATATGACGCGCTTCCGTCCAACATGGCCGCCCCCACGATGTTCCTTCTAAGATGGCGGTCCTCATGTGCTTATAATGGACCAGTATTGTTGTTACGAAAATTATACTTATTTAAATGTAACACAACACGTAACAACAATCGTTCGTTGTTCCAACAGGAAAGTGGCATAGAAAGCGCTAGAGGAGTCGATAAACGAAAGCTATGTCCATCGCCGAGCTAAAAGAGTGGATCCAATGGCATCGAACTACCGGGGACCTCGTCCGCAAGAGCGGGACCGGTGGCATCAAACTATAGGGGACCTCATTCTCAAACCCTATATACAACGATCCCTAGAGCGAGATTGGTGGCATCAAATTATAGGGACCTCGTCCTCCAACCCTATATACAGCGATCTCAGGAGCGGGACCTGTGGCATCACACTATAGGGGACCTCGTTCTCCAACCCTATATACAGCGATCCCTAGAGCGAGAACGGTGGCATCAAACTATAGGGACCTCGTCCTCCAACCCTATATACAGCAATCTCAGGAGCGGGGCCGGTGGCATCAAACTATAGGGGACCTCGTCCCCCAACCCTATATACAGCGATCTGAAGAGCGGGACCGGTGGCATCGAACTATTGGGGAAATTCTACGCCTCCTCGTTCGACTCTATATATGTCAACTCCATTAGCGTGACGACCACCTCCGATAAAGAGTCAGCGAGTGTCTCTGACTCCAGCAATGTGGTAACGTTCATTGCTTATTTCCCCGAACTCGATGCATTCGATGTCCATTCCGCGTGAAAAGTGCTAGCGTATGTTGCAAGGGCTATCAAATCGAACACCTTCGACAACTGCAACTTCCTCAACCGGTGTACCAAAACATTGATTGCTAGTGGTGAAATATATTCACCTTTGACCATCGACCCCCTCCGGTCGTTTGCTCCAAGAGACACCTCCGCTCGCACGTAACTTTACCTCCGTCCGTCTTGTCCTGCATTCGATTCATCCACTAAAATCTTCATGTGCTTCCACTCGTCTTCCACTAGGTTCACCCACGCGCTTGCATATTCATTCATCTCTCTCTACCCACCTTCATAGCCAAATACATTTGACCTTCGAATAACCCATTATCCTAGCACCTTCATCTATTACAGACCACATCCACATTTTCCCGTCGTCTCGTCAGCCATTACCGTACATATATCCCTTCATTTCACATTCAAACACCTTTGACCTTCGAATTACTCAATCTGCTAGCTAGAAATACCTCCTAGTGACCGTGCATGCATTAACTTGACCTGTGTTTCTCATAAGAAGCGCCTTTTGTGACAGCAAACGAAACAACTTAATAAAGTAGCTTATATTTTCCCCAAGAACTGCCCCTAGCTACCATAAACATAATACTTTGACCTTTATTCAACTCAGAAGCGCCCCTTGCGGCAAAAAAGTAATACACTGGCCTACATTCCATCCAATAGTTATCCTTCATGATTGAATATTGAATAATTTGACTTAAGGTCACGTTATACATTTTATAGTGTTTATTTATGCTAACTACGTACAACTTAGTTTATACTATATTTAGCTATATAGTTATGCTTTCATCTATGTGTTTTTGTCGCCTTTAAATATGCAATAACGTATTTTAGTTATTTCGTTCGCAATTTCAACTTATTTCAATTAATTGTAGTATTGTCTGTATTTTATATTCTTTAATAGTTTATTGTTTTATTTATATTCTTATTTTCAGTTAATTGCGGTACACTTTCATTTGCTAACTATCTATACTTGTTTGTTTTAAGGAAAGTTGGTTTCAGTGAAGTACTCACCAATGGCTGCTGTCAGCATTACGAGTCATAACAAAATGAAATCATTTTATGTTTAGCATACATACGGCAAGTCAAGTAATAAAGTCGAAGACAGGTGGCAGGCTCTGCGCCTTTCTCGCAGATTACTTGTGTGGAATGGAACAACTTCCTCAACAAAAATCAATATGCGCCCTGTTTTCATATATACTAACATTGACTCGCTCGTGCTCACTAGTGGTGGACTCTAATCATGGCTAGTAGTGGTGGACTCTAATCATGGCTACTAGTGGTGGACTCTAATCATGGCCACTAGTGGTGGACTCTAATCATGGCCACTAGTGGTGGACTCTAATCATGGCCACTAGTGGTGGACTCTAATCATGACCACTAGTGGTGGACTCTAATCATGGCCACTAGTGGTGGACTCTAATCATGGCCACTAGTGGTGGACTCTAATCATGGCCACTACTCACTAGTCACTAGCCACTACCCCTACATTGACAAAAGTCCATATACCCCTGACGAAGTAGCGAAGGAAAGAAACATAGAAGCATTGAGAGAATGAGGCAGTTAGGCAATGAAGCAGCGAAGTTGCGAAGCAGCAAAACGGCAAAGATAGGAAATCAGTGGCGTGGCGAAGCAGCAATGTAGCAAAGCGTTGAAACAAGAAAAAATAGCAAAAAAACACTGTAGTGGCGAAGCAGCGAAGAAGCGAAGAAGCGAAGCAGTAAAAAAGCAAACATAGCAAAGTTAGCGAAGTGGAGACACAAGAAAACAATGAAACAGTGAAAAAGCAAAGTTGCAAAAGTTGCAAAAATAACAAAACAGCAACGTACCAAGGCAATGAAGCAGAGATGTAGCAAAACAGTGAAACAGCGAAATGACAAAACAACAAAAGTAGCGAAGTAGCAAAACAAAGAAATAGTGAAACAGCAAAGTAGCAAAAGTATCGAAGTAATGAAACATCGAAGCATGCATCAGTCATAACTATGTAGGAACGCATCTTATCTATTTATGTGTTGCATTTATCTATGTAGGTACCGTTTTCAGCTATGCATGTATTATCTTAGCTATGCATGACATTGTGTTACATTTAACTATACATATCACGTTTTAGCTATGTACCGATTTTAGCTATGTATGCGTCGTACACGAAACAGCAAAATAACATTGGAAAAAGCAACCAATCAGGCAGACAGCGTTTTCTGTATTTGTGTGGCCAAGACTAGTGCATCATCAGAATCTTCAACATACTGATATGTGTAACAATGTGCAGCAATGTGTAGCAATGTGTAGCAATGTGTAGCAATGTGTAGCAGTCGTCTACGCCAGCCACCGTTTATTGCCCTTAGGACCAACACTAAGTCATTGTGGCGCTTTTGCTGCTCTCGACGTCTGCAGAAGAGGCGTCAGAATGTTCACCATCTTCGTAACGCCACACCAGCGAACTCACGTACATACACATAATTATGTGTATATATATATATACATATATATATATATATATTAATATGTATATATATATATATATATATATACATATGTATATATATATATACATATGCATATATATATATATACATATATATATATATATATATATTATATATATATATATATATATATATATATATATATATATATATATATGTATATATATGTATATATATGTATATATATATATACATATATATATATATATATATACATATATATATATATATATATATATATATATATATATATATATATATATGAACACACACACATATATATATAATTATATATATATATATATATATATATATATATATATATATATATATATATATATATATATATATATATATATATATATATATATATATATATATATATATATATATATATGTATGTATATATATGTATACATATATATGTGTGTGTGTATGTGTGTGTGTGTTCACATTTATTAACTCTTGTGTAACCATACGAAACGTCTTTTCAATTTGATCTCAGAATGTGATTTATCGATCACCACATCATAAATTGCTTAATCAATTCGATTTTTCGCTAGTCTCATTTCAAATAAAATTTGCGAGTAACCGAACCTAAAGGTATCCACTACACCATGCTAGCTCGTTTGTGCAACTTTTGTATGTTTTTCTTTGTGAATTCATCAGACAAACTATTCAATTAGTTAATTCTTATTCAAGCATTTACTGAAGTGAAAATCGATATACTGATAAATCACGATTTTGTAAGTTTGTCATGTGATCGGCGAGAGGATGGAGATCAAGCCCATGATCAGTATTGACCCACACAGTGTTTACCATTTTGGATATCCACTATTTTGATCCTTACCAGATCTAACAACTAAAGTCAATTCTTTCGATGATATGAAAAAATAGGAATTTTTTTAATTAAATAGACTGCGGATGTTACATAAACTATTCACACACTACATATTTGAACACAACTGAACTAGATTTGCGATAGGCTAAATCAGTTGAGGAAGCAGTTTTAACCTTCAGTAGCCTGGTTTTAATGTGCGCGCCAAGTGGTGTCATTCATTACTTGTTATCCGTGCGGATGTATCGACCCGAGAGGAAATGGAAATGTGTACGTGACTGTCGGTGTCGCATGGACAATGATGAGTGCTACTAGAGAAACGGGCGTGTCGATAAGCCGAACAACAGGCACAAACTTGGCACAAATATTTGTTCAAAGGATGTTATTACACATACCCAGTGAGCATACAAAAAAAAGTGGTGCGCTTCTACATATTGATGAACTCATCAAATGCCTTTTATTGCCACATCAAATCGCTTTGTTACATCTACTTCATTTCACCTATCCCAATTAATGTGCTAATAAAAATAAGAGAAAAAGTGGTGGGCGTTTACATATTGATGAACTCATAAAATGTGTTCTATTGCCATATCCAATCACTTGATTATATCTACTGCAGGTCACCTACCCCAATTTATGTGCTAATGAAATAAGCCTCATGGATAATATCAAAGTATTGATGTTTGACACTACAAGAAATCTATCAATACCAGACGTCAAATACCCGTGATGATATTCCCGTCCTTTTTTCGCAGATTCAAACGCATAATTATAATGACAATTACTTAATGTAAGCGCTAAAAATTAGCACCCCAATGAGCACCCTCTCCCTCGGACCTCTTCCCTCCCACTTGAGCATAAGGCACCAAGAAATCTTCTTCAGCCCGGTCTTGGGTGAGACAGCCAGGTTCAAACCCGGTCTTCACAGCTACCTTCATCTCGTCTTCAACAGTCTTTACCCAGTTGCCCAGTTCTCTGCTCTGCTCTTGTCTTGTCTGTTTGATGTCCACTTTTAATAAAGCGGCGTGTGGAAGGCTATTCCTGCCCATACAGAGAACACGGCCAAGTCATCTCAACATTCTTTGCTTCATTTTGCGATGTTGTTGAAGCTGGTGCGTTTAGTGCTTTCCCTTATCAGTGATTCGATAAATAAAAGGTGTTTTGTAGAAGAATGCGATGGACAACGCTAACAAAACATGCTAACCGCCCCTTCCGTATGAAACCAGTTTATTGCAATGAGGTTAATGTCGTGCAGTGTTATTATAGGACGCTAATAGGATATCAAATTGAAGTTTTAAAAGATATTAGATGGCATAAGAAAACATAGTAAGTCTCAGGAAGTATTTCCTAGAGATGTTGTTAAATTTGTCCAAGTCTCGTTCGTCTATGCTGTGTAAGAACTATATTTAATACTACAACAATATCTAAGTTGAATGACGTTTTTATTTCAAAACGAGTTCCGTCCATGGATTTAGCTTGTTTAAAAAAATGCTTACTTTAAACTCAATCATAATTACTATTTTTGGCAAGTGGATTTGTTTTCATCAGGCATATAACTTGCCAACTTGCTGGGCAGTTTACCTTGGATGGCACTCTGGTTAATTATGTTGTCTTGTAACATCTTGTTTAGACAACGTCCATTATCTAAACATCGTCCGGTTTATCGAACGATTCAGTTGCAGGGCGCCTGTATAGTAGGTTGATATGTATCTGCATCCCAATCATGACAATACTTTCGTTCATGGCGGTGGCTTCTCAAGGGCGATATTCTGCTTATCACACGAAATAACCATATCGTCAATGGTCTGACGCTTAACTTTAGCCTTAAGGGTCCAGCCTACAGTTACATTTCCCACTGGTGATCATGTTAACGTTTTGCGTAATTATAAGAAAAGTGACCATGACAAATTGTAACACTTTTCACCAGCCGCTGTCATCATCCCACTGAAATGCTGGCCGAGTTTTGTCAAAATTAGACATTTGTAATATGCCTGTATGTGCGATACCCGTCAACGTTTACCAATATTGGCACGAATTACGGCGCACACGTGTCTAGTGGCCAACAAATCACACACATATCCTTCCGCCTATTAAAATCATCTACACATCCACCATTTCACTCTTAACAGCTACCACCAGCAGACAGTGCAATGTACCTGCTCAAATACACTTATTTCAGATCGTATGAATTTTGTAAAACTTCCTATATACAAACTTACTGTGCCACACATCTGTAACACACCAGGAAGGCCAACTGAGGCATGACCCCTTTAAGACGATTGCCTCTCACACTGGTTTGTAAACATGACAACTGCGGACTAGTGGAAATTCACCAAAAAAATGCACCGTTAACAAGAATCCGTTTGCATTTAGTAATGGGTACAAAGAGCCTATGCTATAAATGACCTCATCTGAAGTGCAGGAGGGCTCCACCTCGTGATGTGGCGACAACTAATTCTGACCTGATGGAAACAAAATCCGACGTCAATACTAGTTCAGTACCAAAACAACATATCTGATCTCCTCTTAACTGCTTTTTTCCTAGGGTTGTTAAACCATATTCTTTTATGCGCCTTTCATAGCTGATGTCTCTCAGTTCAGGAATCTTACCATGCGTCATGTGTTGTCCTCTCGACTGACCAAACAGCTGAACTGTTTGGTTGGGCGCAATCACAGCATTTTCGAGTGCGAAGATCCAGTTACTTATTATATAAGTACGAATATGTTACTGTTGAATACTTGACAAATTATATGTTCTGTTTAAATAGTGAAAACTTATTTATTTATTTCACCAACATCTGGCATCCATCGCTGGACGTGCGTGTGGGTGGTTTGGTCCGGCTCGTTACTGCTACTGCTGCAGTTGTTCGTGGTGATAGCTGATGCTGCGTTCTGCTGATGTTCTTGGAGGAAATGCACTTGAGTGTGAGTGTTACATCGTGTTTATTTGTGTTTTTTGATATGGTGTTCCTTGTGGCCTCTATTTTCTCCTGGGCCCGCGTTGAACACGGTATTGGTTCGTTCCACTTAGTTGAGTGCTAGACAAACACTACACCGCCCGATTCGTTCCGCATCAGTGCGCACTTACCACAGCATAGCGGTCGAGGTTCGATCATTCAGTCATGCTTCATGGCAGAGTTGCAGGTGTTGAAGACTGCATGGGGGTGCAAAGGGTGCCAAAACGCGCAGCACGTCAACAGCTGAGTCAGAAAACCAAGTATTTGATGTTAATGAGGTAATTTCTCCAATACTGATTAAAATCATATCCGCCATGGAACATCACGTGAATACCCTTCGGCAGGACTTTTTAAACCTTAAAGCTATCGTCACTTCAAAAGACAAGCGTATCCGCTGCCTAGAGCAGAAAGTTAACGTCCTGGAGGCAGAGGCGGACAGGCGCGAACAGTATTCCCGGCGGCCAAACCTCCTTTTCCAGGGAATTCCTGAAGCTGACAGGGAAAGTACTAACGATCTGGTGCTCTCCTTGATCAACGAGAAGATGGGTCTGGCGGGCATCGGTTTAATGAGGTCGGAACGAAGCCATCGACTTGGCCCCAAACACGACAAGCAGGGTCGCTCACGGAAATGCCCGATCATTGTTCCATTCAGGAGCGAGGCGATCCGTGATGAAGTGTTTCGCGCCCGAGCTCAACTGAAGCAACAAAACAGGCAAAACTCCGATGAGCAGATCTATATAAATGAAGATCTAACTGCGAAGCGGGCCGCACTGGCGTTTCAGACGAGAACACTGAAACGTAAAAAAAACGATATTGGACTGCTGGACATAAGCAGGACGAATCCTTGCAAAAACACACGGTAGTCTGATTAAAGAATTACACACGGTGAAAGTCTTCGATTCCGCGTAACCTGTGTTAGCGATACTCGTCATCACCAATGACGATGATGTCACACGTCAGTCGGCCTACATTCGGACTGGCCTAACTCGAATGTCTGGGAAAGTCTGAGAAAGACTTGGTCAGGTACTAGTCACGATGCATGATCTATGTGTAATTAGCCTTGTGGAATTTAACAATTTATAAATCAACCTGTACGTACCAAATATCAGGTGTACTTTCTGCAGGTATACTGTGTTGAATATTAATGTAAATTATGTTCAGCTTATTGTTCTTAATTTTTATTGTAATTTTGTTTTACTATTCAATAAGTGGAAACGTTAACTATTTCTTACGCAAATACGATGCCTTACTAGTCTTTATTAGTCAGCAGGTACATTGTTTTTTTATTTTTTCCCAATTGTTTTCCACCTACTGGAAAGCCGAGCAGGAGAGGTTTTATTTCAGAAAAGGCATTTATTACCATTTCAACATCTGTGATGTTCTTTTATTTAATGCATTTCTTCTTTTCATTTATCCTTTTTTTGTTGACAATGATTCTTATACAGACAGCTATATGAAACGTTGGATTATATATTAATAATTATTTTGAGTTAGACCTCAGACATTTGTTTGATACATATACCCAAAACGAAGACGTAGAAACAACTCTTTTAACTTAGCTAATACAAATAGTAATCACTGTGATGTTACATTTTTAGTATAGAGTTCTCCTTCTAAATATACCAGGACTTTCGTCCACATTTGCTCAACTTAAAAAAATAATAATATATATATATGTATGTATGTATGTATGTATGTATGTATGTATGTATGTATGTATGTATGTATGTATGTATGTATGTATGTATGTATGTATGTATATATATATATATATACATTTACAAAATGGTCTGGAAATGGACTGCCATTTCGATTTGTTTTGATTGATGAATTAAATATCTTCCATGTTCACTTTGTGTCATTACTGTAGTACGCTTTTTTCGCATATCGCCAAATATTTGTCAACTTATTTGTTATTTTTTATATTTGTTCTCGGCATGCTATATACATAGTGTGGTATCATTATCACGGGACGACATGCATATCAGCTATTCAATAACGTAATTGTCGTCAAACCTTTTATCATTCTACTATAAACTCAAAATCTCTTTACCAATAAGGCGCGCTACAATGACTGCACGATATATACTCATTCACATAGCTACAACACAGCCAGTAACTCATTTATACAGCTGAGAGCAATGAGACAACGTGGAGTTAACGAAATTGCCCACCTTTGAAAATGCAAAAAAAGACAATAGAAAAGCCGACGCTATGTGCCGTTTATTATGTTTGAAATAAAAATATCCTGTATATGGAGCATAGACTCTGGAAGTTATGGACCGACGCAATGGCAGTCGCGGTATCTAGACCACAATTAAATAGAAACAATGCAACATGTTTCCTAAACAACGTCGTTTGAAGACACACCATTTAGCCAAGGTCGATATCCTGCTTTCTGGGAAATGTTCACGATGAAGATATGATATGTACAGACGTTGTGAACAGCAAGGTGTTGTTATGTTAGAAAAGGAAATCTAATCAGAAACAATGGCTAACTGCTAATGACAAGAAAGAATAGACCCCCACTAAGATGACGGGACATACCACCGTAGTGTTATATTGTGTTCTGAAATGGATAGAAAGACAAAAAGCTAGACAACGTGATATATCCAATGGTACGTTATTATATATATATATATATATATATATATATATATATACATATATTTATATATATATATATATATATATATTATATATATATATATATATACATATATGTATATATATATACATATATATATATATATATATATATATATACATACATACATACATATATATATATATATATATATATATATATATATATATATATATATATATATACATACATACATATATATATATATATATATATATATATATATATATATATATATATATATATTGAAACACTTTAACATACATTAACACATTAACATGCATTTATATACAATAACATATTAACACACACACACGCACGCACGCACGCACGCACGCACGCACACACAAACACACAAACACACTTACAGTATTATATATATATATATATATATATATATATATATATATATATATAATACCAAATAGATATCATCTGCTAATTAGACGGATTTAGGATTGGCAGTGAGTTGGTCAAGGAGAATGGCCTTGGCCTGCCCCAATTTTGGATTCAAGAGTATATTTGGGGAGGGGGGAATTTGAGGCGTGTTCTCGTTGTTACCCAATGTCACCACTCTTTTTTATGTAGGCGTTCCCGAGAAGAGCCAGCAGCCAACCAGCGTCGTTATCGAGATTCTACACTTAACGTTGTTTTGTCCGATGTAACGTTTCAGTCTAAGTCGTACACACTGTATTTGTCAGAATGTAAATAAACAACCTGTCTAATTCCAGTAACATATAAGCATAACATAAATTCATGCATCGCTTCTCTCAGTTTGAAAACCTGTACATTGAAATTATATTGAGTCTCACTTTGTGACAGCGTAACGGCATTAAAATTCAACGTAAGAGAATCAATACGCTTGATGCAAGAGCGAGAGTCTAAATTATATTAACCAATCGAAGATCCGACGTGAAGAACTAATTATCACCAAGATTGCAACGTACAGTGCCTGCGCCATTAATGCGTGTATGCAATTGCTATAAGAAGGATTGCACCCACTACTACTTGTTAAGATTTTCTGGTAAATGATATCATTGGTGTCGTATACGATATGCGCGAGACATACGGACAGTAAATTTTGACTCTATTTAAAATCGGATATCAGCGAATGCTACCAAAACACCAATTAACAAAATGCTTTTC
This sequence comes from Lamellibrachia columna, assembly GCA_963662155.1. Taxonomy (NCBI): domain Eukaryota; kingdom Metazoa; phylum Annelida; class Polychaeta; order Sabellida; family Siboglinidae; genus Lamellibrachia; species Lamellibrachia columna. The sequence continues at coordinate 42,953,495 of OY759268.1, read as the reverse complement.
TTCATAATTTAGCATTTGTAATAAATGTTTCGTGACCAAACGGTTTCCTTATACAAATAAGCCAACATTTGGTTTTGTTAAGCGATGATACTTTTATGTGGAGACCGAATGTAACGGACGCCTACGACAGAATTAATTTGAAATGTCAAATTACTGATAAAATATTTTTTTCCGCATGCGTGACATTCATGTAGCAGGGCTGAACAGCGTGAGGTAACTATGAAATGTGTGTGTGTCACACCAGATTTTATATGTATGATTATGCCTACTAATTCCCATCAAAGCACCCAACACATAGTGTAAACAAGATTTAACAAGACAAGATTTGCTATCCGAGCCTAAGGCCCAGATGGCAAGTGGACAAGGAAGCCATTGGCTTATCGAGAGTCCAACAATGTTCATCTACTTACAACCCGCCCTCCTGAGATATGTGTCAACCTTGTTTTTAAACATATTCACGCTGCTAGCAGTTACACAATCTGTAGACAATTTGTTTCATTCATTTATTGTCCTCTGTGAGAAAGAGTGCTTCCTGATGTCCATTCTACATTGATCCTTTACTAATTTTACCTCATGTCCTCTAGTTCTGCTATCCTTCTTGAGTGAGAAAAACATATTTCTATCAATATTTTCATATCCATTCAATATCTTAAAAACTTCAATCTGATCTCCTCTTAACCTCCTTGTCTCTAGAGTTGTTAAACCACATTTTTTCAGGCGTTCTTCATAACTAAGGTCTCTCAGTTCTGGAATAATTTCAGTTGCTCCCCTTTGTATGCGTTCAAGCGTATCTATATCCTTCTTACGATATGGTCTCCATGCTTGTATACAGTATTCTAAATGAGGTCTAACTATTGCTTTATAAAGAGGTATAATTAACTTTTTTCCCTTGTATGTTATGTTTCTTCTAATCAATCCAAGAATTTGATTACCCTTTGAAGCTGCAATACCACACTGCTCTGAAACGTTCATATCAGCGCTTATTGTAACTCCTAAGTCTTTTCTTTTACAGTAGTACCCAGAATAGTATCTCCCATTTTATAGTTTATATCCAAGTTCCCATGTCCTGTATGTAGGCGTTTACATTTCCCATAACAACATCTGCCATTTCTCAGACCATTTCACTAATCTGTCTATATCGTTTTGTAAATGTTGTTTATCACCATCAGTATTAGTCTTTCTAAACAGTTTTGTGTAATCCGCAAATTGCAGTACGTTACTTGTTATACTGTCGTCCAAGTCATTGATATATATATTAAGAATAATATAGGTCCTAATACTGATCCTTGAGGTACTCCACTCAAAACCGATTTCCAATTTGAAACTTCTCCATCTACTACAACTCGTTGTCTTCTGTCAGTCAGCCATTGTTCTATCCAGTCAGTTATGCAATCCCCCCGTGGGCTTTTAATTTAAGTAGTAATATTTGATTTGGCACTTTGTCAAAAGCTTTCTGAAAATCTAAGCAGATAATATCTACTGGCTATCCCTCGTCTATCCACTTAGTGATTTCTTCCAAAAAACATAACATATTTGTTAAGCATGACCTCGCTTTAAGGAATCCATGTTGAGATGAATTTAATAATTTATGCTTAACGAGGAAGTCCACCATATGGTCTTTAATTAACCTTTCTAATAATTTACAAATCACTGACGTTAAACTCACTGGTCTGTAATTCTCTGACTTATTTCTCGAACCCTTTTTAAATAATGGTATTATGTTTGCTTTTGTCCATTCAAACGGAACAACTCCCTCTTTTAATGACAAGTTGAATACTCTTGCAAGTGGTATACTGATTTGTTCTACTGTTTCCATTAGTAATTTTGGAGGAATCCCATCCACTCCCGGTGATTTATTATCCTTCATTGCCTTTATTGTCTTAGCTACCATTTCTGGAGTTACAACTAACGGTCCGAAATAGTCAGATTTAGCCTCCTGAAATTTAGCATCAGCAACTGGTAATGAACTAATATCTTTGGTAAACACTGAACTGAAGTAACCATTTAGGTCTTCCGCCATTACAAACCCCTGTGATATATTTCCAGCACTGTCTTGTAGAGGTTCAACCTTGTCTTGTACGTTTTGTTTACTCCTGACATATGCATACAAACTCTTGCTGTCATTTTTTATGTTACATGCTAGTTTTTGCTCATAGCTTCTTTTAGATTGTCTGATTTAAGTTGTAGCTGCATTAAGTGCCTCTTTGTAATTTGCATAGTCTTCTTCCTTTCTGGTACGCCTATAAATCCTCCACATAGTTTGTTTTAACACTATTTTTCTAATAGCCTCTTTTGACAAGTGTTTCTTTCTACAGCGTTTTCCTTGTTTTTGGAAGGGAACAAATTTATCGATGATACTCTCAATTTCATATTTTAGAATATTCCAACATTCAATTGCGGTCTTATTCATCAGCATGTTATTCCAATCTAGCTTTGCTAAGTATTTTCTCATATCTTTGTAGTTACCTTTGTGGAAGTTTCTCTTGTACGTTTTCTTATTTTTACTTTCTGATTTTACATTGATGTCAAAATGTATTTGATTATGGTCACTATTACCCAATGGTTCAAGTAAACGGACGCTAAACTACACAGACTGGCGCAGACGATTGATTGACAGTGTACCATACGATAGGTGTCAACACACTGAACCAGAACAAATCATGACGTTGCTAAATTGCGCAACATCTGTCGACATAAACTCTTTCGTACACTAGACTTTGGCGTCAATTTCGAACATAAATAACGTTGCAATAGGGTAACCCGGAGCATCACGGCAAATGGAGATAAACCCCGTTTATATATGTCAGTAAAGATCAATTAACGTCGAATAGTGGATGATGCTGCTGCCACCTAGTGAACACGTCCAGCGACCGCACTGCAAGACGCCACCTAGCGTACAGTGGACTTAACAGAAATAAATCGGGCAAAAGCAATTTGATTATATTATGCGGCTGGTTCACATAAGTGATATTCCGAAAAATATGTACTCAGAAATATGTGGAAGGGAATGTTACTAAAACAATTCAGTTGTATTTCGTCCTGATTGAATAACTGCATAATAACTATGTGATTTCGGATTCTGGAAAGACACATTTTGTTAAGCCCGGCATGCACGCTGCAACCCGACGCGATATAATTAGATGTATTATGCAGCGAGTCGGGTTGCATCGAGTTGCGTCGGGTCGTAAGGCATGTACACTCTTACGACTGGTATGTTCACTCTTACGACTGGTATGTTCACTCTTACGACTGGTATGTTCACTCTTACGACTGGTATGTTCACTCTTACGACTGGTATGTTCACTCTTACGACTGGTATGAATACACGTAATAACGAAACACAGTTTCTAGCACTGACAGATAACGCACGACTCGATACTCACCAAAACTGACAAGAATCTGGTCGTACGAATACATTGTATGTTACGACCCGATGCAAATCGTTAGGACCCGACGCTAGGCAGCGCGAGATGACCCTTGAATGTGCGGGCGTCACGCAAGATACGTGATACCTTACACATTTACAGGCGTTATTGTGATAACTAGTTTGTATAAAATCACCCAACACAAAGAGTGAATTGACGCTAAATAACACAGTCGCATGCAAATTGTAAACTAGGGAAAGGGATATTTTTGAAAGGATGAACGAAGGGTCTATATGCGCGTGTCTATAAAACAGTGGCATTAGTTCATAAAAGTACACAGAGCTCTAGTCGTAACTCATTAACTGGCCTTATTATCTCCTAGTAAATGGCGAGATCGGCAACTTCATGGCGTTTGTACGTGCCCCAACTTCATGCACCACACGTTCCATGATTGACAACTACATATTACAGTTGTGAATGTTTCACAAACACATTCTTTTTCTATTAATGAATTAATTAAATTTGTTTTATTAATGCATTTGTTAATTTTTCTGTCTAAAAAAATTGTAGATTTCTATTTATTGCTGAGCCCCTCAGCTTTTATTTCCTATATTACACATTGTGATCACTGCAAACGTTCACCATGTTCTATTAATTAATGTGTTTTATTAATCAGTTAATTTCTTGTTACGTCTACAAAATTGGTAGACACATTTTATTGCTGAGCTCTTCAGCTTCCATTCGCTACATTGCACACCATAGGCACAGTTACAACAACAAAAGTCAAAATGCATAACTGTTTATATATTTAAAACCTAGGACTACAAATTTATCAATGTGCCACATTTCGTTATCAAACGTTGAACATAACAGTTTATTACAGTTTGAATACAAATATGCCCCAAGTTGGGGGCTATTTTCTGGGCCATTGTTTAAACTCTATAGGTGTTTTTGTATATATATATATATATATATATATATATATATATATATATATATATATATATATATATATATATATATATATATATACATATATATATATATACATATATGTATATGTTGTCATTAGAAGCTGTTACGACATAATGTTTTTGGTAAAGTTTACAACTGAAATGGAATAGGAAATATGTTATTTAACCGATCATTCAAGAATCCACACTACTAATCTCAGCTACCTACACCATGCAAGGTCCAAATCCAGTCAAGCAACATATTGCAAAATATTGGCTTACTATGATTTACTACAAAAGCAACAAGTCAACACAAACAAAATAAATATATATCTTCAAATGTCAAGTTATTTCATAATTATAACTGCAAGCATGTTTAGGCATAAAGAATAAATAAAGTATTTCGTTTTAGCAGGGGCATGCATGTATAAAAAAACATGTTTACCTTCACTGTTGTTCTTTGTAGACGCATGGTGAAATGGAGGTAGACTATATTTGGTTTCCTGCGTGAGATAAATGTGCCAGAAGACACACTGAATAAGATGAAGGAAGACAAGGTAGGATGTGTGGAAGATCAGTAGGACATGTGGAGGGGAATCAGAAGTAAATTTGAGTAGGGAAAATCAAAAGACAACGCCCCCATTTTTCGTGCCAATAAACTGAAGTATATATATGTATGTACAACGTTGTAAAAACAGCAATGACATATCTAGGATCTTGAAGGGGGGGGGTGTTATATCTTGTGATACAACTGAAATAATAATGGGTCCCGAGGCCAAAAAGTGATCGAGTTGTAATCAGGTGCGTAAATGTTTGTCCAATGAAGTTTTCCAAGTAAGTTGTTTTTGGTTCACGAAATATAACAGAGGACAAATTTAGTCAACCATTAGATTACCTTGCTGCAATTAGTTGTGCAACAGGTTACATACGAAAATTATCAATTGTAAGCCAAAAGGGGGTTTTGGCCCAATGTCTCCCTAAATACACGCCTGAACAGAACCATAAATTTTTAGTTTTGTAAACTTAAAAAAAAAAAATTATTATTTGGTAACCTTCAATTCTTAGTTTTGTTAACCTACACGTCATGGATCGCGTTCCCGCTGAGTCCTTGCATCAGAGCTACGTCATTCATTACAACATGCACACACGCACGCACGCACGCACGCACGCACGCATGCACGCACGCACGCGCACATACACAGGAAATGACCGCTAACATGACACAGTATACCATCATACATCATAGATGTACAAAGTTAACCTCGAAATTTCAGTATGTCTGTTTAATGCAATATATTGATAACTACTGAACCTTTTTCGTAAATTTTCACTGTGATTTATTCATCAGACAAGGTTTATTGCTTGAAAAAATGTGTTCAACCAACTGGTTAGGATTCCCTTACCCAAGCACCAAACCCTGCACCTAACACTAACCCTGGTAAAACACATTAGAAACCTAATGAAAACTCAAATGAATACTTGTGTAAACATTTCACTCAGACACTTTCAGAGTAAGCCCTAGAATTAAACGCCTAATAAATTATCATTGTTTTTTGGTAACTCTTTTGTCCTGTAATGCGTTAAATTCCAGTTCTACAATAACAACTATACAATGGTCATCTATAGTAAGTTAATAACTGTTGACAGCTATGGACAATACTTCCCTTTCACACCATCTTCCCAAGTTTAGAGACCGCATTGCCATGTTCACATTTTGTGAGAGAAGCCAGCCACTAAAAGATCGGGCCATCGTGAGAAAGTCCCCAGTACTGAACCGACTGAGGCAGAAACTCAAACTACTTTCTTCCAACAGTAACACTACAGACCCATCACCGGAGAGTGCTGGCAGTAAGTTTGAACTCGGATAGGAACCAGGATGGCAGGTAACTGTCATGCTTAAAAAAATAAGGGAGGTCAAAATCGGTTTTATCTAAAAAGAGGGGAAAACGGAAAACCACTTACGTGCCAGATGAGGGGGCGGTAGTAGACCGGTGGACCTCTCGACAGGTACAACCAGTGACGATGTTTTACAGATAGCGCAGGACCTGCTTTTCCCAGAAGGGCAAAGTAACTTAAGAAAAGTTGAAAGTGTCACCTTAAGTTTGATAGATTATCGGGAGAATTGTATGTATGCTAACGCAACGGTTGGCACTATTTTTCTGGCCACGAAATTGCCCAGATTGATATTCCATGTCCGCGTGGAAAAAACGATGTTTGCCGATGGATCCAGCAACAGTCGACGTGCCGACCATCTTGGATGAACCGAACACTTCAGGAATTCACAGCAACAAAGATCATAAGTGCAACTGAGCAGGCATATTCACAGATTGTTTGTAGAAGCTATTGGCTGCGCAACAGTGCATTTATTTTAGAGTTTAGCAGACTATGCAATGGGTCACGAATTCATGGCTATTTTTTTTAAAACATATAAGGCGGCTCATTCTTCGCTGCTCGATACACCAGGCGATGATGACGACGTCATCTTCCACCAAAACGATCAATTGTTTGGCGCATACGATGAGGAATATATGACTGATACCATTCCCCTAGAAACGACATTAATGGTTCACCGAGGTCATGCTTTAGAGGACCTCATAGCGAATGTGTAGATGCCACAGAGAATCCAATATCACAGACCATCAACGTGACCTGCATTTGTCCAATAGTTGCACCATCAGACGAATACATTGCCCGCTAGCCTTTCCACCAATACTGTGTAAATAATGCCTAAAGGAACACTTTAATGTGTGGACACATTATGAGTGGATTTTTTCATAATTGGAGTCATATGCCAGTGGCAGACTCATATATTGGATTGAATGAATGAAATAACGAATCCTTTTTTCAAAAAATAGAAAATTTAAGTAATTATGTCAATGCTACATTACATAACTACACAGTTATCGAAAATGGGCAACGAAAGGTGCAATAGATATATTACCAGCCCTATTTCAGTGCGCCGAGAGATATATGACTTAGCAATAGATCAGGGCATTTTGCATCAATGTGACAGAAGGCGGGTATAGAGACAAGCGATATTGGAAGAGAACAAACCACTTTTCTCTTCGAACGAAACATGATGTCTCTTACATGTGCAAACACATAAAGGATCCAACACGTGTCCACACTAGTATTTTGTTTAGTGCTTCTAGAAATTATAAGAGTTGACATTGGTCATCATAATAACAACAAGGACGGAAGTTTAAAAAGCAATACCTGATTCAAAAACAACAAAATGATTGAAAGTGTCCAAGCTAGTCATGTACAGTCATTACATACTTAGGATGGCGTATGATGCATATTATGAGCTTTACAATTATCTGAATGCTAGTATTATACGAAACATGCGTTTGATATTTTAGCGATGCCACATCCTTTTTTGTCACAAAGGCACATACTTATAACAGCATATTGCATATACCCCGGACATACTGGCCATAGCAAATAAAGACATCAAAATCATTATATAGTAACAATGTGAAGCATGTAGGAACATTTGATTTATTGATAAAGAAATAACTCAAACGAATCCATTGTTAATAGTGATGAATGTTCGTTTGTTAACTACGGAAACTCACACAAATTAGGCAAATCTCTAAACATGTTTATAACTTTACTGCGAACATGCTGAAATAGGAACACATAAAGGAGACTATTGACACATGAATTGCAAAACACAGTCCAAACTGCAGCAAATTTAAGCAAGGACGGTGCATTGTATGTCTTCCCCATAATTGTTGCAACAACATACACAGCCGCAGGAATTGTTAGAACGAGATACGCCAGACATATAGTCAACACGTTTCTGCCAGAGCGAATCGACTTGGAAGTCAGAGACGGGATGTTTCCGACGATGTCAATATGTCCTCCGATTGAATTAGTTTGCGCTGCGATTTGAGGGTGAGTTCGCGCTATGGTGCCAAATATCTTTGAAGTGGCGTAAACTATTCCGGTAATAGGCAATACAAGTCCGAATGTAAGACAAAATACCAATAACATTGTTACACCAGCTGTACGTTTTGAAGCAACTGGCAATCCACATGCACATATGTCAATGTTACATGAGACAATCTGAGGGGATAGTGCTGTGGCTATCATTGCTCCACACACCCAAATTACAGCTATTATAAAATAGCAACGACCTCTAGTAAGGACTTGTTCATAATGGAACGGTTTCGTTACAGCAACCATCTTGCATACGGTCACCCAGCATAGACTGTGCATTGAGTTGAAGTTGAACCAAACCGAGCAAATTATGTTAATCTTTGGAAGGTATTGAACCATGTTACGAACGTTTGGTGTTGCTTTCGAACACACGGCGGCACTGATGGGCATCGCTGTACATCCGTTGGCGAGATCAGAAAGCGTGAGCGAGAGCATGAAAAGCGTCGTGCGATCTTCGCGCAGTTGTGGATTTCTGACGATTACTGCGATCACGATAACATTCAGCGTTATATTGAGTATAATCACTATACTGATGATCACAGTCTTGATATTGTCGGAATCAGTTATATCCATTTTGAAATGTCCATTCAAGCACGTTCACATCCTTCCTCCGAATGTGGAATTACCAAAGACGTAGCATTCTCGCGATCTGTAAAAATCAACAACTACAATTCATTGGTTTGTCAAGATACATTGCATTTTTATTGAGCCGGTATTTAGTTGCCCTGTGTGACTACGAATGTTGCACAGTTCACCACGAACGGCCTCGTGTAGCCTGCGTACAATCTGAATACAATAAATTATAAATTATGATGAAACTAATTAGCAGACTGATGACTAGATTAATGTTCATGTGATATTGATTACCAAGTTTTGTAATTAATGCTACAAAAGCATTAAAAGGAACTATTCATTGTGTCAATTCTCATCAACGCAAAAACTCCGTAGTAAATATTAGTGCATCACTACAAAAAAATGTATTTCCAGGTATTACAAATACTAAATACATCACTCTTTTATTGACATGGAGTGGTTTATAACAAATATGCATTCGTGTAAACATAATACAGTTGTATCCAAAGACGAACCTCCACATTGAGGCAGCGCCACGTATTTATTTTTCTATAATAACGAAATACTAACGTTTCGATGGTGTATACAAGATTAGTGCTTAAAACGAAAACGAAAGTACACGGCGCGTTGCTTGAATAACATACTACATAAATATGTTTTGCATATTTTATGTGCGTACTATCGTCCGACTGTCATTGTCGGTTGCATCACATTGTATGACAAGCCTCACCTGCAGTTGGGGCATGCATGGCAGATATCAGTATTACCCCCATACGTTGACATGCTGAACATTTGATTCCTGCCCATATCGAATAACGCTAAATTGGAAGAATGTCCGATTTTGTCCAGATTCACATATTCCAAAACGAAATATGTCATGGTGCTTTCCGTGTGAATACTGCACAACTGAAGTATCGATAGAGACAGTCGGGAATAATACGTGGTGCCTCTGGTGCATAACATAGCATTAATACATTGAAATTGCGTTATATTGTCGACGGAAGTACAAGTAATTCGCGCGAATTTTACTTTGCGCTCAAATAATAGGCGCAGTGTCATTCTGCGTGCTGGTGTGCTTACCAAGTGAACACATGTACAGCACACAACACATCACTAGGCCTGGCACTTACCGTTTGAAGCCAAACAACAAACAGTGTGTCATATGCCGTGCTGTTTACCAAGTACGTATTTAGCACTGAACGCAAGTTGATTTGTTCAGGTACCACTACCACAGTGCAACAACTGCAGTAGCCAGATACAAAAATGGTGTGAGACAGAATCAGGTGTCATAAACATCCGCTAATTGGTATGCCAGCTCTTCAACGATTGGCCAGACATTCAGAGTGTCCGTTTCACGTGCCAATATGGACGGAACCGTGCTTCGCGATCATTAATCACCACTGACCATCACCTTACATTCGAAACCTATTGTACACCTTCATCTTCAGGTGCCCTGTTTGTTTCCTTCGTGATCTTGACCCTCCAGCTCGTACTAACACAGATGTCGTTTAATATACGTGTTATACTCTTTCCTACCAGGCTGGATTATATTTGTTTTGCCGTCAGTTATTCCCGTTATCACTACATGTTCTTTTCCGATTTTGCGCGTAATTTTTCTTTTATCGTTGGCTAGTGTTTCAGAATGTTCTATAAATGCTTCCTTTCCGTCAATGTGTATCGACTTAATGATTTATGCATTTACCCAATTGTTTTACACTTTCATAGGAGGTGCATTTACACATACTTGACTAAATTTGTGTAGAGATTCGCAACAAACAGAACATAATTGACCGAAATAAAATGGATCAACTATATAGTCAAAGCTCAGTACATATGCATGAACACTGGTAGATTTACAGGAATGCAAACACATACGTTCACACAACACCTGTCCTGGACACACTAAGTAGACAAGAACATGGTGATATCCAAGGTGGAATAGGTCTCATCTTCATGGATGGCAGCCTATGAAACATAGCTAGGCAGACTTGATGTCAGCCAGAGGCGACATGTTCAAATAATAGGTATACCAGAGGCGTCTCTGTGCAGGAATGATATCGAACCACTATCACAAAGAAGACAAGTTGGTGCACCCGCCACGTTCCACTGGATATTCCATGGTGACGCATCAACACTACTCATATTCCTCCAGAAAAACCACCAGGGCATCAAGATCTCACCACAGAGCTGCTGTGGCAATTCCATCCACACACACTACTGGCCGTAAGAGGGCATTCTTACCAAATGCCTTATGCCTCTAAAATGAACCCTCAGAGGAAATAGTTGCATTCAGGGAGGGATACGAGTTCAGTGCAGGAGTCAACGCATTTCTTTGTGCCTAGCTTCAGTGCCCGCACACACAATGAAGATGTACAGCTGATCTGCCAAGGAAGAAGTACACATGAGCAAAACATACAACTTGTAGATGAGAAATGGACAAGGACGCAGTTGTCGATAATGCTTCAAAATTTCTTTTCCGCTCTTATCAGATATCTCATCAGATATCTGTCAAATTGATTTATGAATATATTCAATATTTTTGTTCCATTCATTTATCGGATTGTATTCTGCACACATTAACAAACATGCACCAATACATGCATCGTCTTTACAAGCATCGTTTCTTTCTTAGGAATATCATGCACACTGCATGACATTCTTTAGAAAGAAACGATGGTGTTAAGATCACGTTTGTATGGATATGTATGATTTATAAAGTGAGAAGTGTTGTTTCAGTGTTGATATCACAACTTCCAAACAACAACTAAATCCAGGCTAATCAAAAATATAAACCAGCACCTCAATAGTTTTGGCTGGATAGGATATGGAAAATGTCACTAAAGTCGGTTATCCTCAACATGTGTTGTAATATATGGTATATCGTGGCGTAATGACTCGTCCGATAGATGATGGCAGTATTGGAAGGACAATATCACAAAGAAACATGTAGTTCATTTCAAAAAAGGAAGCCAACCCCTGCCACATATTTCTGGTAAAATATCCATACTAAATATGTATGTGTGTATATGCGTGTACACACACACGCGTACGCGCACGCGCACACGCACGCACGCACGCACGCACGCACGCACGCACGCACGCACGCACACACACACACACACACACACACACACACACACACATAAAATGAAAATTTCATAGCAATCCGTTGAGAGGAAATGATTGCTCACATCACACAGTATACCATTATACATACACAAATTTAACCTCGAAATTTTAGTACACCTGTTTAATGCAATATCTTGAAAACTACTGAACAGATTTTCATAAACTTTTCACTGTGACCTATTCATTAAAGAAGATTTATTGCTTGAAAAAATGTGTTCAACCAACTGATTAGGATTCCCTAACCCTAGCACCAAATCCTGCACCTAACACTAACCGTGGTAAAACACATTACAAACCTAATGAAAACTCAAATGAATACTTGTGTAAACATTTCACTTAGACAATTTCAGAGTAAGCCTTAGAATTAAACGCCTAATAAAGTATAATTATTTTTTAGTAACTCCCCTGTCTTGTAATGCGTTAAATTCCAGTTCTACAATAACAAATATATATGTGGTCATCTATAGTAAGTTAACAACTGTTGACAATGTAACTGTACACACACACAAACACACACACGCACGCACGCACGCACGCACGCACGCACGCACGCACACACACACACACACACACACACACACATATATATATGCGGACACGGTGAGAAACAGCAAAGCAGGTTGGAGACAGTGTCACAAAATAAATAAATGTATGCAGAGATGGGGGAATAGGAGAAGGCAGTCTCATTTCTAAGGCTTGTATCACGAAGTCCACAGCGAGCTGCTTCATTTAACAGATTGGAAACTCTATTCTCTTTGTTCAAATCTTTATCAAATTAGTAGCGAAGATGGAAACGACAGCTACGTAAACAAGTAACCGGAAGTTGACCAGACCGGGCTTTCAGGGGCAATTAGCCAATCGGAGACACGGAATGCGGTCACGAGGGCAACCATAGCTGTCAGGAAATCCTCATTAACATGCATATTTGAAGGAAAGTCTTTATCGAAAATGATGTTAACGAATAGAAATCCAACTTTCCGGTGATATCTGACATGGCGCGCTCGAAAAAAGTTTACTTGGAGTACTCTTGAAGAGAAAATGGACCATTTTCATGCTTAAAACAATACATTAAAACGAAGTTTCATAGGTGTCACATTCAAAGTGTAATTCGAACTCCAATATCATTTACTATTGTGGAACGATTCAGCGTCCAGCATTCAAGAGCGAATTGGCACGCTACCTTCTGATCACAAGCACTCGACCAGCCAGGCAGAGAGACGTCCGGCATTCAATAGCGAAGTGGCCTTTCCGATCATAGGCCCTCGACCAATCTTGCAGAGCGGCGTTATCATCAGCATTCACTAGCCATGAATACAGCTTGTACTCCCCGCCGTCTCAGATAGGCGAAGTGACGACTCGGCTCTCGATCCAGTGACGCAGCCAGGCGACACGCCGGCCGGCACAGCCTACGGCCACATCACAGCTTTTGGACCTACCCCCTACATGTTCATTCATGACTTTTTACAAGCCAATCCCGTTCAAACAGATTTCCTCAGAAATACATAAATAATAAGGTAAAGTAAGATATATATTCAAGCACAACCACGACCAAACGTTCAACATCAAACTAAATGAATACATAGTAATGGCGTGATTGTGATTATGCCTAAGTGGCAGCATACCTTTCCTTCAAAGGTTCAAACATAAAATTAAGGTTCTTAGCCCCCAGTCCTCAAACATTTGTAAAAAAAATACTTAATTCCGCACATTATTGCAATCTATCATAGTTTATCATTAAGGTAAACTATAAAACAATTACACACACCAAAGATCACTAAAATTACCGATTCGTTAATTTTGTAAAGTGGTAAACAATCTTACATAGCCACGTCCTTCCTGTGCATCAAACTATTATTAAGATGTACAATTCTATGCCATCACGGTGGCACCGTTCATTCGAACATACAATAAAGTCGCATTACATAAATCATTAACAAGTTATATTTTAGAACACCAGTGACCTATAATATCCTACAATTAAGCCAGTTGACGTTGTCTCGACACACCACATTTTAACCAGGTAAGTTACAGGTAAATACAGCACTGATTGCTAGATCAGGGAAACTGTAATATATATATATATATATATATATATATATATATATATATATATATATATATATTAAAGGTAAATGTTAGGGTTAGGGACCTACCCCCTACATGTTCATTCATGACTTTTTACAAGCCAATCCCGTTCAAACAGATTTCCTCAGAAATATATATATATATATATATATATATATATATATATATATATATATATATATATATATGTATATATATACATACAACATACATCTACCAACGTCTTACGTATCATTGCATATATCACATTGTCTGGTGTCTTCTGTTATTAGCCATTGTACGCCTGGTATATTTACCTGTCAATTGGTAATTTAAACCCATTTCAGAAAGAAATATAACAGTACGGTGGTGTGTCCCGCCATTTTGGTGCGGTTCGTTTCTTTCTTTTTATTAGCATGTATTAGCAGTACGTTGTTATTAGCAGCAGATTTTTATTAAATTTCCTCTTCTAACACAATGATGCATTACTGTTCATAATGTATATGCATATTATGATATTTTATCGTGAAAAGGGTGGAGCGTAATTGCGTGCAGGATATCGACAATGGATAAATGGTGTATCTTCAAACGACGTCATTAAGGACGTCTTAGTGGCGTTGTGTCTCTTTTATTGTGGCCTAGATGCCACGACCACCTTTCCATTGTTATTATTGCGTTGTTATTCCAGCACAAACATAATAAACGGCGCATAACGTCGGTTTTTAAATCGTCGTTTTTGCACTTACAAAGGAGGGTAATTTAGTTAACACCTTGTTGCCTCATTGCACTCAGATGTATAAATAAGTTCCTGGCAGGAAATAGGAAACAGGAAATAGTGTCCAGTGTCAGTGCTATGTTTACGGGAATGAATATATTCCTCGCAACCATTGCGGCGTGGCTTATTGCTAACCAGATTTTGGATTTATATTAGAATGGACAGGTCGGACATGAGTCAGGGAATGCAATAGCTGATAATAGTGATGTGCTTGCTGTCCCATGATATTGATACCGCGCTATATGCAAAGCATGCCAACAAATAAAATAAATGAAATTTTTAAATAAGTTGACAACTATTTTACAAGGTGCTGAAAAAGTGTACTACAGTAATTGATTGGAAAAAACACCGCAATGCCATAAATGGAACATGGAAAGTCTTAATTTCGGTAATCAAAATAAATCTAAATCGTAGTCCATTTCCATACAATTTTGTAACTGAAAATAGAAAAATATCAAAACAAAAAAGACATTTTCAAAGGTTTCAACGAATTCTTTGGCAATATTTTACCAAATCTCGCCAAAAACATCAACACATCGATAAATAAAGGATGAAGAATTCATGACTATGGGCATGCGAATAAGGAGGCATCCACGTTCCTTCACCATATTGATGAACACGAATTGTTGATTGTTGTGAAAAATAAAAAAGTAAAATCCTCTACGGTTACGATTGTATGTTGTGAAGAAGGTAATTTCTCACATAGCTATGGCTTTTACGCATATTTGTAGCACATCATTCGAAATAGGTGTTTTTCAGATGATATGAAAGTGGCAAAACTTTTTCCTGTCTATAAGACCAGCCACAAAAAAATATTTACCAACATCTCTATATTGCCGCAGTTCTCACAAATTCTAGACAAACTCTTCGATAATAGATTGGAAAAATCCATAGAACAAAACAGAATACTAAGTGACAGCCAGTGTGGTTTTTGGAAAAAACAGATGTGCAACTTTGGCTTTATTTGTGATGACCGAGGAAATAACAAAAGCAATTGACAACGAAAAAGCTTCGATAGCTTTTTTAAGACTACGAACACCCCATGTTCATAGTCTTGAAGTTTTCGACACTGTTAATCATAATTTACTAATAAAAAATTAGAAAGGAAAGGTATTCATGGTAAACTACTTAAATGTTTAGTTAGCTACTACATAAAAAGGACACAATATGTCTGCATTGGTTATGTAAAATTGGATATCTTTGAAGTAGTATGTGGCGTGCCACGAGGTTCAATACTTGGATCGAAATTATTTTATGAATATAAATGATTTATGTAATGTTACCAGTAAACTCAAATATGTACTGTTCGCGGATCACACTAAAATATTTTATAGTGCTGATACTCTATAATTGTTTAGTAACATAATTAGTCAAGAGATGACTAAACTCTACAGTCGGCTTGCAGTTAACTAACTGTCTCTTAATATTAACAAAACTAATTACATGGTATATGGAAAAGGAAGATATGGCCATAACGGTATATATATATATATATATATATATATATATATATATATATATATATATAAGAAAGAAATTAACCCCACTAAGATGGCGGGACACACTATTGTAGTGTTATATGTCTTTCTGAAACGGATTATATATACATATATATATATATATATATATATATATATATATATATATATATATATATATATATATATATATATATATATATATATATATATATATATATATATATTATGTATTAGCAGTACGTTGTTATTAGCAGTAATGTCTGATTATATTTCCTCTTCTAACACAATAATGCATTGCTGTTCATAATGTATATGCATATGATATTTCACCGTAAAAATGTCGGAGCGTAATTG
Organism: Lamellibrachia columna; assembly: GCA_963662155.1. NCBI lineage: Eukaryota > Metazoa > Annelida > Polychaeta > Sabellida > Siboglinidae > Lamellibrachia > Lamellibrachia columna. The sequence goes on along the minus strand of OY759268.1, from coordinate 42,936,856 downwards.
CGTGCAGGATATCGACCGTGGCTAAAATAATGGTGTGTCTTCAAACGACGTCGTTAAGGACATCTTAGTGGCGTTGTGTCTGTTTAATTGTGGTCTATATGCCGTGACTACCATTGCGCCCGCCACCATCTAAGAAAGATGGTGTCGTTAACTATGTTTTCTTTGATCAGTGACTTTTACTTACTTAGACGCTGATGCTGGACCCGCATGACATCGTTATTACCGGCGATTTGAATTGCCATCTTGACATTGTATCAGATCCTGAGCACGGTATTTTTTAGAAAGACTCGCTGACCTAGTTACATATGCCACACAGAGTAAAGGTCACCTTCTGGGTGTAGTTATCTTTCGAAACCACGGTGCAATAGTAACTATACGACAGAGTTATGCAATCCATCTGGTGATCACATGACCATCAAATTCTTTGTAAATGCCAGAGAGCCCGCTCGAGTGCGCAAAGATATAGTTTTGGCGACTGCGTCATATACGCCTTCCCGATTTCAAACGTGATTCTACCTCTTTACAATAGGATATGAACAGTGACGCACCCGTTAATGACATTGTTGCGACATACAGCACTGGTTTACGTCGGATTGTTGACAAACAAGCCCTCTGCGTAAGACGACCATTACATTGCGACCAGACTGTCCGTGGTATACTGACGAGGTTCGGGACGAGAAACAGCGTCGACGGTGAGCTGAGCGCACGTGGCTGCAAACTCGTCTTGAGGTACATCGGCAGGTGTATCGCACACAATGCGTCATCTTCAACCGCATGCTTGTTAACACAAAAAAAACTACTACACGGCTAATATCGCCAATTATAAAAATGACCTGAAACAACTATTTAACATCAAAAGAAACCTCATGGGTAACAATGACATAACGACAATGCCATCATATGTGTGCCCGGTGGACATGGCGCAACTATTTGGTGATCACTTTATTGAGAAAGTATCGAACATCAGGAAAGACATCGTCGACTGAGGTGAGGATCGGTCGCACACTACGATGGCCGCTATGAGCAACGACGCGGTATTCGGTGGTGTCCCACTAGTCTGCTTTGAGACAGTCACAGAATCGGACGTCAAACGATTAGTTGCATCCGCTCCGGTTAAATCGTGCGAATTATATCCAAAACCAACGTGGCTGCTAAAGCAATGTTCACATGAGTTAGTGTCACTAATCACCGCTACGATAAACGCGTCTCTTACCACATCAAATGTACCTGCTGATTTCAAGCATGCAATCGTTAAACCACTTTTGAAAAAAACCTACGCTGGATAAAGACATCTTACATAACTACCGCCCTGTGTCGAACTTGCCATTTGTGTCGAAATTGGTTGAAAAAGTGGTTGTAAAACAAATTAGCACACACATTGATAAAATTGCTTTGCGTGACCCTTTTCAATCTGCATATCGTCGCGGCCACTCTACAGAAGCAGCGCTACTCCGTGTAAAAAATGACATCGCCGCGACACTGGACAGAAAATGTACAACAATCCTCGTGATGCTTGACTTGTCGTGCGCATTTGATACAATCGACCATAAGTTGTTGATGACTCAACTTGAGCACTCACTCGGCTTCACCGACAAGGCGCTTGCGTGGCTACAATCGTACATCAACGAACGGTATCAGAAAGTGGCAGTGGGAAGCGCCGAGTCGGCTGATTCAATCTTGATGTATTGGGCCCTAAATTATATTGCATGTGCACCAAACCTATCGGAGATATTGTCGCTAGACACGGTATGCATTATCATTGTTACGCTGACGACACTCAAATCTCCCTCACGGTTGAACGAGATGAATCCATTGTGGCGGCACTGAAGAAAGTGGAATTTTGTATAGCGGAAGTGGCTGCATGGTTGACCAAAAACCTGTTAAAATTAAACAGAGAGAAATCTGAGGCGATCGTCTTCTTCCCAGCGAAGCAACGTGACAGTCTGCCTGCCGACGTATGCATTACAGTAGCCGGTCATCGAATTCAACCTTCATCGTGTGCGCGCAATTTGGGTGTGCAGTTTGATAGCAACATGAAAATGGAACACCAGATGGCCAACACTGTGAAAAGTTGCAACTATCAGATAAGAAATATTGGGCGAATACAAATTTAACAAAGATTGCCATCCCAAACAACAAGTTCCAGGTGGCAAGTGGACAATGAAGCCATTGGCTTATCGAGAGTCCAACAATGTTATCATGTATGTATAGCCCGCCCTTATCAGATATCTGTCAATTCCGTTTTTAAACATAATCACACTACCAGCATTAACAAAATAATTTGGCAGTTTGTTCCATTCATTTATCACTCTCTGTGATATGAGTACTTTATCATGTCCAACCTACACTGCTCCTTAACCAATGCTGCTTTGCGTCCTCTGGTTCTACTGCCTTCTTTAAGTTTGAAGAACATGTTCCTATCAACATCCTCATAACCGTTCACTATTTTAAACACTTCTATTCGGTCTCCTCTTAGTCTCCTGGTCTCTAGTGTTGTCAAACCACATTGTAATAATCGGCTTTCATAAATAAGGTCTCTAAATTCTGAAATCATTTTAGTTGCTAGCTCTTTCTAGCTTGTCTATGACGTTTTTACGATACGGCTTCCATGCTTGTATACAATATTCCAAACGTGGTCTAGCTATTGCTTTGTACAGGGGTACAAATAGCTGTTTCTCCTAGTACGTGATAGTTCTCCTAATTAGCCCTAGAATTTTATTTCCATTCGAAGCAGCAGCAATCCCACATTGCTCAGAAACTTTCATGTCAGCACTAAATATTACTCCTAAGTCCTTTTCTTGTGTGGTTCTACCTAGTACAGCATCCCCCATTTTATATTCTTCGTCCATGTTTCCATGTCCTATGTGTACGCATTTACACTACCCAAAATTGAATAACATTTGCCATTTTTCTGACCATTTAACTAATTTATCTAAATCATCCTGTAAACTTTGTTTATCTGTATCATTAGTAACCTGTTAGTGTCATCTTCCAAATCATATGTACCCCTCTCAAAACAGATTTCCAGTTTGAAATCTCAGTATCTACTACCACTCTCTGTCTTCTGTGTGTAAGCCACTTTTCTATCCAGTTGATTACATCATTACCTGTACCATGGGCTTTTAGTTTAAGTAACAATCTTTGATGTGGCACTTTATCGAAAGCTTTCTGAAAATCTAAGTAGACAACATCCACTGGTGACCACACGGCCACATCCGATCGAAGAATCATGAAAGATACTTGTTCACGCACTAGCGACATCACGTTTATATTTTGGAAATTCACTTTTTTATGGACTCCCACAGACGGCGCTGCAGCGTTTACAAAAGGTACAGAACTATGCTGCTCGCCTCATTACCCGTACAAGGAAATATGAACACACTACACCTGTGTTGCAGCGTTTACATTGGCTGCCCGTTAATTTGCGACCAACTTATAAAGTGCTTTTACGAACTAAAAACTAATATTGCAACTATTCATTATTTTATATACATGATTGAGATGAGTATTGTTTATACATGTTTGCACTAGCAATGTATGTATATACACTGCATACATGTAATGTTAGAAATAAATGCATTATTATTATTACTTAGCTTCTTGCACATTGTTGACGATATGCATTCACATGGTAAGCTGTACGCCAATAGCGGAATATCATGTGTTTGATCGTTAGAGGTCGGTCGAGTATATACGCAATACATCTCGATATCGATTGTCGATGGAAGCACAACTTGTACTTTAAATAAGAGAGTCGGAAATAATTAGTTTAAAAAAATACATCGTACCAACAATGACGCTCACTGGTATTAAACAGAAGTCACAATGTTACATCGTACCAATAATGACGTTCACTGGTATTTAACGTACCAACAATGGCGTTTACTGTGTTAAACAGAATGTCACAATGTTACGTCGTACCAGCAATAACGCTCACTTGTATTAAACAGAAGTCACAATGTTACATCGTACCAATAATGACGCTCATTGGTATTAAACGTACCGACAATATCGTTTACTGTGTTAAACAGAATGTCATAATGTTACGTCGTACCAGCAATAACGCTCACTGGTATCAAACAGGAGTCACAATGTTACATCTTACCAGTAATGACGCTCACAGGTATTAAACGTACCAACAATAGCGTTTACTGTTTTAAACAGAATGTCACAATGTTACGTCGTACCAGCAATAACGCTCACTGGTATTAAACAGAAGTCACAATGTTGCATCGTATCAATAATGACGCTCACTGGTATTAAACGTACCAACAATAGCGTTTACTGTGTTAAACAGAATGTCACAATGTTACGTCGTACCAGCAATAACGCTCACTTGTATTAAACAGAAGTCACAATGTTACATCGTACCAATAATGACGCTCATTGGTATTAAACGTACCGACAATATCGTTTACTGTGTTAAACAGAATGTCACAATGTTACGTCGTACCAGCAATAACGCTCACTGGTATCAAACAGAAGTCACAATGTTACATCGTACCAGTAATGACGCTCACAGGTATTAAACGTACCAACAATAGCGTTTACTGTGTTAAACAGAATGTCACAATGTTACGTCGTACCAGCAATAATGCTCACTGGTATTAAACAGAAGTCACAATGTTGCATCGTACCAATAATGACGCTCACTGGTATTAAACGTACCAACAATAGCGTTTACTCTGTTAAACAAAATGTCAAAATGTTACATGACAACGCAAACATCGACTTGTCTGACGTTTGCCTAACTTCTAACGCGATATACCAAGCGTTGGCAGAGATGCGCCATTATCTCAGCGCAAAACAAAAGATCCGCGCTAATTACTCGTTTTACTTCCTTCGGCAATTTCACGCGATTTCAATATATTAATGTAATGTTATGTCATGTTATGCACGAGAGGCGCCACGGGTTATTCCAGACTGTCTCTACTGACACTACAGTTGTGCATTATTCATCCGGACGGCTCCATGACAGATTTGGTTTTGCAATACGTGAATCTAAACGAAATCCGACATTTTGCCCACCTAACGATACTTCGATATGGGCAGGAATCAAATATTCAGCGTATCGGCATATAAGTGCAAGAGTGGTATTGGTTCTTTGTTCAGCCGTGCATACTCCAACTACACGTTTGCCTTACTATGCAATGTTACGTTATCGACCATGACAGGCAGACGACAGTATGACAGTATGACAGTATGACAGTATGACAGTATGACAGTATGACAGTATGACAGTATGACAGTATGCACATCAAGTACAAAAACATGTAACATTGTACCACATTTGTTGACATAATATCGTTTAGTACGCGCACTAAACAAAAAAAAAATAATACTTGTAATAATAATTAATCATTATTAGGTCTGTTTTTTTATAGTATATTAATATGTTTCTAAGAAAATAAACAAGGATGGTCGCAACGAGAGTTACCAAACTTGGTGTTAACACATATACATTGTTGACACATACTTTTTATATTGTACCGCTCAATGTATTGCTTACAGTTTGTTTTGTTTAGTGGTTGTTTTAGTTTTACTTTAGTAGAATATCATATAAAGCCAGCATAATTTTTTTACGAATTATTGTGTTAATTGTTGGAATAAATTAATGTTTCCTAACCTAACGAAGAATTGTTTCGTATACATGTCTTCATTAATTGCTTTAATGTCTGAGCGACACTCTGACTTGTTGATGTACGCATTGGCATCATGTCATTTAGACGCAAGTCTGCTGGAAACTTTGAGTAAGCGTTGGGTCATTATCTGGGCATAACAGTATTTTGATATGTTGAAATGCGGACATCAGCATATCAGCAGTTATAGGGTATTGATCGTTTACAATCGCGGATAAGTCATGAACATGCACGCATGCACGGATGAACGCAGGCACAGACGCACGGAAGCAGGGACGCACGCCCACAAACACGCACACACATACACAAAAAACACGCACGCGCGCCACACACACACACACACACACACACGCACGCACGCACGCACGCACGCACACACACATCGCATTATTCATAACGTGTAAGCTATGTGCAACTTACAGCTATAATTGAAATGTTGTAAGTTGTGTACAAGAATGGTTAAGTCTCACTTGCACATACACATCAAAACATTTATTGTTTGCAACTTGTGTACAATCATGGACAATTCTAACATGTCACAGTATTATTTGAACGTAAGTTGTGTTCAATAATTATGTTAATATCTGACAGACACTGTGACTTGTTGATGAACACGTTGTCTGCTGGTAACATTGTTGAAATGCGGACATATGCATCGCGGTATTTATAGGGTAATAATTGTTTACAATCGTGCATAAGTCTTGAACACGCACGCACGAACGCTCGCACGCAAGCAAGCACGCACGCACACACAACAGTATTCTTAGCGGTAAGTTATGTGCAACTTACAACACTAATTTAAATGGTTTAAATTGTGCACAACAATGAACACGTCTCACTTTGTTTGCAACTTGGGTACAACTTGTTTACAACTTGTGTACAACTTGTGTACAAGCGTGCATAATTCTAACACGTCACAGTATTTAGAGGATGTACGTTCATAAACAATACATGACTAAATCTTACACATACACGCCGACGGTAAGTTGTGCACAGTAATGGATAATTCTTACACATACACATTACAATATTCAGAACAGCTGGATATATCTCGTAATTTACACTACTGTTATGATCACTAATAATCTTATCGTGGTCACATGCGCATGTGTCACTGACAGCGTTTACGATAGATTACTTCCTTGCGTGGCAAAGTTAGTTATCCAGCTATGAAATTAAATACATCGACGGCAACATTCATGAGAAGATCAATCAATATTAGATCAAACTGTTTAATGCTAGATATCGCAATGTTTTGTTAATATTACGCGTTTGAGTAGATTGAGCTTACGGAAATCACATACTTAATGTGACCTAATTCAAAACGACAATGTAGCTAAACAATGTTTTCCTCAGATATAGTTTAATCGGTATAAAGAAGTGGGCTTGAACAAGTGGTTGTCGTGATGGACGTGGGGTGCATTTCAGAACAAAATAGAAAGCTGTTACACACGCTGTTATATAGCGATTGGTGGATATTCTGCGGTTATATATAGGTTGGTGTTATTGGTGACGTGTCAGGCAGCATGATTCTAAACATTCCTTGAACATTTGTGCAGCTTTTTGACGCACCGAGCGGAAAAGGACCAGATAAAGTAAACTATTGACAAAGGAATTACACATAGCAATCCAACATGCTACAAAACCATATGAAGTCGACACACTGTGAAAACCCCACATCAGTACCTCGACGCTATATACAAGAGCAGGAATCGTAAGAACAACGACTCCAGCACATATAAGGAGCACATTTTTACCGGAGCGTATCGATGTTACGGCCAACGACGTGATGACTCCGGTCGCAACGTTGTTTCCTCCGATCGAATGCACTTGCGCCGTGATTTGAATGTGGGTTCGGACGATCGCACAAAATATTCTCGAAGTTGCATAAACAGTACCGGTCAGAGCGATAGCAAGGCCGACCAGGAATATCATTCTCGCTACAGAACCGGAATTAGGCAAAACCGAAGGTACGCACAACACGTCGTTCCATGTTACGTTTAAGCGACTGCCGCCAATGATTGCAAGCAGGCCTCCTGTCAGCCAAATGAATGCAATTATGGTGTAGCACCGAGCTTTAGTGAGGAGCTGTTCGTACTGAAGAGGTCTCAGTATGGCGACCATCTTGCACACGGTCACCCAGCAGAGACTGTGCAGCGAAGTGAATCCGCACCATTTCAGGCAGATTAGTTGAGTAGCTACCAGGTAGCGCAGGGTTTGTCCTGCACTTGATAACGAAAGTGAGCACAAGGCGGCGCTGATAGGCATTGATGTGATTCCCATTATGAGATCGGAGAGCGTCAACGAGAACATAAACATATTCGTGCGATCTTCGCGCAGTTGTGGATATTTGGCGAACACAGCAATAACGATAGTGTTAAATATTAAGTTAAGTGTGATCACAATACTGATCATCAACGTTTTCAGATAATTGATGTCTGCTTCATCCATTTTCAAATAGTGATCTCATGTATAACGCCTATGGCTAAGTTCGACAAATATAAGTCTTACCTGTTTGACTGATTTAGGCACAATAAGCACTTCGTAAATGCGATTGTGAATATTTGCTGATTCCTTCGTTGCTGCGTTACGTAATTTGTTAAGCGCAACATATGCTTTATATCTGCTTCCATACCTCTGCTTATATACGTCGGTATGTGATGTTGATCGTGCCGTATTGTTTGGCATGATGACAAAAAGGTGGTCAGTCAATGTCATATGCATCAGATATATTTGCTCGATATTCCCAAAGCAATGCATCTGGTAAAGTCAACATGCTTGTTGAAAATGTAGTGCTTGATAGTTGATCATGTCACACATTCTGTTCATCCACGCGTTGTTGATTTTCTTATTTCATTTCATTCATATTGTGAAACGGCGTTGATGAACGTGATAGAGTTGAGTCAGTCTGAAAGTTATTTCTGAACTGTCAATGATGTTTTCATCGAAGTATTTTGGTAAAACTTTATCCACAGTCATTCCTCAAAACGATGACATGACACAACGCCATCCACGAACTGCATTTATGACAACGTGTTTGTCTTGACATCGGACGTCCACAAACAAATGCAAGAGTCGCAGCAACTCTCCTTACGTGGACGCCACGCTCACATAGGTAGATAAATCACCCTTTCAGTGCATGTCATTGATTGATTCAAAACGACAACCTCTTAATCAAGGCACAACATCTTGAAGCGTACGTCCACATACCGTTACTGCACGTACACGTTATATACATACAAGTTATATTGTATTTCCGTCCATGGTTGCCGATTCCCACCAGTTATACACATCCAGGGAATCTGTGTTGTACGCGGCTACCCACCAGTTATAAACATCCAGAAAATCTGCATTGAACGTCCACCCATGGCCGCGGCTACCCAATAGATATAAACATCAAGGACATCTGCATTGTACATGCTGTAGGCTAGAACTGCACAGCTATACTGTGGAAAGACATGTATCCGCCGTTTTATGCCATGCCATATTTGATTGCAAACCAATCGCCGTGCCCCACTTATACAGCACGATTTGATTGGACGGTAGCTCACGAAGACGTATGATCGCAGTCACTCAAGAATACATGTTAAGTTCAGACAGTTAAGGAAAGCCGCGCTATATAAAGCTGCACATTAATATGTAATCTGCACATTTAATGATGAGTCTCGAGCTACCCTGATCATGAATATAATTCGTGGTCTGAGCTCGGGTTATACAAGTTGTGTTATTGTTATGATTATTATTTGATTTCATCGTGATCGTCATAATCGTTTTCATTATTATTTCTTGCAACATATATCTCGAGAAACCACATACCGCAGCACTTTTACTTTATGACACGTCACATCATGTAAAACAGTGGCATTCACTCACCATATTATGTGCAAGTAAAGCGAAACATAACACTAATATAACGTCTAAATCGTTGTGTAAATATATGTACATTTTGGCAGTATTGCTCTTCTCCGCCTAACTCAAGTAAAGTTATATGTTTAAACTGCGTATGTGGTCATTATGGACTGCCTAGTAATGCTTAACAACAACACTGCGGCATATGATATAGGATTGACCGTTGAGAAGTCTCCACAGATTCACGTAAATTCGTGTACATTCACATTCATCCAGGTAGTTGTGTGTTTGTAAATTTCACATAGATTGCAGATGGATCAAAACAAACCTATAAAGTCAAGTGTTTTATGTATATTGCATAGCCAATGCATCTGCGTGGCTCGTTTAATGTACGCAAATTGTGAATCGTTCTTACATATACGTAGGTGCTTATCACTAAACTAAGTTTCCTGTAGGGCATATGAGGTCAGATCATTATTTGTATGTTTCCTTTGGCGAAATATTGTAACGCTTTTAATGCTGTATGCAAATTTGAGTTTTAGACTTGTGAACATCACGAATGTTAATATTTATTTGTTTAGTCAACGTGCTGGAAAAATCGTAAAATTATGTGATATGTTCTCCAAAACAATCATCATGCAAGATGTCTCCCAACATTATTATTGCGGCTAGACTTCGATAATAACTATCACAAAGTCACTGACATATGCATCAGATTTATGGTTACATATCCGGACCTTCAGTCCTCTTGGAATTACCATAATGGCCTGTTCACATATAATTAATGTATTGCTTAAGATATGGCGCAATACTGTCGTGTTGGTAGAGAACAAGGGATATTGCATATTTACCGGTCTCAAAGGATTCATTTGCAGAATATGGCAGCATCGATTAGTGAGAAACGGACACAATAGGATTTTCTCAGAAGACAATCTGGTATGTCGCTTACTAAACTGCCACACTTTTGCAGTTTAAAAATGCTTCCTCAAATTATTTACCTATTGCCAATCCGGTTCATTGGTGTCAAATATGTAGTGTGTGAATAGTTTATATAACATCCGCAGTCAATGTTATTCTCGGAATACACTGTCCATAGGTCAGTATCATTGACAATGAATAGATCAACTGGTCCACAGAGAGATAATTCCTACTGTCAATTATCTTTGTTCATGGATGGTTCATGGTGTATTCATAAGAACGCCTTCTCTAATCAGTGCTTTCTTGTGATAATGAAATGCGTTTTCAGTATCCTGTAAACTGCAGACTGTGGTGATGATTACATGAGCACAATACAATAATGAGGTGTATTCTTACATTTGGCGTTGGATTAGTCGCGAACCAAAGAAGCTGGTTCGAAAATAACTATGGAAGGTTAACAAACGTGCACACTTATTTGTTAGTTGGATGTTGATGTTACCTTAATAGCTACTATCTGCGAGTTAACTCCTGCTGCTTCACTGATACATACATAAAAAAAAAAAAAAAAATATATATATATATATATATATATATATATATATATATATATATATATATATATATATATATATATATATATATATATATATATATATATATATATATATATATATATATATATGTTTAGTGAAGCAATTATTAAAATTTAAAATACAGATCTGAACACTACATTACATTCCCCTTAGGTCGCCCCTTACGGGCATCCCTACCGCCACCCAATGGCTATCCCTTACGGTTACCTCGCGACTAGAGATATCCTGAAATAGTTTCACATTATCTCAGTAGCAAACGATACATTTTTGGTCTTGCTAATCGAATATTCGAGAGTTATCATCAATCGTACACTGAACTACCAATGATAACGATAGTTGGCGAAACAATTCAGCATGGTTACATGTGTGAATGTAGTAATAACACTAAACATGCTTTTCAACAATATTGGATAATTTTATTTATTTAACGTCAAAAAAATCGTCCCTAAGAGCAGCATCATTCACGGATGAATAATTTTTATTCAATTATTTCCAAAGCTGCGATTCAGTGCCATCGCTATTACGTCAAAGGCTGCGATGCAGTGCCATCGCTATCACGTCAAAGGCTGTCATACAGTGTCATCGCTATTACGTCAAAGGCTGTCATACAGTGTCATCGCTATTACGTCAAAGGCTGTCATACAGTGCCATCGCTATTACGTCAAAGGCTGCGATACAGTGTCATCGCTATTACGTCAAAGGCTGTCATACAGTGCCATCGCTATTACGTCAAAGGCTGCGATACAGTGTCATCGCTATTACGTCAAAGGCTGCGATACAGTGTCATCGCTATTACGTCAAAGGCTGCGATACAGTGCCATCGCTATTACGTCAAAGGCTGTCATACAGTGTCATCGCTATTACGTCAAAGGCTGTCATACAGTGCCATCGCTATTACGTCAAAGGCTGTCATACAGTGCCATCGATATTACGTCAAAGGCTGTCATACAGTGTCATCGCTATTACGTCAAAGGCTGCGATACAGTGCCATCGGTATTACGTCAAAGGCTGCGATACAGTGCCATCGCTATTACGTCAAAGGCTGTTATACAGTGTCATCGCTATTACGTCAAAGGCTGCGATACAGTGCCATCGCTATTACGTCAAAGGATGCGATGCAGTGCCACCGTTATTACGTCAAAGGCTGCTACGATACAGTGCCATCGCTATTACGTCAAAGGCTGTCATACAGTGACATCGCTATTACGTCAAAGGCTGCGATACAGTGCCACCGCTATTACGTCAAAGGCTGCGATACAGTGTCATCGCTATCACGAAAAGGCTGCGATATTACGTCACAAATGGGACTGCTTTCGTGGGTCGATGTTCCATCACACTATCGCAATACTATTACAATAGTTATGCAACATATTAATACTATTGCAATAGTCATACAACTATCTCGTTTTCATCGCAATAGTAAATGTATCAAACAAACAATGAGTGTCATGTAAAGTGCCTCGTATTCAATACTACTTAGGAAAATATACCTCCCGACAGGCTGCGCGGCAGCATACGGCGACTGGATATCCAAACATTTGTATTAGTATTAGGACGACTCGACAACATGAAGTCACGTCACGCGACTGATTATCTTTACACCCGGGTATAATCGCATACTCATGCGTATATGTTAAAATAGGTGTGTCCAGACAGTTTTTTGTCCAGACAGTTTTCTTCTGGTTGCCCGTCTTCTGTTGCCCTCCAGTGTGCCTCGCATGATGGTCTTTGATGAAGAGTTGTATCGAGGGTCACGATTAAACGAGCGTCTTTGCGTAGTCTCACCTTCGACAACAAGGGTGCGTGCGTTCCAGTGACGGAACCCATTTTCGGCGTCAAATACATTCTCTACTTATGTCGTCCACTTAACGGTGATGATTTCCATCCAGTGGTTTCGGTTCGTCATTGCGGTTAGTAGATTTGTCCCACTGAATGTCGTGTCTCGCTTTATGGCGACTGGCAGAGTTGTAGTTGGTCGACCTCTTCTCCGAGGACCGTCGGGCTTCCAGGGGAGGACTTTGTTTCTACTTCGACATGGCGCATCACTTGACCTGCAAGACGAACACGCCGTTGTCTCACGATGGTGGTGATCCGTGGGAGGGAGCTATCCAGTTCTTGTTAAGTCACGTGATTACGCCATGACACTTTTACTCAACATTCTTCTGTACGTGCCATCCAGTGCATTTTCTAGCGATAGTGTGATACACCATGAATCGGCCGGCCATGCCTGGGATTTTCTCCTCTTTCATATAATATACACATCACAGCTGCCCGCATAAATATCCAATGGCCACTTGTTTTATATTAATTTTATTCAACCATAATGGCAATGTCTCTGTGATTTCTATGAACTCGTGAACTGTATTTATAAGCGAAACAGCAGACGGTCACTATAAAATCAGTTGCGGGTTAGAGCTATTAAGATTTAAATCAATAACTGGCAATTAGACAATCGTATGCATCTTTTCTAACAGGCTAATCACGAACAAAGTTCAATAGCCTTACTATGTTTTTTTCTGAATCAAGAGGGTCCCGCTTCATTAGTTCGCCCGTAGGCCAAATAATTTTATTACATGGGTAATTGCTACTGATAGCGCGTCCTGCACGGCGTGACGTCCTGCACGTCGTGACGTCCTGCACGGCGTGACGTCCTGCGCGGCGTGACGTCCAAAGCAATAAAAGTCGGTGTCTCACTGATACAATTAATTCAAATGACGTGCGCCGTAGAATGAGTAAATTACCATTTATTTGCATTAAATATGTTGAAATGTTAGTTTCGAATGTTGTATTGGGCTAACAAGCTCGCTCAATACAATATTCTGAAGCAAGTATAGTATTGTGTGCATGAATTTATTATCATAACCATCAGTTTGCCCGATCATTTAAGCATATTTCATTAGCAGAAAAACAGAAACAAATTCATGTAATTGTGAAGACTTCACGAACGTAATACCAATTATTAAATAATTCGTCGACTTGTTCAACATTTGGCAATGACAACGATCATTGTGAAGCATATTTCTACACTAAAATTGATTTTTGTCTCATCGAGAAAACCTCAAAACGTTCATATCCTTAAAGTTGAATTAAGTTGAGAAAGGCTACGATAAATGCTTTTTCACCAATTTGTTTCCCACATGCTTAAAACGTTCTGAAAATGACAATAGGGTTGCATAACCACACAGAACGCCCGCCTGTCGATCGAGAGGACGGTTGTTTGATTCCACCTACTCCCTTGACGAAGATTGAACAATTTCGTTCACCCCACTTTGCCTATGTCTTTCGGAAGAGACACTCAAAGCCGTTGGTCCCTTCTATCTGGTGTCTATGCCAGGGGAAGTAAAAGATCCCACACAGGGGGTAAATGTGTAACCTGTCGTGGACTCACAGTGTGATGGTCTCTATCTCTAAACCACTCATTCTAGCTGCCGAGGTAGCAGCTGCTTCCAGGTCGGCCGCGTGAGAAGCGCCGGACAGGCAGCAGTAGTAGTAGTGTCGTAGCTGCATCCATGCATTGGTCTAAAGCAGTTAAATTGTAAAATTGCATTTTGTAAATCAAATGTGAAACAACTACGTCGATGCCTCTGCATCAATTATAACCATATGTTATGCCAAGTATGTTAGATAATATCGAATTCCAACTACTCAAAAGCAATACACGTTTAGGTGATATACATTTCCTTTATTTATACATTGTGCTCATTGTTGGAAATCGCACCAGAATGCCAACATTGTTAGACAGCGGACCACAATTGTTAAGAAGTGATCGAATATAAATATTGCTTCGCCAATGTTTGAACACATTTTTCTCGATTCTAGTCAATTTGCAGTGCCTAAGACTGGATTAGTTGAATTAATAATGATTGTAGTATCTGATTTACTGACTAATATTGCGTAAATCCCAAAAGAGAAAATGTGAATTTAATTTATGTTTATGCTTAAAGTGAAACCATTTTAATAACATGATATCATATTACTGAAGCGGAAGTATGCGTTGACATATAGATTCAGAATCAATAGTTCATAAAACAATGTCAAATGATCATGGCAATGTGCTTTCTAGCGAAAGATGTTGCAAGATAAAATATGCTGATAGCCACCGATGTGCACAACTGTATTGCGCCATGAAATAAGTAATTGCAGTGATTAGTCTTCATAATACGCCGTCCAATCACTTCGTGCCATATAAATCATGCACAGCAATTGGTGGACTATCCATATTACGTGCGTGCAGTACCAGATTTGTCTTTCTGGCTGTTTACAGCTGTTGCTTTGCGCCGCCTCTGACGACCGTGCACTACTAATTTACTGGTGATTTATAACTGTGGCGTGACTGCGCCCATCGGTGTATTTGAACATAATATATACAGTGATCAAATGATGATAGTCATAAACATGTTTTATTTATACTGAAAGTGCAGTATATCTTCGAGGGGAGAGGTAGAGTAGCGGTCAACACTTTGGACTCTTAATTCGCATTCGAAAGTCTTGCTGCTATTTCGAATTTCGTTCACCCCACGTTACCACAGTTCACTCAGCTGTAAATGAATACCTAGCCACAGACTGTGTGGGATATGTGAAATAATAGTATTCGCGCAGTAATTGCTACGTCGCTGAATGCTTCATATTGAGTGGCGGGGAATGAACCACTGACTTCACCAAGAATCTTGACTTCAACAGTCGCATTGGTTTGAAATACCGGGTGAATGGATTCTTTTGGTTGGTTGGAAGCCTGTTGACAACCTCTTTGTGCCGAAATGTCAAAAGAATTGCATAATTGACATAACTAATATAACAAAGAACGTCCAATGTGCTCAATCAGTAAAATACGGAAGTAATAAGCAAAAAAGTGAGCTGACATTGGCAATTGCACATACGACATAGCTGTGACTAAAGCAGCGAAACATGTTTGACTTATATTTGACGAAACTAGAGTGCGTTATATATATAAGAACATTGTTTGAACATGGATGAAGCACATATCAATTACTTGAAAACGTTGATGATCAGTATCGTGATCACACAGAAAGTAGTGCTGCACAGTGATCGCTACGCTCGCCAAATATCTGCAACTGCGCGAACATCGCACAAATCTGTTTATGTTAACTCTGACGTTCTCTGTTATCATAACATCAATCACATCTATCAACGTCGCCTTGGCTCGACTAGCGCTAGACAAACCATTTGCTATCTGCTATCAATTGAGCATATATAGATGATGCAGTTTCATTTCGTCTATGCTGGGTGACCTGTGCAAGATTGTCGCCATATTGAAACGTCTTCATTACGAACAGCTTCTCTCTAAAGCTCGGTGCTACACCATCATTGCATTAATTTGATTTGGGTGACTGGGAGCCTGCTCGCAACCTAGGACAGTCATTTGAATATACCACAGAACGACATGTTGTGCGTATCGAGCGAGACTGGTCGTTATGGCTGACCTTGCCATTGCGCTGATCGGTATTATTTGCTCCACATGAATATTTGTGAGATCATGCGAACCCACATTCAAATCATGGCGCAAGGTCATTCGATCGGAGGAAACAACGTTGTTACTGGATATACCAAATATCTGATCATAAAATCAATTCGCCGCGGAAAAAACGTGCTCCATATCTGTGTTGGAGTTCTTCTTCTTACCATTCCAGTTATGGTATACAACGTTGGTGCATCAATGTGGGGAATTAATGGTGTGTTGGAGTCCTTGTTCTTACCATTCCATTTAATATACATAGCGTCGGTGCATTTATGTGGAGTATTAATTGCGTGTTGTCTTCGGTGGGCTTCGTAGCAAGTTGGATTATATGTGTAATTCCTCTACGAATGGTTTATTTCATCTGGTTCTTTTTCATTCGCTGCGAAAAAAGCCGCATAAATGCTCAGGGATGTTTCGATTTATGCCGATAGCGAATCACTAATCCATGATTGTATTCAA
Organism: Lamellibrachia columna; assembly: GCA_963662155.1. Lineage (NCBI taxonomy): Eukaryota > Metazoa > Annelida > Polychaeta > Sabellida > Siboglinidae > Lamellibrachia > Lamellibrachia columna. Next base: position 42,919,922 of record OY759268.1, on the reverse strand, counting down.
CGTACAATACCATTCATGATTATACTAAACGTACATGCGTTGTATGCCGTGCTGTATATTATGTAAGGTTAGTTATGATAATTCGCGACGTATACGCTGTCGATACCGTGATTTGTATGTTTAAAAGTGATCCATGATTGCAGACAACATACTCGATATAGATATTGTTCATTTCAAAGTCAATTAACATATACAACAACCTCCCCGATTCGACAGCCGATGTCAATGATTCAGCTACATGAATATTTGTACGTATATCCTTGTCCGGAATACACACGGCGGAGTGTTTTAAAATAGGGTTTCAGCAAAGCTTCACAGATAAACACATACCGACGACAAAACCCCCAGAACAATCAAGGCCGAATAAATTAAACGCCACTTGGTGATTATTATCTCTTTCCAAATACGGATACGATACAACACTACTGTTATTGTATCGTCATATAGCGCATATACAACCCAGGATGGTGAAATGTTAATATAAACAAGTGAAACATCGTAACAGCGTATTAAAACGTTATCGTCTGCGAACAATAAAATGCCACGGACTTATTGTAAAGTAACGTCGACGAACGATAAGGTAACCTGGTCATAACGCAAATATAGTTAACTAATGCACCATTATAATATAGTGCTACTAACTTGTAATGTGTCTTTCTGTACACGTTTCTATGTCAACATTCAATATTCGGGGAATCAATGGATTTGCATTCAAGGACCTGGTGTGCGCGTCACGTGGTGTCATTCATTAGTTGTTATCGACGTGTACATATTTGTTGGTTTGGAATGCGCAACGTTTGATGCTATTATAGAACCGGTCGTGTCGACAACCCGAACAACATACACAGACTTGGCATAAAGGTTTTTTCAACGGGTGTAATGCCAACTGTGCATAGAAATGTGGCGCGCGTCGGCGGATTGATGAACTCATAAACTGCGTTATATTGCCGAATCAAATCGTTACTTCAGTTCACCTACTGCAATTAACGTGCTAATAAAGCCTTAGGGATAATCTCAGAGCATTCATGTTTGACACTAAAAGAAACATGCCATTTGACGTCAGATACCACCCCGCTACACGGAACTTTGAATGCCTTCGACTTAAGATAGCAGTTATGATATTCCAGTCCATCTTACCACTGTATTCAAACACATATCGCGATTGAACAATGGATGTGCTCGAAGTAACCACCTTGATAGGCTCTCACTCATTCAGTCCTCTTCGCTTAGAAATCTTCTTCACGCAGCACGGTCTCCTGCGAGCCAGATACATTCAAAACAGGTCTTCCTAGCCATGTTCATATCTTCTTCAACATTCTTTCTCCAGGTGCCCAGTGGTCTGTGTCTTTTTACAGGTAAAGTCTATATATAAACAGAGCGGCCAAGTCATGTCCGCCTTCTTTTCTTCATGTCATCGCCGATGTTGTTGATGGCGCGTTCAGTGATTTCTATGAGCAATGATAACATTATCTTGTGGAAGAATGCGATGGACAACGCTAAACAAAACTTATGCTAACCGCCCCTTCCGTATTGAACCAATGTTGTGTAATGAGTTTAATGTCGTGTAATGTGATTATATGAGGTTCGTACGATATCAAACTGAAGTTTTTTTATATATATTAAGTAAGTTAAGGCATATTTTTTTTCAATTAAAAAGATAGTAGAATTTGAGGGCATAAAGTCACTTTAGTGAAGGATCAATGTAGATTGCATATCAGGAAGTACTCATTCTCACAGAGGACAATACATGAATGGAACATATTATTTATAAATTGTGTGAATGCTAGCAGCGTGAGTATATTTAAAAACAAAATTGACAAATATCTCAGAAGGGCGGGTTACATATAGAAGAACAATCTGTGTAGTCTCGATGAGCCAATGGTTTCATCTCGGCGTTTTGCATTGGGTGGCACTTTGGTTAAATCTTTTCTTGTTAAGTTTTGTTATCGATGTACATAACGTCAATTATATGTCAGGTTTATCGCTCCATTCATTTGCAGGGCGAGGCCTCGCCTGTAAACTAGATTTATTGGTGACATAAAGACTCGGTGTTACTTTAATTAAGTGGTAATACCAAAGTGTAATAATAAATGTCTTTGTTAAATAATAAAATGATAATAAAAAGGTATAGTGCATGAGAAGCATGTAGACATAAGTGCTTGAGTACAATGATTTGTGAATGACAAATATACTTGTTCTATAATACTTCTTACTACGCGGTCACACTTAAATATTTGGCATCTCGTGAAGGGGAAATTATTATGGCTTTGATGTTGGGCTAGCCTCTTGTAATAGTGGTATCTTTAGAGGGGATCAGTAAACTGTGCGTACGAAGTATCAACCAATATTTATTGTAGAATATAATTTTTTTTTAACGAATTCATCCTAACACCTATTTTTTTTAAATTCAATCATAGCTTGAACTTGTGCGAACGTGTCGAGAGCATAGATCCACACTACGAGGGTAAAGTTGTGCGAACACCTCTGCTCCACAGCGATAACTCGTTGCTCCCTGCAACGGCATGCAGACAAGCAGTGAATGTGCACAATTAGAAATATAAAATCTATAACAGAAATGTCGAATAGTTGGTTGGTGGCTGGCCGAACAATGTCAATAGACACTACGTGTAGAAATGCTGTGACACTTACTTACTTACTTACTTACTTAGTCCTCTTCGTGCCCGGTGGCACATAAGGCATCAACAAGAGAGCGCCACTGCTGTCGGTCTGCAGCCCATTTGGTGATGGTGTTCCATGTCAGGCCACGTTTTTTCATCTCCTTCTCCACTGTTCGTCTCCATGTTTCTTTTGGGCGACCACGTCTCCTTTTACCATCTGCTGTCCAGCGTAAGGCTGTCTTGGGCAGTGCGCCAGGTGAAATTCGGCACACGTGTCCAAGCCATCTCCATCTTCTCTTCTTTATCTGTGTGGCCAAGGATGTTGCGTCTGTTTTGCGGTGCAGCTCTTCATTAGTGATGGTGTTGGGCCAAAATACTCCTAGGATCTTCCGTAGACACCTGTTTTGGAAGGTCTTAAGCTTGTGTGCTAGCTTGGCTGTCAGTTTCCAGCACTCGGAGCAGTAGAGAAGTACACTGAGAATATTACTATTGTACAGTCTCAGTTTTGTCTCCAATCTCAGTTGCTTGGATTTCCAGATGGGCTTCAGCGTAGCGAAGGTCTGACTTGCCTTTCTGATCCTAGCCATGGCATATTTTGCAGAGTCTCCATCTGTTGTGATTTTGCTTCCCAGGTATGCAAAGTCCTGAACGTCTTCCAAAGCATCACTGTTGTTTATGTTGTTTATTGTGATGGGGTTATCTGTCTTGTAGTTGAACCTCATCAGTTTGGTTTTTGCTGTGTTGAGCTTTAACCCAATCTGTGGTGCTGTTGTTGTGAGTTTGTCCATCTTTACTTGCATGTCCTTGTGCCTGTTAGAGAGCAGTCCAATGTCATCTGCATAGTCCAGGTCTTCCAAGATCGAGGTAAATGTCCATCTGATGCCTCTATTTCCATTTTTGGTGATTTCTATCATCAGCCAGTCAATGGCAAGGGTGAAAAGAAATTGTGAGAGAATGCATTCCTGTTTTACTCCGGATTTTACGCTAAAGCTGTCTGACATGTGACTGTTACAAGCGACTTGATACTGGACGTCTGTGTAACGTATCTTGATCACATTCACCATCTTCTGTGGGATCCCGTAGTGACGTAGTATTCTCCACAAGGATTCTCTGTGAAGGCTGTCAAAAGCCTTTTCAAAGTCAATGAAGGCAATGTAGATCGTACTGTTCCATTCCGTGCTTTGTTCCAAAATCTGCCGTAGCGTGAAAATGTGGTCGATGCATGACTTGCTTCTTCTGAATCCGGCTTGTTCCTAGCGGAGGATTGTATCAGTAGCTGTTGATATTCTCTTCAGGATTATGCGGCTGAAAATCTTGCATGTCACTGATAACAAGGTTATGCCCCACCAGTTGTTACAGTTCCCCAAGTCGCCCTTCTTTGGTAGCTTGATAATTGTGCCTTCCAATCATCTGGTGTGTATTCTTCATCCCATATTCTCTGGAAGATCTGACATAGGATTTTGGGTGTCTCTTGTTCATCTGATTTCAGCATTTCTGCGCAGATGCTGTCGCTTCCTGGTGCTTTTTCATTCTTCTGGGCTTCAGTGGCTTCTCTGACTTTTGCTTCTGTGATTTGGTCGAGGTTGATTGCTGCCTCCGGGATGTCTGCAAGTCTGGGTGGATCTGCACGATTGAGAACCTGTTGGAAATGCTCCTTCCATCTCTCTATCTTCTCTTTCTCGACTGTGATTATCTTTCCATCTGCATCTTTCAGTGGGAGATTCTGGTTTGGACCTGTATCTCCTTTCAGCTTCTTGGACATTTGGTAGAGTTACATATCCTTTCTTCTTGCTGCTGCTTCTGCGTCTTCTGCGAGGTTTTCAACGTTTGTCTACTCTGGTACTCCATTTTACTTCTTTGTCTTTTTGTGAGTATTCTCTTGAAAGTCTTTCTTTGAGTCTTGGGGACTTTGTGGTGAGCAGCTTTTTCTTTATTCCTTTCCTTTGGTCTATTTTGTCCCAAGTTGATGTGGAAATCAACTGCTCTCTCTTAACTCTTCTGTAGCTTAGCACTGCTTTCCCTGCTAGCTCCATGGCCACATTGAAACTGTGTATAGTCATCTCTGTTTCCTCCTGCAGAATACCAAAACTGTTCTTCAGAGCAATTATGAACTGTTGTCTGGTTTCTGGGTTTTGTAGCTTGGTGGTATCAAAACGCTCTTTCTTCTTCTCTCCTGTCTTTGCCATTCTCAGTTTCAGTGCAAGTTTCCCTATCAATAGGTTCTGGTCGCTGCCAACATCAGCTAGTCTCCTTGTTTTGATGTCTTGTAGAGAGCGTCTCCATTTTCCATTTACAAGGATGTGATCTATTTGACTCTCAGTTCTGCCGTCTGGGGATCTCCATGTCAGCTTATGTATCGTCTTATGTTGGAAGAGTGTCCCTCCAATCACGAGGTCATTCTCCCCACATATGTCACACAATCTGCTGCCGTTATCAGACATTGTACCTGTTCCGTGTTTGCCCATGTTTGGGGATGTCTTCCAAAACTGACTGAAGACTGTCATAGAAGCTATCTTTTTCTGCTTCCTCTGTAGGTGCGTAACAGGTTACCACTGAGAGTTTAATAAATTTGGACTTAAATCTAGCATAAAGAAATCGTTCAGTTATTGGTTTCCATTCAAGAAGAGTGTTGCCTTTCTCCTTCTGGATGATCAGGGCTACTCCCTGTCTATGCTGGTTGTCCTCTCTGCCTGACCACAGTATGGTGTCTCCTGTCGCCAGTTGTCGTTTTCCAGCTCCAGTCCATCTAGCCTCCATGATACCTAGAAGGCTGGTTTTGTATCGGTGCATTTCCTGGAGAACCTGTGCCAGTCTTCCAGTCTGATATAGTGTTCTCACATTCCAGCATCCGATGTTGATAACAGTTTTGGGTGTAAGGAGATCTGCCATCGGGGTGGAGACTTCCTTGTGGGTTTGGTCCCCATCCTTCATAAGAACAGTTGCGTGTACTGCTTCTCTCCTCCCGCCCGGTGCAGTTTTCTCTCTCGTTTCAGTTTCCGTAGCTAGGCTGTTTTTACGGGGTGGGGTCGCTGGCCCCACGCCCAACCCTCCTCTTTTTTCCGGGTTTGGGACCGGCAGGAGATTCTCAAAGAGCATTTTCCAGGCAGAGTTAAAGCTGTGACAACTACATTTAATTACATCTGTAATTGAGTTTAATTTAAATACGTAAAGTCACTTTGAATCTGTGCAGATATCTCTTCTGGAAAATCCACCTAACAGTGAAGCCAGCATGCCTTTTGATTGAACACGCACAGGTTCTCACTAATCGAACATTTCCTGATTTATAGAAAGATATTGTCGTAACTTATATCCCATCATTGAACATGACGTCACTCATCTATTTGTACCACTTAATGTGTTTGGTGGGAAAATAGTTATGGAGCAGCACAAGCGCATGTGTGCATACAATAATTTCTGTATTAAGTTTCAGACATATACACCTGTATTCCTCTATATATTAATACGCTAACATTGGGGCAACCTGACAGTATCTTCTCCCAGGCGCTGACGTCCACTCGTCTCTGTCTGTGTTCATTCTTCTCCAAACGGCGATAGTTACCACTTGTCTACCTGTTGGCGGAATTGAGTTTGAGCCACTCTCCAGAAAGTGTAACCGTGACCTCATGACCGACATGCACTCGCCTATTTCTATGTTCTTTCGCTTCTCGTAAATTCATTCAATCGCCACTTGTCTAGGGACTGTTTATGTGTAATGGCGTACAGATCGTAAATGTGGTATGTGGCCAACATAAGCCAAAATGGCTCCCCTTTAGAGTGGCTTAACACTTATTATATCGTAAGTAAATAAATATATGTAACTGCCTTAGTGGTGTTTAATGAATAATTTGTTGGATCACTTTTAAATCCGAAACGTTAGTAAAGTTAACTTGTTCTGTCCTATTGCATTACATCTTTGCTTTGAACGCATCGTACAAACATATCTAAATCAGTCACCGGGCTGGGCCGAAATTGAGTAGCGCCACATAGGAACCAACACCAATATCTCATCCTTCAGTGGCGCACCCTTGTGCACAATGAAACAACAATTCGGTCATTACATACAATGAGGTAAATGTCAAATACATACCACACAATTTTAAAGAAGGGCTTCTCACAATGTTAAAATATATGTTGCGTTATGTTATTTTGAAGAAATTGTTATGCAATAAATGAAAACAATATATGCATAAATAAAACTTTCAATATTCCCAATTTAAGCCGATTTATAATTGATGTATGAGCACTCGTTTTTGCTATTAATCCGAACATCCACGAAACACGTATATATGGAGGATGAATGAATGGACGGACGTATGATAGGGCAGGTGGGCAGATGTATGGCTGGCTTTCTGAATTTGTGGCTGGATGGATTGACCGATGGATGGATGAATGGTCGGAAGGACGGGTGAATGGATCGTTGGATGAATGGACGGACGGGAGAATGGATGGATGGATGGATAATTTGATGGATGGACGGATGGATGTATGAATTCATGAAAGGGAGGAAAAATGGAAGGGTGAATGTATTGACAGATGTAAGGACGGATGGACGGGAGAATGTGTAGGTGGGAGGGTGCATGGGCGAGTGAACGGATGGGTGGACGGGAGAATGGATGGATGGATGGATGGATGGATGGACGGATTGATGGGTGGATGGATAGAAGAATGTATGTATGAATTATTGGACGGGTGGAAGGATGGAAGGGTGAACGTTTTGGCGAGTGTATGGGTAGATGGTGGATGAACGGGGAGTGGGGGTATGTGGGTGGTAGGGTGTATGAGAGGGTGCATGTATATATGAACTGGAGGACATGAAGGTGGTGTGTCGCATAGACATAGAGTGGGTGGATGGGTGGAAGTGATGCTATTTGGGTGGGAGAGTGTATAGATGAATGCATGTTTGAATTGACATAATGATATGTGGATGGGAGGGTGTGTGGGCGAGTGAATGGATGGGTGGAAGGGATGATCTGTGAGTGGGATGGTGTATACACGAGTGTGTGGATGGATGGAAGGGATGATATGTGGATGGGGCTTTGTATGGACGATAATTGCTATGTCCAGCTCGATGATTGACCAGGCATTTAGAGTGGCCGCGTCACGGGCCATGTTGGACGGAACCAGTGTGTTTCCTTTCCGTCTACAGTCAAATTGTATCGACTTAATGATTGTTACGTTTGACAAATTTGATTTAGATTTCCACAGGAGGTGCATTTACTGCCGGACTATACCTGTGTAGTGATTCGCAAAATACAGATCGTAGGTTACCGAAATAAAATGGAATAACTGTATAGGAAAAACTCAGTACATATTCATCAACACCGGTAGATTTACATGTATGCCCACACATATATTCTCACAAAACATGTCACGTGGAACCACTTAGTCAATAGATTTAACAAGATTTAACAAGATTGCCATCCCAAACAACAAGTTTCAGATGGCAAAGTGGACAAGAAAGCCATTGGCTTACCGAGAGTCCAACAATTTTCTCATCTATGTGTAGCCCACCCTTATCAAATATCTGTCAATTCTATTTTTAAACATATTCACACTACTAGCATTAACACAATCATTTGGCAGTTTGTAGAGTACTTTCTCATGTCCAAACTACACTGCTCCTTAACTAATGCTGCTTTGTGTCCTCTGGTTCTACTGCCTTCTTTAAGTTTGAAGAACATATTCCTATCAACATCCTCATAACCGTTCACTATTTTAAATACTTCTATTTGGTCTCCTCTTAGTCTAATGGTCTCTAGTGTTGTCAAACCACATTGAATAAGATGGATGCAGCAAAGATTATCCTCCTGAGAAGAATGTTACCTTACTTGAATACAGAGGGCTGTGATCTACAAGAGCATGTTGACATCCAAGATGGAATATGTATCATCAGTATAGATGGCAACCTCTGAAACATCGCTATGCAGACTTGATGTCATCTAAAAGTGAGCCATCAAAGTTGCAGCTATGCCGCAGGCATGGACTGGCATCCTACCACAAGAACGAACAAGACAAGTTGGTGCACTCGCCTAGCTCTAAGATATATACCATGGAGATGCACCAACCCTACCAATACCATGTTGCCTCCAGTAGTGTGAAAAGCCACTATACATATACATATTAATACACACATTACGTCACACGACTGCAGTGGCAATTTCATCGTCAAACACGGCTGGCCATTAGTGCCTTCCTTGGTGCCTTGCGTAAGCTCTCGTCCCTAGAGCGCATAAGCGCAAGGGGCAGCTATTCTGCCGAGGAAGAAGCACACTTGAAAAACATAGACTTATAGATGTCAAATGGACAAGCACGCAATTGTCGATAATCCTACATAGTCTCCAGTCCACTCCACAACCAAATATCTGCAGGCATTCTTTTGTCGGATTAAAGACTGCATACACATTAACAAACATGCACAACCCATCTACATCATTTTAGAAGTATCGTTCCTTTCTTGTGAATATCATGCGCACAGCATAATATTCTTTAGAAAGTACACACAGCTGTTAAGAAAAATCACTCTTGTATGATATACATGGTATAAAAAGTGATGTGTCAATGTTTATATCACCACTGGCGAACAAACTAAATCCAGGTTAATCCATTCCAAGACGTTTTGGCTGGGGCAATAAAGGACATGGACAATATCATGAAAATCGGTTATAATCAATGACTTGTCATGTCAAAAGGAAGCCAACTCCTAGCAAATATTTCTGATCAAATATTCAACTTATGTATTTGTGTATATGCGTGTATATATATATATATATATGCAAAAAAAATAAATAAATATATATATATATATGCAAACAAAATATATATATATATATACATATACATACATATACATACAAATACATGCGTACATGCATGCATACATACATACATACATTCATCCATAATGTGTTTGTGTATGAATATATATGTGTTTGTGTGTGAATATATATATACATATATATATATATATACAAATATATATATATATATATATATATATATATATATATATATATAAATTTGTATATATACAAATATATATATATATATATATATATATATATATATATATATATATATATATATATATGAATGTATGTATGCATGTATATATATGTATATATATATGTATGCATGTAATATATATAATATACAATACCGGCATAAAGTTTTTGTCATCATTTTCTATGATACATTTAATTTATTATGGTCTTTTCTGTACACCAACCTAATACAAACTAATATTATGCCACCTAAATCTTATCTGACCATATTGTTTTAATTAAAGTCATGTTTTTTACACTTTTTGCAGATTTGCAACTTTTTACTTCAACATGTGAAAATACCAATAATTGCGGTATAAATGCACTATGTTTTTTACACATTATTTGTGCAGTAAACAAATATTTACATAATAATACTAATGCAAATCTATTGAAAATTAACAGGGTGATGCTACTCCATAATTTCTTTGATCCTATAATTTTTTTTCATATTTTAATATTGTTTGTTCATGTTTTGTATGCAATAATACAAAAATGATCGCAACATCATGAAAAATGTACCAACAAAAATATTTATACCAATAAATTTACCAAATTGTATATTCATAATTATTTCAATACAACTACAAGTGCAGAAACAACAGAAAAACATTACTGTGTTGAAAACATAGGCAGTGTAAATTAAAAATCGTGTGTGGTGACCCTTTGCCTTGATAACTGCGGAGCATCTTTCGGTCATGGAATGTACCAATACCTAAATAGTGACAGCAGGCATGGCTCCCCATGCTTCACTCCGTAACTGCCACAGGGCATCCAGTGAACCTGTCTTTTTACCATGTACCCTTCTGTAGAGGACTTCCCAGAGATGCTCAAAAGGGTTCAAGTCCGGGCTTTGAGCCGGCCAGTCCAAGACCTCCACGCCAGAGTGCTCCAAGTAATCACACATTCTCCTCGCTTTGTGACAAGGGGCATTGTCTTGCTGGAAGACAAATGCCTGCCCCTCACCATAAATAATCCTTGCAGAGGGAAGCATCTGGTTTCTGAGCACTCTGATGTACTGCTCCTGCCTCATGGTATATACACACCAGTAGAGCTGGCCGACCCCACGGCCGGACATGCACTCCCAGACCATCAGGGAGCCCCCTCCGTGCTTAACTGTGGGGACAATGCACTGTGGGCTAAACCTTTCCCCCTTCCGTCTCTTTAAAAAAGCCCGCTTTGCTCCACAGAAAAGCTGAACGGAACTTTTTATCGGACCAGAGAATATTGTTCCACTGCTCAACGGGCTTTTTGGCTGCCACACAGCCACGGAGGCCTGCTGACAGTAGTCTCTTTCGTACCGTTCGAGCTGCGAGCTGAATGCCATGCATTTCTTCCATTTTGGCAGTCAGTGTCGTCGAGGTCAGGCGACGATATTGGAGGCTTGTCCGAACCAAAATACGATCTTGTCGTACAGTAGTGTCTCTGGGAAGTCCTCTACAGAAGGGTACAGGGTAAAAAGTCAAGTTCACTGTATGCCCTGTGGCAGTTACTGAGTGAAGCATGGGGAGCCATCCCTGTTGACACTATCCAGGTCTTGGTACATTCCATGCCCATAATGTGCTTCGCAGTTATCAAGGCAAAGGGTCACCACACACGATGTTAAATTTACACTGAGTATGTTTTCAACACAGTAATGTTTTTCTGTTGTTTCTGTACTTATAGTTGTATTGAAATGATTAGGAATATACAATTTGGTAAATTTTTTGGTATACATATTTTTCTTGGTACATTTTTCATGATGTTGCGATGATTTTTCTATTATTGTATAAACAACATGAACAAATAATACTAAATTATGAAAACAATTCTAGAATCAAAGAAATTATTGAGTAGCATCACCTTGATAATTTTCAATAGATTTGAATAAATAAACATGACTTTAATGAACATAATATGTTCAGATAAGTTGTGTGGCATAATATAAGTTTGTAATAGGTTGGTTTACAGGGAAGACCATAATAAATTAAATATATCATAGTTGAAAAAAAAAACTGCTGTTCCAGTTACTTTATGCCGGTACTGTATGTATGTATGTATGTATGTATGTATGTATGTACGTATGTATGTATGTATATATGTATGCAGGTATATAAGTATGTACGTAATTGTCTTCTTCCTAATACTTTAAAATATCAAGCCACTTAGTAATACAGATAGCAATACAAATAGATGAGCGCCTGCCGTTGAATAAAGGCACACATTGAGAGCATGTCTTTCAATTAATTAGGAATGACATTAATTATTTATTTGGAAACTAAAGGTGGTCTTTGTAAGAGCAGATACGTGTGAATAATCAGTACGAAGAACATTTATTTTGGGAGCAGATCTTTCACAGACAAGTTTATGATTATATTTTTAACATTCACCCAGACTTAAAGTGCCATTGGTAACGTGCAATCAACCTGTGCTACAATAATATTTGCTCTGTGCTTCGGTATCCACATAATAGTTTATGGGCCCATTATTTGTAAATTATTGCAAACAGTAACAGGCTTCCTCTTTACAAAGATATATGTTAGTAATTGAAGAATACAATGCAATGGACCGTAAACTACACTAGTGTTGTAATTGTATGTAAACTATATACTATACACGATTGATGAAGTGTAAAATGGGCTTAGTGTAAATGAAGAAGTACACATAGGTCATTAGTGCTGACATATTTATTATTGGTAGTAGTATTAAGAACTGTGCTGATTTTGTGCATTTTTATATTAATTTTATACTGAACATTTATTCTGTTTCAATAATGATAATGTTATTTGTAAATATATTCAGGCTGTCTGTAGGATATTGGGGCTAAGACGTCCCAAGACTGCAGAGAAAACTACGCAGCTTATACAATAAAGCTTGGAATAGTCACCTGTGTCTGCGTTCAACGATTTGAGAAGTCAATTACGGGTTTCAACATTTCATGTGCTGACACCAAGTGGATAACATTAGCATTTCACCCAGGTGTGTGCTTTTGTGGCGTCACAGTGTGAACTTGTTGAACAGGTAGCGCCGGGGTTTTTACTATCGATTATAATGGGTGCATCGCCGTTTTATAAAACAAACATTTACTTTTAACTATAATTTGTTTCTCAATTAATGGTAGAGAAAATGTAATTGAATATTTGACAAAATTAAGTCTGCATTAAATGTTATTAAGCTGTTACAACAAGCACATTACATTATTTCAATCACCGTGCAAATAAAAAAATTATTTATTCACATGTTATTGCAGGAAAAATAAAAATGTTAGTACAATTTATACAATATTAATAACGAAACATAATGCGGTATTCATAGACGAATTCTTCCGCATGTTCTTATTGCTGGGTCGTAGTCTTTTCTACGGTTGATCCCACTTGATGTGAAGTGTCCTGACCGTTACATTGGGGTTGGACACGAGTTTTGTTTACTATGTCAAAGCCACAGTCGATGGCTGTCCGTTTGTTGTAGCCTACAATTGTCCCAGCCCTAAATGGTTCACCTCGATCCCAGATAATGGGTGTGACGCATATTGCATGTTTTTGAAAGGATGTTTAAAACACCCACCTAGTACAGAAGTCATTAAATGGCCACATTATGTTTTAAAAATTCGAAGAAAAAAGTGATATGGAATAAAAAATTTAAGTGGTATTTCAGAAGCAGACCTAATTTAATTCCTGACAATTCCAGCACCATTACATTGGTAAAACTTTAGTTGTGCATCAGATTAATCGAATATATGCTTTTACATGTTATCGGCTATGTTAATTCCGTTACTGCTAAAACAAATTGTTGCGGGTGCACTTTGCATTCTATCACTTTAGCCAATCCACCCATGATTACTCCGATATAATTTCTAGGAAGCAAGACTTTGAAAAAAATATTTAAACAAGATATTTCACCCTGTAATGTAACGGAATTAAAGGTTATTTATATGCATGTGGAAGTTGTAAATAAGTAGACACAAAATATTGGTTTGTAACAAAAAACTTGATATATACGTATATTGGTGTGATGTAGGACACCGCCTTGTAACCAACAGAAAAAAAACATTATATTTTGACACATTTTAAACGCTGTTTTAGAAATAGAGTAATGCGTACCATCTGACGTGTGTGTTTAACAACATCTAGACATTTAGCAATAGCACACTCGACAGACTAGTAATGGTACTGCACAGTTGACCTTCCTGTTTATTATTTACTGTTTAATATTTCACGAATATAGGGCGTAGTAAATTGTGATATGTTAAATAAAACAATTCATATGACGTTACATAAGGGCAATTGAGAAGGATTATACACATGCTTTTTTGTAGATGTGTATTTCTGGAGAGTTTAAAAGACGGAGGGATTAATGATAATTGTTCTGCTATCGGCAACGTGGGCGCATGAATATATTGTTATTTTTGTTTTACAAATTGACGGGCAACGCACGGATGTATGTGATTTTGACAACACACACACACACACACACACACACACACACACACACACACACACACACACACACACACACACACACACACACACACACACACACACACACACACACACACACACACACACACACACACACACACACACACACACACACACACACACACACACACACACAAACACACACACACAAACATACACACACACACTCACACACTCACACACATACACACACCGTACAATTTCATGTATAAATGTATGACTATGGGATATGCATTCAGTGTGAATTTAGTTATGGGCATAATTATGCAAATGGTGTCACATGACTACAGGAAAAATAAATAAACGTGGGCAGAAACAATATCATTTTGCTAATATTTGTTTTTATTAAATATTGTTTTCCCTTTCGATGGCATATCTTGTTTTTGGCAAATTCTGCTTACCGTAACAATACCGCAATTTTGGCCCCGTCTATCTCATTGATTTGCGAGATTATGGTAATGAGATCTTCCATCTTGAAATGTCGGAGACAAAGAAGGGTAACGATGGAAAATGAGTCCGTTGACAAAAGTTATATTCAATTGACATTTAAAATGGCTTACATTTGAACACCTGCGGAACACATATTAATCTCCATTCTAATGTCACTACCAGTCACAATATGGCAGAAGTATATGTTAAGTAGATGCTGGATATTGTTACATTCTTTATTTTGTGAAACCACATTTTCATGGTTTAATTACCAAAGAGTTTATTATAATTACATTTAGGTTATTCAATACTACAAATAATTAATAGCTTTAAACCTTGGGAGACCCAGAGACAAGTGGTACACCAGCTGTGTGCTAGGCTGGGTCGGGTTTCACACAGCAAGGAGGAGAGTTATTTTGGTGAGTGTCAACTTGTTCAGTAATACATTTAAGTTATTATTTCCATTTTCTAATTGTATCATGTTGTAAGATGGAAGATTGTCCACCATTTGCCCAAACTTGAATGGATGTTTTACTGCAATTACCTAGTTATTAGGGTTTTCGTTATATGGAAAATTGCTTTGAGAGTGCACCCTAGATATTCTGCAGTTATCCCATACTGGCTTTCTGTAAACAGTGTCTTAATGAGTTTCATAATGCTTGCATCCAGCTAGTGATATCACTTGGAGAGTATTCAGATGTAATCATGTTTAGTCATAGTTTAATGTACACTACGTTCAGTTAATATGCAATGCAATGCATTTAGCAACATAATGTTTTCTACTAAGCTATGCAGTCAGTATTAGAAACTGCCCTGTTGGCACTGATGTCATGATTAATCACCCTATGGGGCTGACCGTGTACGGTGTGGGGCTTATTCCATAGAGACAGGCACTTGAGCACAAGTTGGGGGCCACCCTGCAGAGTAGATTGTAAAAACAGACCAGGTGTATAGTTCAGTCATTTAACATAGAATATGTACTGTGTAGCAAATTAGAACTTAATAAGATAGTACCAAGTAACACAGTAAAATAGAGATATGGAATTGCAACACTAAGTCTTGTTTAAATAATTATATGTGTTCTGCTAAGTGACTTATGTTGCATCACACTACTCCAGGAGGGAGCCATGCCTGGAGGGAGCCATGCCTGGAGGGAACCATGCCTGGAGGGAGCCATGCCTGGAGTGAATACCAGTATTGGAGAGATTCGCCAATGAGCCACTACAGTATTGGAGTGAGCATTGTTATTTTAGATTATGTTATTAGTGTACATATTGGGTAAATCGTCTTATTCCCCTTATTAATGAACATACAACTGTATTCATCATATATCTTATATAACAATAACATATATATATATATACATATATATATATATATATATATATATATATATATATATATATATATACATATATATATATATATATATATATATATATATATATATATATATATATATATACATATATATATATATATATATATATATATATATATATATATATATATATATATATATATATAATACTTTACAGTATACAGGCAGAGTGTGCAGCAAGTGAATGGTAAACAAGTGAATGGTAAACAAGTGAATGGTAAATAAGTGACGCGGCAGGAAAGGAGCTTCGCCGATTTAGTGTCACAAGGTAAGGTGAGGAAAGCCAATGTATTTATGGTGAATTCAATCATTACAAAAGTAGATAACGTTGTAAACAGAGGAGTGGACATCACAGTATGCCTACCAGGGGCACAAATAGAGGATGTATCAGAAAAGGCAGGACAGGTCATTGGTGGTGGCACGGGAGGGGTTGTTCTTGTGTATGTGGGAACGAACAATGCCGAGAAGGAGGGAACGTCGTCCATCTTTGGCAAGTAGAGTTTGGTCAAGACACTTAAAACCACTAACTGTTTGTGGACCGGTTGCATCAGCTATTGCAGCTTACCCTGGTCGAGCTGCACCACATCGCTGGACCTGGAAAGGCTGATGGTGAAGGCATCTACGCTGTTTGCTCCGCCGTCGTTGCCTTCTTCGAACCCCACCCCCACCCCAGCCCCCACCCTCAGCCCCGCCAACAACCCACATCCTCTAGAAACCAAACGAAGAAAAAGCTATGGTACTTGTCCACTGACTCAGAAAATGCCAATAGTGCCTATGAAGAAGACGCGCAGCTTAATCGTAAAAGTGCATGTTACACTAGTGGACTGCAGCGTCTAAGGATCTACACCAATGTACGAGCTGCTTTAACATTCCAGAATTCCATTTACAAAACTTTGGGTTTGCGGATAACAAAGCGGCACTCTAATTTGGCGATATTTAAACCGTAGCAAATTATCTCAAAAATTAAATTGGCACACGCTTATTCGTTCATGCTCGTTCACCAACTTGCAATATATATATATATATATATATATATATATATATATATATATATATATATATATATATATACACACACATACAGAAACGTGCCATTGCATATATCACGTTGTCTGGCTTCTTCTCTTATCAGCCATTGTACGCCTGGTATACTTACTTGTCAATTGGTAATTGACATCAATTTCACAACGACATATAACACTACAATAGTTTTGGCGATATGCATTCACATAATAAGCTGTACGCCAATAGTGGTTACCCTGAATAACATGTTAGACGTCGGTCGTGGATTAAGGGAATGCATCGCGGGATTAACCAGAAGTCACAATGATACATTGTACCAAAATAATTCTTACTGGCATTAAACAAAAGTCACAATCTTAGCATCAGAACGGAAACTTCGGCTTATCTGATGTTTGCATAACTCCGAGAACGATTGATGGGGCATAGAAACCCTATTGTTTCAGCCCAAAGCAACAGATTCACGCGAATTACTTGTTGTATTTCAGTCGAAAACACGATCTCAATATATTAATGCTATGTTATGCATCAGAGACGCCACGTTTTATTCCTGACTGTCTGTATTGATATTTCATTTGTGCATTATTCACCCGGAAGGCACCACGACCTATTTGTTTTTGCAATATGTGAATCTGAACGAAATCCGACATTTTGCCAACCTAGCGAGACTTCGATATTACAGTAATCAAATATTCAGCGTATCGGCATAAAAGTGCAACAGTGATATCGGTGCATTGTTCAGCCGTGTATGCTCCAACTACACATTTTCTTTGTTCTTTGTTGCGCTTTCGACCATGATAGGCAGACGATATACGCAATTCAAATATAAAAAACCATATAAAACTGTGTCACATTTGTTGACATAATATTGTTTAGTACGCGCATTAATATTGGTAGACAAATGCAAAATAATACATTAATCATTATAAAGTGTGTGTTGCATACTATATCAATATACTTCTCAGAACAAAAGGTGGCCGAAACGACAGCTACTAAATTTGGTGTTAACACAATAATTTTTTTAAACATACTTGTTATGCTTTAACGCTCAATGTATTGTTTACAGTTTGTTTTGTGATTGTTTTCGTTTTACTATTATATTAAGTTTTAATATCATATAAAGCCTGTATAAGTTTTTATACGAATTATTGTGTTAATTGTTGGAATAAATAAATGTTTCCTAACTTCTGACTCCTGATAGCGCGATACAACATCACCTGCTTATATCTTGCGATCACCATCGCGATAAATTTTGCGATCTCCAGAGTGTTCATGATTACGTTAGATGTGTGCACTGCATACTAAAGAAGAATTGTCTTTATTAATTATGTTAATATCTGAGCGACACTCTGATTCTGAGAGTTGTTGATGGAAGCATTGTCATTATGTCATCTAGACGCAAGTCTGCTGGTAACTTTGAGTATTCGGTGCGTAATTATATGGGCATCAAAGTATTTCGATATGTTGAAAGGCGGACATTAGTATATCAGTAATCATAGTGTATTGATTGTTTACAATCGTGTATAAGTCATTAACATGCACGCATGCACGGATGAACGCATACACAAACGCACGGATGCATGACGCACGCCCACAAACACACACACACACACACACACACACACACACACACACACACACACACACACACACACACACACACACACACACACACACACACACTCACACACACACACACACACACATACACATACACATACACACACACGCGCACACGCACACACACACACACACACACACATACACACTCACACACACACACACACACACACACACACACACACACACACTCACACACACACACACACACACACACACACACACACACGTATACAATAATGATTAAATCTCACTTGTACATACACATCACATAATTTATTGTTTGCAACTTGTGTACAACCATGGACAATTCTAACACGTCAAAATATTTAGAGGATGCACGTTCAGAACAAACATGACTAAGGTTTACAGGCCACAGTATTATTTGAGCGTACTTTGTGTTCATTAATTGTGCTAATTTCTGAGCAACACTGTGACTTGTTGAGGTACACGTCGTCATTGTGTTATCTATACGCAAGTCTGCTGGTAACATTGTTAAAATGCGAACATATGCATCGGAGTATTTATTAGGTATTATTTATTTACTATCGTGGATAAATACTGAACACGCACGCACGAACGTACGCACGAACATACGCACGAACGCTTCCACGCACTCAAGCACTCGCGCACACACGCACGCACCACACATATCACAGTATTCATAACATATAAGTGCAACTTACAACAATAATTTAAATGGTGTAAGTTTTGCACAACAATGGACTAGTCTCACTTGCACATACACATTGCTTGCAACAATAATGTATAATTCTAACACTTCACAATACTTAGATAATGTAAGTTCATAAAATACATGACTGAGTTTTACAAATACACACCCACAGTATTAAGTGAGGGTAAGTTGGATAATTCTTACATATACACATCACAATGTTCAGAGCAGCTAGACATATATCGTAATTTACACTGTTGTTACGATCACTAATAATCTTATCGTGTTCACATGCGCATGTGTCATTGAAACTCCTTACGACATATTATTTCCTGATTTCATATAGTTCTATTATCTTTCTTGAGTGAGAAAGAAATATTTCTGTCAATATTTTCATATCCAATCCATAACTTATAAACTTCAATTTGATCCCCTGTTAACCGCCTTGTCTCTAGGGTTGTTAAACCACATTATTTAAGTCGTTCTTCATAACTAAGGTCTCTCAGTTCTGGAGTCATTTTAGTTGCTCTCCTTTGTATTCTTTCAAGCGTATCTATAACGGTATTTTCTCCAAGCTTATACACAATACTCCAAATGAAGCCTAACTATTGCTTTATACAGATGTATTATTACTAAAACAGTTTGAAATAAAACAGTTTGAAATTTCCCATCTACTACAACACGCTGTCTTCTGTCAGTCAGCCATTGTTCCATCCGGATACCACGTGCTTTTAAAATAAGTAGTAATCTTTTATTTGGCACTTTGTCAAAAGCTTTCTGAAAATCTAAGTATATAATATCTACAGGTGATCTCTCGTATAGCCACTTACTGATTTCTTCAGAAAAACATAACATAAAAAATATTTGTTAAGCAAGACCTCGGTATAATCCTCGACATAATTATTTGCTCAACCCATGTCTACTTAGCTCTTCTAACCAACTGCCTGTATTTCCTAACTATGGCAGTTGTACTCTCCCTCTCTGCATTGTTAGTTCCTACGTATACTAGAACGTCCATTGCATGGACCCACAATTTGAGTAGATTGGGCTTACGGAAATTACACACTTTATGCAATAATAATAATAAATAAAAAAATATATAATAATATAATAAAAATAAAGTTTATTTCAACAACATCAACAGTTAACATGCAAACACAATGAAATTGAAAAGTTGAAAAGTTGAAAAGGGCAAGAAGAATCGTAATGCTTATATTCGTTGCCCTATCACTTAAAAGTGACACTAAATAATACAATTATTACACAAGTGTAAGTGTTTTTAAAGAGAATAGTACATGAACAATTCTAATGCAATACAATTTTTTTTCCATAATCGGGTTACTCATTGGTTACATAGCTGTGCAATACTTGAACAGTATCGTTCTTTTTGAAAAGATGAACACTCTTGCAATGAATTAATGAGCTGTCAAGGGAATTCCATAACTTTACACTGTTAATTGATATACACATATTTTTATATTAGTGCGTGCATACTTTTGCTTAAATACACATTTTTGTCGGGTCATATACATAGGGTCGTACAAAACGAAAAGTTTTTGTACATTGTTTAGCAATGAATTGTTATATGCCTTATACATAATTTCAGGTGATTTTTGTTTCACCATATCTGGCAATTTTAGAATGCGGAGATCACAAAATAGGCTAGATGTGTGGTCTAACCTCTGAACACCACATATTAATCTTACAACCTTTTTCTGTAACTTCTGTAGAAAATTGCGTTAGTAAAGAGGTAGGTCTATAATTTGTTAATACACACTTATCGACATCTTTAAATACTTTAACTTTGGTTGGGGAACACACCTGTTTGGAAAGAAACATTGCATTTGTGATTTAAAGGTTTTACAATTTTATTAATATTTGTTTATACCATGCTCACATTAATATCAATACAATATGTTGACACTTTGTTTTAAAATTGTACAGTTCTAATAATGTCTTGCCCATCAATCGGATTAGGAACATACTCCCATTACATCCTTCTCCCAAATAATCATAAATAAACACATCCTTGTCAGGTGAAGAAATGTTCTTTGCTAAGTTAAAACCAACATTTGTAAAATAATTATTGAATCCATTTGCAATAGCCTTATTTTCTGAAATATGTTTATTGTTACTCACAAAATAAGTAGGGTATTGAATTGTTTGTTGATGATAGTGTTTAGTATTTTCCATGTGCCCTTTACATTATGTTTCTGTTTATCTAGCAACTCGCAGTAGTATGTTTTCATAGAGCACCTTAATACATATGTCAGTTTGTTTTTGTATATTTTGTATTTTAGTTCCGCTTCTGAAGATTGAGATATAATAAATGCTTTGTACAGCCTCTTTTTCTGTACACAAGCACATTTTAGTCTATTTGTGAACAATGTCTTTTTGTTAATGCAACTTTTCTTCAGTACTGTTTTCACTAATGTTTATTAAACAAATGTATACATATGTGCAGGACCGTATCATAAGCATGATTTACATCATTAATGTTTAGCACATCATTCCAGGATTGAAAATGTTGCTCTTTTTTAAATGAAGCTCATCTATCTTCATTTATTATTCTAACATGATTAACCTCTTTTTTAACATTTCTATTTATTTTATACTTACATATTGCAAATATTGGTAAGTGATCACTAATGTAATTAATTAGGATACCAGAAGTAAGATGATGTCGGAGTTCGTTAGTAAAATATTATCGATTAGCGTAGCTGAGATATTTGTGATTCTGGTGGGCTTATCAATTAAAAGGTAAAGACCCAAACTGTACATTATATCAAGGAAATGATTTGTATTGCTGCGATTGTCAGGCTTTAACAAATCTATATTGAATTCACCACATACACATATTGTTTTGGCCGATTTGGCGCCCCATAGAATACTTTCTAGTTTCTCACAAAATGTTTCTAAGTTTGATCCTGGCGTTCTATAGACACAGTTGATAATAACATTCGAGTAATTCTTTGTGGTTAATTCCACTGAAACGCATTCAAAGATATGTTCTACTGTCATCGATCCGGTTCCAATTAATTTGCAAGATAGCTCTACTTTTGTATGTTGCAACACCACCACCTATTCGGTCACCCCAAGTCATGTGATAACCATTTTAATTGTTTATATTATAGTCACTGATTAGGTCTAGTTCAGACCATGTCTCAGATATGGCGATGATATCAAATTGCAGATCAAGCTCTGCGAGGTAGTCTCAAATTTTGTGAAGTTTGCTTTAAGGCTTCTAGCATTAAAGCGTATGAATGACAATCCCTTCGCTTTACTAAAGTTGTTTTTGAATTTCATGTCAGTGTAATATTCACATTTTGATGCACTTTTTTTTGCCCGTCCTCTCTAACATTTATGAAGACGCACCAATGCTATGTCCACGCACTGAATTTTTTTTCTCTTTTCAATTTTCTAGCA
Organism: Lamellibrachia columna; assembly: GCA_963662155.1. Taxonomy (NCBI): domain Eukaryota; kingdom Metazoa; phylum Annelida; class Polychaeta; order Sabellida; family Siboglinidae; genus Lamellibrachia; species Lamellibrachia columna. Next base: position 42,897,255 of record OY759268.1, on the reverse strand, counting down.
TGAAGGAACAGTTCACTATTGTAGGACGAGAGGTGGTCGTTTATGTAAATGTCTGTACCTTTATGCACACGTCGTCTCGCCATCAGTTCAGCCGCTTTCCCTGCAGAATGTAGCTGAACGATGACCGGGCGTTTTATGTCACGTCGGGGCTGCAGATCGTGAATCGCCGATATGTTGTACGGTACAAGATGCACGTTTAGTTTCTGACGGCGAGTGAAGTTGACGAAGTTTGTTGACATTGCCGAACTCTCGGTGATTGACGGTGGCTCTGCTTTGGCGTGGCAGTGGTCGCGGCAGTGGTCGTGGCAGTAGTCGTGGCAGTGGTCGCCGCAGTGGTCGTGGCAGTGGTCGTGGCAGTGGTCGCGGCAGTGGTCGTGGCAGTGGTCGTGGAAGTGGTCGCTGCAGTGGTCGTGGCAGTGGTCGCGGCAGTGGTCGTGGCAGTGGTCGCGGCAGTGGTCGTGACAGTGGTCGCGGCAGTGGTCGTGACAGTGGTCGCGGCGTAACTGTGGAGGTTCACTCCCGTAATGATGATGTTCTTTTTGTTCATGGTTTATTCAAGTTCGTTAACCTGACATTCGAGTTTGTTAATGCGATCGTCTTTTGCTTTGATGTTGTCAAGGAGCTCAGAGATGTGTTTGTCCGTGGTCTTGTCTCGTTTTTTTTTTATTTCTTCGAAGGATTCGCACAAGAAATCCAGAGACCGTCTGATTTCCGCTAGCTCTGACGCATCAGTGGCACTGGCAGTGAGTTTTTTCGCTTTCGGCATGGTTGGCGTTATTGTATTTACGCCACTGTGGATTGCCTGTGGCTAATTGTCAGTGCATGCTACTTAACTTTGTTTTGCACACAGCTGCAACCAATGTCATGGCTCACATCAGTTGCTATTGTTTGTCGTCGGAGCGTTCAGGTGAATATAAAGTTGTCGGGTCAGCGGGGGTGAATTTTCCCGCGCTATACTGTTCTGATCGGCGATATTCCCACTAGAATAGCACAGCATTCAATATAAAGAAGCGTTTTTGGCAAGTGTTTGGGGTAGAATTCGCGAATTTCTTCGTTGACGTGACTGTCCACTTACTTGTTCTAGCTGAGGCCAATCGGCATTTCGATCTCATACGTAAAACCCGAAGAAATCAGAATGTATTGCTTAGCTCGTAACACACACATCCAGTGTACACTACATGTCGGCGGTGGATGTGACATAACTCTAAACGACAATGTAGCTAAAATTATATTTTCTCAGATATAGTTTAATCGCTATAAAGAAACGGGCTTGAACAAATGGTTGTCATGATGGACGTATGATGCATTTAAGATCAAAAATAAGAAGTTGTTCAAAATTATATATTGATTTATAGATATTCTGCTTTAATATACGGTTGGTAAATGGTGTTATTGGTGACGTATGACGCGGCATGAATCTATACATCCCTTGAGCATTTGTGCAGCTTTTTGACGCACCGAGCGAAATAGGACCAGATAAAGCAAACTATTTACAAAGGAATTGCACATAGCAATCCAACATGCTACAAAACCATACGAAGACGACACATTATGAAAACCCCACATCAATACCCCAACGCTATATGCAATAACAGGAATCGTAAGAACAACGACTCCAGCACATATAAGGAGCACGTTTTTGCCGGAGCGTATCGATGTTACGGCCAACGACGTGATGACTCCGGTCGCAACGTTGCTTCCTCCGATCGAGTGCACTTGCGCCGTGATGTGAATGTGGGTTCGGACGATCGCACAAAATATTCTTGAAGTTGCATAAACAATACCGGTCAGAGCGATAGCAAGGCAGCTCATGAAGATCATTCTCGCTACATAATCGGAATCAGCCACATCCGAAGGTTCAGGTACACACAACACGTCGTTCCATTTTACGTTTAAACGACTGCCAACGGTTGAAAGCAGGCCTCCTGTCAGCCAAATTAATGCAATTATGGTGTAGCACCGAGCTTTAGAGAGGAACTGTTCGTACTGAAGAGGTCTCAGTATGGCGACCATCTTGCAAACGGTCACCCAGCAGAGACTGTGCAGCGAAATGAATCCGCACCATTTCAGACAGATTAGTTGACTAGCTGCCAGGTAGCGTAAAGTTTGTCCTGCGTTTGTTATCGAAATTGAGCACAAGACTGCGCTGATAGGCATTGATGTGACACCCATTATGAGATCTGAGAGCGTCAAAGAGAACATAAACAGATGCGTGCGATCTTCGCGCAGTTGAGGATATTTGGCGAACACAGCAGTAACGATAGTGTTCAATATTACGTTAAGAATGGTCACAATACTGATCATCAACGTTTTCAAGTAATTGACGTGTGCTTCATCCATATTCAAATAGTGATCTTATGTATAACGCAGGTGACTAAATTCGACAAATATATGTCATGCATGTTTGACTTATTGAGGCACAATGAGCATTTCGTAAATTCGATGGTGAAGATTTTATGATTCCTTCGTTGCCAATGTCGTATCCATCAGAGACAGTTTGCTCGATATCCCCATTCCAACATTCTTGTTGAAAACCTTTGTACTTAATGTTTGACAACGTCAAGCATTAAACAGTGAAAACATCTGTTCTAAATGTATCCTTTCAGCCACCAGTTGTTGATTATCTTACTTCATTTGGTTGATATTGAAGAACGAGTGAAGTCATTCTGGTACTTATCCATGAACAATAACATTTTCGTCGAAATCTTTTGGCAAAATGTTAACCAGCGCCATTCTTCAAAACGATGACATGACACAACGCCACCCATGAACTGCATTCATGAACAAGTGTCTCGTCTTGACATCAGATGTCCACAACCACGCACACCTAGGTAGATAAATCACACTTTCAGTGCATACCATTGATCTGTTCAAAACGATAACCTCTTAATCAAGGCACAACATCTTGAGGCGTTCGTCCACACATCATCACTGCATATTATATACATATAACGTTATATACATCCAGGGAATCTGTATTGTACACGGCTACCCACCAGTTATAAACATCCGGAAAATCTACCTTGAGCGTCCACCCATGGCCGCGGCTACCCAATATACGTAAGCATCAAGGACATCTGTATTATACTTGCTGTAAGCTTGAACTGCACACCTATACTGTGGAACGACAGCAACCCGTATCCGCCGTTTTCTGCCATGCCTTATGAGATTACAAACCAATCGTAGTGCCCGACTTATACGGCAAGATTTGATTGGACGGTATCTCACAAAGAAGGATGATCGCAGTCACCCAAGTAGGCATGTGACAATAAGACCGTTTAGCAAATCCGCTCTATATAAAGTCGCGCCCCAAGACAGAACGTTACATCAAATGTTGATCTGCACATTTAATGATGAGTTTCGAGCTACCCTGACCGTGATACTATGCATACTAATTCGTGGTTGCTGCGGTCTGAGCTCAGGTTATATGAATATAAATATATAAAATAAATATATAAATATAAATTATATAAATTGTGTTATTATTTGTTTTTGGTTTTGCATTATTATTACTATTATTATTATTATCATCATCATCATAATAATAATCGTTTTTATTATTATTTGTGGCAACATATATCTCGAGAAACCACATGCAGCGGCAGTTTAATTTTCTGATACGTTGTGTGCGCTACAATGATACTTCGAGAGGGTTTTACTTTACATAACACACATTGGTCAGAAAGAGAACGATTAATTCAACCACCTGCCGAATGCTTCCCATATAAGTGGAGATGGCGTTGGAACGAATATGTCTGCCGGAGGGTGGGGGGTGGGTGTAAAGTGCTTTGATCAGTGCCAAGGAATGGATACCGCGCTATATAAACACCTTGGCCTTTGCCGTTTCTACGTTTCTTGCTGTGCCTTCCATATTATCTCTGCGGATGTCACGTATTTGAAAATGAGAAACGTGATCAATATGAATGAAGGCTCATTAAGAAACTCCGAATATGTCTGACATATTTAATCGGTTTATTCTCCAATTGCAACATGATTGCACACGCGAGTTCCTTCATCCAGTGGCATATTATGTGCAAGTAAAGCGAAACATGTAAAATATATTGCAAGTCTAAATCGTTATGTATATTTTTTACAGTATTACTCATTTCCGCCAAACTCAAGTGAAGTTATATGTTTAAACTGTGGATGTGGTGATTAAGAACAGCTTAATAAGATGGTTAATAAGAACACTTCGGCACATAATATAGTATTGACTCTTGAAATTCTCCATAGATTCACGTAAATTCTTGTACATTTGCGTACGTCCAGGTAATTATGTGTTTGTAAATGTCACATGGCAGACGGAACAAAACAAATGTAACATGTCATTTGGTTTATGCGGATGCATCTGTGTGACGCGTTTAATATATTATGTAGTTGCTTAGCATTAAACAAAGTTTCATGTAGCGAATATGAGGTCAGATTACTGTTTATATGTTTCCACTGGCAAAGTGTTGTTAACGCTTTTAATGATGTACCCAAATTTGTGAACATCACGAATATTACTATTTATTTGTTTAGTTAACGTGCTGAAAAAATCGTCAAATTCATATGCTCTCAAAAAAATCAGCATGCAAGATTAATGTTGGGAGGTATCTTGCATGCAGATTTTTTTGAGAACATATTAATTTGACGATTTTTCGAGCACGTTTTCTAAACAAATAAATATTAACATTCGTGATGTTCACAAGTTTAAAATTCAAATTTGAGTACTTTCCCAACATTATTATTGCGGCTTGACTTCGTCAGCAACTATCACACAGTCACTGACACATGCATTAGTGTCATGGTGACATTTCCGGACCTTTTGTCCTCTCGGAAGTACCATAATGGCCCGTTCACATATGACTAATGCATTGCTTAATATATGGCATAATACTGTCGTGTTGGTAAGGAGCAATGACTAATGCATATGTACCTGTCTCAAAGTATTCATTTGCAGAATATAGCAATATCGATTAGTGAGAAACGGACACTTACACTTGTCACTTACACAACTGCCACACTTTTGCAGTTTTACAATGCAAACCTATAAACATTGTGTTGGGTCTTCAGCGTAACCCAACTGCTCGATTGCAACTCTAGATCTGCGTAGGAATCATCCGCGTTACTGGAAGTGTGCAGAGAAAATATGATTCACAACTAACCATACGCGTTGGCTCAGAACAAAGTATTCGAACTAGATGTGTCATGGTTGGTATGCGTGTGCGTGTGCAACAAACAAGATTTAAAACTATTAGCCATCCCAGATGGCAAGTGAACACGGAAGCCATTGGCTTATCGAGAGTCCAACAATGTTCATCTACGTGTAACTACGCCCTCCTGAGATATGTGCCAACCCTGTTTTTATACATATTCACGTTGCTATCTGTTATACAATCCGTAGACAATTTATTGCATTAATTTATTGTCCTCTGTGAGAACGAGTACTTCTTGATATCCAATCTACACTGATCCTTTACTAAGTTTACTTCTAGTTCTGCTATCTTGAGTGAGAAAAGCATATTTCTATCAATATTTTCATACCTATTCAATATATTAAAAACATCAATATGATCTTCTCTTAACCTCCTTGTCTCTAGAGTTGTTAAACCACATTCTTTCAGGCGTTTTTCATAGCTAAGGTCTCTCAGTCCTAGACTAATTTTAGTTGCTATCCTCTGTATACGTTCAAGCGTATCTATATCCTTTTTTCGATATGGTCTCCACGCTTGTACACAATAATCTAAATGAGATCTAACTATTGTTTTATTCAGATGCATAATTAACCTTTTTCCTTGCATGTTATGTTTCTCCTAATCAACCCAAGAGTTTGATTACTGTTTGAAGCTGCAATACCACACTGCTCTGAAACTTTCATATCAGCTCTTATTGTAACGCCTAAGTCCTTTTCTTTTACAGTAGTACCCAGAACAGTATCTCCCATTTTATACTTTACATCCAAGTTCCTATGTCCTGTATGTAGGCATTTACGTTTCCCAAACATCTGCCATTTCCCAGACCATTTCCCTAATATGTCTAGATCGTTTTGTAAATGTTGTTTATCACCATCAGTGTTAACACCTTTCTAAACACTTTTGTGTCATCCGCAAATTTCAGTACGTTACTTGTTATATTGTCGTCCAAGTCATTGATGTATATTAAGAATGACAAAGGCCCTAATACTGATCCTTGTGGTACCCAACTAAAAACTGATTTCCAGTTTGAAACTTCTCCATCTACTACAATAAGCTGTCTTCTGTCAATCAGCCATTGCTTTATTCTGTCAATGATGACATCCCCGATACCATGGGCTTTTAATTTAAGTAGTAATCTTTGATGTGGTACTTTGTCAGAAGCTTTCTGAAAATCTACTCGTCTACCCACTTGGTGATTTCTTCCAAAAAACATAACATGCTTGTTAACCATGACCTCACTTTTAGGAATTCATGTCGAGATGAATTTAATAATGTTTGCCTAATAAGGAAGTCCACCATATGGTATTTAATAAACCTTTCTAATAATTTACAAATCACTGACGTTAAACTGACTGGCCTTTAATTATCTGACTTATTTCTCGATCCCTTTTTTAATAATGGTGTGATGTTTGCTTCTTTCCATTTAAAAGGAACAACTCCCTCTTTCAATGACAAGTTGAACACTCTTGCAAATGGTATACTGATTTGATATACTGTTTCCATTAGTAGTCCTGGAGGAATACCATCCACTCCCGGTGATTTATTATCCTTCATTACTTTTATTTTCTTAGCTACCATTTCTGGAGTTACAATTAACGGCTATAAATAGTCCGGTTTATCGTCCTGAATTTAGCATCTGGAACTTTTTCTTGTGAATATGATTCGTATAAGTCTCTTCGGTCAGACGTTCTTGTGTAGTATCATCAGTTCCTGGACATGTAGCGCGGACACTCAATGGTGTCGTGGTGTCCATTGTGACGTGGTGTCCATGGTGACGTGCATTTCAGTGCAGGAATCATTCGTTGCTGATGGTGCCACCTGTAGGCGGTTGAGGCTCACCTGTGAGCATCAAAAAGGTTCGTGGCACATTTGTTTGCTAGATAAAGCTGGAAAGAATTCAGTCAGTCTGCACTGGGTATCGTCCCAAGGTTTCGTCCACGTCTCGTCCATGCATAAGTGGATGTGCAACCAAGATACTAAAACCGAATATGACGGTGGAAAAGATCACAAAAGATGCAACACTTCCTAGAATGCCCTCTCCCACTAGAGCATTAAAGTCAAGACAGCTTACAATCTTCTGCAGTAGCAGGAAAAGGGAAGCGACAAAAGAAAAAGAAATCAAATTCATGCCTCGCTGACTTATGCACTTTGATCACCGACCAAACAGAAATAATATATACCTCTCTCAAAATGAAGACGATTATCCTGTTGTGATTCTACTCGGAATACACTATCCAGTGGTCATTGTCATTAACATCGAGTCAATGAATAGATCAACGGGTCGACACAGAGATAATTCCGGCTGTCAAGTACTTTTTTAGTCTCGAAGATGTATTCATAAGTATACCTACTCAAATCAGTGCTTTCCAGTAAAATGCAGACTATGATGATAATTTTACAAGGACAATACAATAATGAAGTGTTTCTTATCTTTGAATTTTGATTAGTCTCGATCCAAAGAATCGGGTTCGAAAATAACTATTGAAAATTAACAAATATGAACACTTGTTTGCTATTTGAATGTTGATGGTGTCTATTATCTGAGAGCGAGCTCCTGCTGCTTCACTGATACATACATTTAGATGTGCAGTTTAGATATATTTAGGTGTGTAGGTGTGCAAGCTGGAATGGTATTGATATGTTTGAAGCATACGAGTTGTATATTGTGTTGTGAAGCGTAACACTTTCACAGATTGATGTTGCCACTATTAACATTTTAAATACATATTTGAACACTAGGTTATCCTTAAGTCGCCCCTTAAGGACAACCCTTACTGCCACCCCAAATGGTCATAAGTTAAATTTATCTCGCGAGTTGAAATAGTTTCACATTATCTCAGCAGCAAAGGATAAGCTGTTGGTCTTGCTAGTACGGTCATATACGGTATGTATCGCTGTGTATAACAACCAGACTGACACTGCCTGTTACGGTCAGCAACGACCAAGTAGGATGGTCACCCCGGCACTGAATTACAAGTATTTGTCCCTATGCAGTTATGAGTAGGATACAGTTTTCAAGACGCGCATTTGGTGTTGGCTTGACCTTGACATCACGAATGGCGCAACCTAACAGTAAACCTGCAATGAAAACCTCAAGTTCTGGCTCTGCACTGATTATTAAACGCCGATTAAAACATATTATTCTAACGTTCCTATGGTATGCAATGCCTGTATATATATTCGACTGTGTTGTATGAATACTGCTGTTTTTCCTGTGTAAATATGCAACACAAATATTTGTGGTAAGACAAGCACCGAACTCCATACCATTGTTATATACACACAATTATGTTATCTGAAAATACAACGCTTTTGCAAAATACTCAGTTCAGGCTCAGATATAATTAATGTTTCCTTTCCACTTAAACACATTATTTTTTTAAGTGATAACACTAACGCCATGGAGACTCTTATTAAGCTAAGACGTTTGATGTTGCTAACATTGTAACCACCTTATTAATAACATAAATAACAAAATACGTGATCAGCACAATTTATATAATAGCTACTCACTCGGTCTTAGAAAGTCAACACAGAGCTCAACGTGTCCAATATGTGGGCAAAACAGTAAACATGTTTATACAGTTTGATCTGCGCTAGGTGTGTAACAATATGTTGAACTATCGATGCACCACAATAGTCGTTGTTGCGATGCAATGCTATCGCCAATACATTGAATATTATCATCAACAGTACACTGAACTTTCAATACAAATGTTAGTTGGCGAAACAATTCATGGCTACTTGTGTATACAGCTATCGCGATAACATCGCAACAATACATATATCCTCGATAGTCACCCCTATTCTATTTAGGAAAATATACCTCCCGACAAGCTGCGCGGCAGCATACGGCGACTGGATATTCACATAGTTGCATTAATCTTAGGACGTCTCGATAACATGACGTCACAACACGCGACTGATTATCTTTACAGCCGGGTATACTCACATAGTCATGCATATATGTTAAAATAGGTGTGTCCAGACAGTTATTTTGTCCAGACAATATTCGTTTGGTTTTGTGCCTCGCATGGTGGTCTTTGGTAAAGAGTTGTATTGAGGGTCATGACTAAACTAGCGCATCTGCGTTGTCTCATTTTCGAAAACAAGATGCATGCATTCAATGTCATTGCGTCATGATACGTTTAGGGTTTTCGTCAGCATTCTTCTGTAGGTATCATCGAGTACATTCTCTATAGTAAGTGTGATATACTATTGAGCACATCTATCAATCAGGATCGCTTCGACCGTCGTCCTGAAAATGTTCACTTTGGTGAGGTTGCAGATGGGCGCTCTCCAAACTTTGTCAAGGTCGTGAACTGCCGCGCATGCGTGGGATTTTCTACGGTGTCATACAAAGTATACATTACAGCTGCCCGCATAAATATTCGATGCCTACGTGTGATATTTTTATATTATTGAACAAATGACATAATGACAAAGTCTCTTTGATTAATACGAACTCATGAAATGCATGTATAAACGAAACAGCAGGCGGTCACTATCTGATCAGTGGCGGGTTAGAGCTATTAAGATTTAAATCAATAACTTGCAGTTACACATCTTTTGTAATAGGGTAATCTCGAACAAGTTTAATTAAACTTACTGTGTTATTTCCGAATCAAGAGAGTACCGCTTCATCGGTTTGCCAATCAGCCAAATATATGGTAGCTTATTAATAAGTTTATTACAGGGGTAATTGCTACTGATAACGCATCATGCACGGCGTGACGTTCTGCACGGCGTGACGTTCTGCACGGCGTGACGTCCTGCACGGCGTGACGTCCGATGCAATAGAAATCGGTGTTTCACTGATAAATAGATACAGGCGTGCCGAATAATTAATTCAAATGGCGTGCGCAGTAGAATGCGCAGATTACCATTTTGTTACATTAAATGTGTTGGAATGTTAGTTTGTAATGCTAGCTAGCAAGCTCGCTCAATATAATATTCTGAAGCAACATATGCATAAAACCAAATATTGTTCAATAAGTGTATAGAATTGTAAGCATGAACTTGTTATCATAACGATCAGTTTCACTGATCATTTAAGCATAATTTCTTAGCACAAAACCATAAAATATATGTGTAATTTTGAAGAGAACTTCACGAAAGTGATACCAATAATCATCTCTTCGTCGACTTGTTCAACGGTTTGCAATGACAACGATCATATGTTTAAAACTTTCTGAAAATGACAACAGGGTTGCACAACCACATGCAGAATACGTGTTATATTTCTACTTGATTGAACCATGGCGACAAGAAGAACCTATTAAAAGTATTTGTGCATATAACTCTCATCTTGCCACTTGTCACGGACACTTTCTATTAATCTTCTCTTGTCATTGGCGAATCAGGAGAGTCGTGCTTCTTTGGTTCGCCTATAAACAAAAACTGCAGACACGATTATGTTCTATAATTGCGCATATACTTATTACCACAGCACTCAACGTACCTGACAAAATAAGCATATCTTGAGGAGTGGATGTCTAGTGGATAGAGCGCCCGCCTGTCGATCTAGAGGACGGTTGTTTGATTCCACCTACCCCCTTGACGAAGATTGAGCAATTTCGTTCACCCCACTTTGCCTATGTCTTTCGGAAGAGACAGTCAAAGCCGTTTATCCCTTCTACCTGGTGTCTATGGTATTGGAAGTAAAAGATCCCACACTGGGGGTAAATGTGTAACCTGTCGTCGACTCACAGGTCTCTATCTCTAACCCACTGATTCTAACTCCAGCGGTAGCAGCTGCAGCTGCTTCCAGGTCGGCCGCGTAAGAGGCACCGGACAGGCAGTGGACGGCAGTAATGTTGCAGCTGTATCCATGCATCGGTCTAAAACAGTTAAATTATTAAAAAAATATTTTTGCAAATCAAATGTGAAACAACTACGTCGATGCCTCTGCATCAATCATAATAATATGGTATGCAGACTAATCAAATGCAGTAAACGTTTAAGTAATATACATTTGCTTTATGTACATATTGCTTATTTGCGCATTGTTGGAAATCGCACCAGAATGTCAACATTGTTAGACAGCGACAGTAATAGAAGTGATTGAATATAAATATTGTTACGCCACAATTTGAACCTGTTCTGCTCGATTCTAATGAATTTGCAGTGCCTAAGACTTAATAATTTGAATTAATAATTATATATAAGTTCCAAACGAGAGAATGTGAATTCAATTCATGTTTATGCTTAAAGTGAAATTCTAATTACATCATATTATATCATATTACTGAAGCAGACGTGTGCGTTGACGTATAGATTCTGAATGAATAGTTGCTTCCACGGTAGTTCATAAAACAATGTCAAATGATCATGACAATGCACAAAACGATTCAGAACAATCACGGGTTCTCGGAATGTGCTTTCTAGCGAAAGATGTTGCAAGAGAAAATATGCTGATAGCTAACTATATTGCGCCATGAAATACGGAATTGCAGTGATCAGTCTTCATAAAACGCCGACCAATCACTTCTTGCCATATAAATCATGCGCAGCAATTGGTGGACCATCCACATTACGAGCGAGCAGTACCGGCTTTGTCTTTCTGACTGTTTACAGCTGTTGCTTTGCGCCGCCTCTGATGACCGTGCACTACTAATAACTGGCGATTTATAACTGTGGCGTGACTGCGCCCATCGGTGTATTTGAACATAACATGGTATACAGAAATCAAGTGGTGATAGTCATAAACGTGTGTGATTTAAATTGAAAGTGCAGCATATCTTCGAGGGGAGCAGTAGAGTAGCGGTCAGAACTTTTAATCCGGATTCAAAAATATTGTTGCTGTTTTGAATTTCGGTCACCCCACGTTGCCACAGTTCACTCAGCTGTAAATGAGTACCTGGCTGCAGACTGTGATGGATATGTTAAATAATAGTCTTTGCGCAGTAATGGCTACTTCGCTGAAAGCTTTACTTTGAAGTTGAGATGCGGTAGAATGAATGAACTGTTATAATGTTATGAGTGTTATAAGAGTATCAAAGCCATGAGACTGAGAGAGGAGATATACAACCCATCAACAGTGATACACGACAAAGATGGAAACCCCGTATATGATGAAAATAGCATCAAGCACATATGGCAAGAGCATTTCAAAGGACTCCTAAATCCAGCCAGCCCAAGAAACATCCAGTATCAGTTTACCCCAAGAAACCCAGATCACGAGGAGCCTATAATCCTGAAATCTGAAGTTAGGAAGGCAGTGAAGAAAGGTCCAAGGAACAAAGCCGCCAGGGTGGGTGAAATAATAACTGAGGCCAAATTAGCATGTGGAAAAACCTGGATCACATTGCTTACCACACTATTCCAGAAAGCCTAGAAGGAGCGAAACGTCTCTGAAGACTGGCAGCGTCCAGTAGTGGTACCAATCTGGAAAAAGAAAGGCAGCAAGAAAGACTGTGGCACATACAGAGGAATATCGCTTCTCAACCACGCAAGGAAAATATACACAAAAATCCTCGAGCAGCGAACTAGGTAAGAAGGTGGAATCAGTGGTAAGCGACGTACAGAGTAGTTTCAGAAAAGGAAGAGGGTGCATAAATGCCATATTTGCTCTCAGTCAAAACACAAGAAAGCAATCGAGTTCAACCGATAACGGAATCCTGTCTTCGTAGACAAAGAGAATGCCTTCGACAGGGTTAACAGAGACAAACTTTGGAGAGTACTGGAAACGTACAACGGGAAAAAAAACTCCTGGACAACATCAGAGCCATCTACGCCAACAGCATGAGCTCAGTCCGCACACCAAACGGACTCACAGACTGGTTCCAAATTACATCTGGAGTGAGAAGGCAACCCCACAACCAAAAGCGTTAACTTAAATGTTGTTTGTCGCTGACCAAAGCCTTGTAAATGAAGATGAAAAGAAGTTGCAAAAGCATACAAATAGTCTGAACACTACCTGTGAAAAATACCACATGACGATCAGCAACAGCCAGACTGATGCAATGAGCAGAACAAACAGGAAACTCTACATCAACATCAATGGCATGCAACTCCAGCAAGGGACCGAATTCAAGTACATATGTAGCATATTTACAGGAGATGGACGATTTAACAGAGATATCGAAACAAGAGTCCAGAAAGCAAACAATGTCAACTACCAGCTTGCACCGCTCCTGAAACACCCCAACATCCCCACCGAAACCAAAGCTAAGCTCATCAACTCCATTTTCATCTCCACCCTGACATGCCAGTGCCAGTCTTGGATCCTGACCAAAAAACCTTGAAAGAAAGATTACCACCTGCGAAATGAGATGTCTAAGAAGAGCCCTCAACAAGACCAGACGAGACATGGTAAGAAACGAGCACAGGAGAGAAATGGTCGGAATAAAACCAGGCCACCACTAGATATAACAACACCAGCCCACCACTACATACAACAACATCAGCCCACCACTAGATACAACAACAGAGAATCAAGTGGTTTGGACATCTGACACGCATGGCCACCAACCAAACTGGCCCTCAAGGCATACAACACGAGGATAGCAGGCTTCAAAGCGAGAAGGAGACCAAGAAAGACTTGGGTTACAGGTGTCAAAGAGACACTGAAGACACACGACATCCCCCTCTCCAGACATTCCGGCTTGCTGCTGATCGTCAGCTTCATCTCCCCGCGATACCCCCCGGTACAAGCGGACGGATAAAGTAAAGTAAAGCACCCATAATGCCATATATGAATCACTAATCCATGATTGTATTCAACGTACATATCATTCATGTTTACAAAAACGTACATGCGTTGTATTCCGTGCTGTGTATGTGTTAAATTAGTTATGATAATTCGCGACGTATACGCTGTTGATATCGTGATTTGTATGTTTAAAAGTGATCCATGATTGCAGACAACATACTCGATATAGATATTGTTAATTTCAAAGTCAATTAACATTTACAACAACCTCCCCGTTTCGACAGCCGATGTCAATGAAACAACTACATGAATAATTGTACGTACATCCTTGTCCAGTAGCTGTATCATTGGCATCAGTTTAGTAGTGTAAATTATGAGATATGTTCAGCTGCTCTGAATATTGTAATGTGTATGTGTAAGAATTATACATTAGTGTGCAAAACTTACCGTCAGTGGCGTGTATGTGTAAGATTGAGTCATGTATTTTTTAAGAACGTACATCCTCTAAATACTGTGACGTGTTAGAATTATGTACGCTTGTACACAAGTTGCAAACACAGTGAGACGTGTTCACTGTTGTGCACAATTTAAACCATTTAATTTAGTGTTGTAAGTTGCACATAACTTACCGCTAAAAATACTGTTGTGTGTGCGTGCGTTCTTGCGTGTGTGTTTCACAGTAGGGTTTCAACAAAGCTACACAGATAAACATATACCGACGGTAGCAATACAGATATGATATAACACTACTGACTCCATCTAATGTGGAAGAGTTATCAAACCACCGATGAAATGGGTGAAATGTTAATATAGACAAGTGAAACATTGTAACCGCGTATTAAAACGTTATCGTCTGCGAAAAATAAAACGTCACGTACTTATTGTAGTAAGGTACCGTCGACGGACGGTAAGGTAACTTGCAACTTGTAATTTTTCTTTCCGTACACGTTTCTGAGTCAACATTCAAGTATCAGGGAGACAGGTATTAAAACTAGGCTTGGTCGCAAACGTTGGAACCACCCAGTTAATTGTAATCACTTGCTTAACTAACAAGCCAACACGAGGGACATGAATAGACCCAACGTAGGTACACATATTTCGTGTTTCCTCTTAAACTAATTTCACAGCTACTTTCTCAACGGACAGCTTTATTAGCAACAACACCAAAATAGTTCGTCAATGTCCACGACCACAGATGAGCAGTTGCACAGGAATGTCACCATGGACAAGTTCTTTACCAGTGTTGGACTGGCAGCTGAACTGCTCCAACACTGACGGGTTCCATAGTAGTACGGATCAATGATTAAGCAAACGTTCATCTTTGTAGACTGCATGTAGAGAAACTAAATGAAAATTTAGCACCATGGTAATTATTTTACTATGCTAAAATATTTTGTCTCAATATCGGAATAAAGTAAACAAAGTAGTATTGTACTAAGGAAAAGCTTCGTCATGTTTGCGTGCTTGGGTGTATGCGTAGGTGTGTATGCATGTGTGTGTATGTGTCTGTCTGTGTGTGTGTGTGTGTGTGTGTGTGTGTGTGTGTGTGTGTTTATGTGTGTGTGTGTGTGTGTGTGTGTGTGTGTGTGTGTGTGTGTGTGTGTGTGTGTGTGTGTGTGTGTGTGTGTGTGTGTGTGTGTGGGTGTGTGTGTGTGTGTGTGTTTGTGTGTGTGTGTGTGTGTGTGTGTGTGTGTGTGTGTGTGTGTGTGTGTGTGTGTGTGTGTGTGTGTGTGTGTGTGTGTGTGTGTGTGTAATATTAATGCTGATGTAACCATACGAAACGTCTTTTTAATTTGAGCTCGACAGGTGATTTAACGATCACCACATCAAAACGGGTTTAATTTAACTACGCGTCTGCTTTCAAGAACCTGGTTGTAAGGTGCGCGCCATGTGGTGTGATTCATTAGTTGTTGTCGATGTGTACGTGGTTGTCGGTGTCGAATGAGCATCGATTGATGCGACCGTAGAAACGGCCGTGTCGACAAGCGGAACGACAGAAACTTGGCATAAAGGTTTGTTTAACGGGTGTAATTACACATGCCAAGTGTGCATAAAACCGTGGTGCGCGTCAACAGAGTGATGAACTCATCAACTGCTTTCTGATGCCGTATCAAATCGTTACTTACAGTTCACCAACTACAATTAACGTGCTAATAAAGTAGGGTTTAGGTATAATCTCAGAGTATTGATGTTTGACACTAAAAGAAACATGCCATTTGACGTCAGATCCCTCCCCCGCTACACGGAACTTTGAATGCCATCGACCTAAAATAATCGCGATGATATTCAGGTTGCTCGTATTACGAATTCAAACATACATTATCACGACTGAACAATGGATGAGCTCGAAGTCACAGTGGTCTGCGTCTTGTCCTTTTTAAAGGTGAGGTCCATTTGTAAATAGATAATAAATGAATGGAACATATTATCTGTAAATTGTGTGGATGTTAGCATAGAGAGTATATTAAAAAAATTTACAAATATCTCAGGACGGGACGGGATACGCATAAGTTACCAATTTGTTTACTCTCGATGAGCCAATGGCTTCTTTGTCAACTTACCATCTGGGCATGTTATCTTGGGTGGCACTTCGGTTAAATCATGTTGTCTTGCTAAGTCTTGTTATTGGTGTCTTGATAATGTCCATTGTATGTCCGGTTTATCGCTCGATTCATTTGCAGGGCGAGTCCGCGCCTATAAACTTGGCTTATCGGTGATATAATGGCGCGGTTGTACTTTAGTTAAGTGGTAATACCAAAGTGTAATAAAAAAGTATTGGTAAAATAATAAAATGATAATAAAAAGGTCTGGTGGATGAGCAGTAACGATGCATAAGTGCTTGAGTGCATTGTTTTGTGAATGAAAAAACACTTGCTCTATAAGACTTCTTACTACGCGGTCATGCCTAAATATTTTCTATATTTCCGTCATGTGAATTTTTTTTATATAAACTAGGAATTCTTGCGTTGATGAGTTTATTAACCCTATACACTCGCCCCTGTACAGAATCGGTCGCCGGCGACCGGTAACTTCAATATTTACATTATACCACGTCTATGTTGCCCCCGGTGATCAATTATATACCATTTGAAAGCTTACATCATCAGCTTTCCGATAGAGGCACTGCTAAATGACGTTTCGGCCGAGAATATCGCCCACCGGCGAAATTCATGTCATGCTGTCGATCGTGTCAATGATTCTACTTGTCTTCTTCTACTAGTCACGGTGGGGATCGCTACACTTTATAAAAAATACAAAACGCTCACAAAATATGGCTAATGTTGGAAAGAGGTATACTTGCGAAGAGGTGCTGGCTGTGCTTATGGAAAGTGACGACGAAAGTGATGAAAAGGGTGACTTAGACACCGACGAAGAAGAATTGATCAATGTCAATGAGGGGTTAGATCCCGATTTAGACCTAAGTTTTACGGACCCAGTTTTACCTTGATTTTTACAAAAACCGAAATAGATTATGTTAGTTTTGTATGATCAACAGTTTTGTATGATCAAGTCTCAAGGCATACCCCAGTTGAGCGAGTGTGGGAATGTCACAACCACTTCCGGGTTTGTGTTTACATTTTCATTGAATGTACTTCCTCAGTTTCTGACTCATTTCTTTACCCATTTCTTTTCCAAATCAACACTTTGATCTAGAATAACTAGAAAATAATGATAAAAAATATACATACATATCTATTTTTTTCTAACTATTTTCTAATTATTCCAGATCACAGTGTTGACTGTATTTGCATTTGTCACTATATCAATGAACAATTCAAATATCCACGAATTAGTGTGCGAGTGTGTATATATATATATATATATATATATATATATATATATATATATATATATATATATATATATATATATATGTATATATATATATATATATATATATATGTATATATATATATATATATGTATATATATATATATATATATATATATATATATATATATATATATATATATATATGTATATATGTGTATATATATATATATACATATACACATATATATATATATATATATATATATATATATATACATATATATATATATATATATATATATATATATATATATACATATATATATATATATATATATATATATATATATACACACTCGCACACTAATTCGTGGATATATATCTATATATATACATATACACATATATATATATATATATATATATATATATATATATATATATATATATATATATATATATATATATATATATATATATAATTATTACATATATATAGGCCTCTCGTGAAGGGGGAATTTTTGTGGCTTTGATGTTGGGCTAGCTTCTTGTAATAGGGGCTTTTTTAAGAGTGGAACCAGTAGACTGTGCATATGAAATATAAACCAATATATTTATTCATTTAGATATGTAAAATATTGAAGAAATTCGTGTTTTAGTAAATTCATCCCACCACCAATTTTTAATTCAATCAATTATAATTTGAACATACGCGAACGTGTCAAACACATAGATCCACACCACCAGGGTAGAGTTGTGCAAACACTTCTGCACCACAGCGATTAACTCGTCGCGTCCTGCAAAAGTCCATCAACTTGATTCTACTGGCCTCAGACACCAACTTTTTTATTACGCTTTAGATATTTGCAGTGTTTTAACTGAATAATTCATGGCAGGCAGGCAGGCAGGCAGGCAGGCAGGCAGGCAGGCAGGCAGGCAGGCAGGCAGGCAGGCAGGCAGGCAGGCAGGCAGGCAGGCAGGCAGGCAGGCAGGCAGGCAGGCAGGCAGGCAGGCAGGCAGGCAGGCAGGCAGGCAGGCAGGCAGGCAGGCAGGCAGGCAGGCTGACATATTATTGTTATTTATTTAGCCAATATCTAGGTTGCTCAACGAGTGAGTGTGTACTACGAATATTTAAATATAAAAACTATAAGAGAAATGTCAAATATTTGGTCGTGCAACGTGCAGAAATGCTCAAGTATGACAACTACACTTAATTACATCTGTGATTGAGTTTAATTTAGGCAAACACGTAAAGTCGCCTTGAATCTGTTCACACGTTTCTTCTGGAAAATTCACCGAACAATGAAGCCAGCATGCCTTTTAACAGAACACCCATAGGTTCTCACTAATCGGAAATTCCCTAATTAATAGAAATACATAGTCGTATCTGATATCCCGTCATTAAACGTGGCGTCACTCATCCATTTGTACCACTTTATGCGTTGGGTGGGAAAGATAGTTAAGGAGCAGCACAGGCGCATGTATGCATACTTTAATTTATGTATTATATTTCAGACATATACACGTGTATTCTTCTATGTATTAATAAGCTAACATTGAGGCGGCCTAGCAGTGTCTTTGTTGCAGTCAGGATGTCATGCCACTTGGCACTGGCTGACTGTGCTAATTGCTAAGAACTGCCAGCTGAGTCTTCCTGTGTAGAAGTAAGGTGATTCGAGTCAGACTGCCTCCTACACCAGCAGAATCTGGTGCTAAAGGTACAAAGGGGATTTTGAGCCTGTTGTATTGGTATGTGTTAACCCTCTCAACAACCTAAGATCTAAGATCATAAAATATAAATTGCAAACTTCTGATATAAACATATTACAAATTGCAACACTGCCTTTGTGCACCAAAAGAAGACAAATTAAATTGAACTGCTGTATAAGGTCTCATGTGGTCTTTATTCAAAACAAGGACAAACAAACTTGATTCAAATTGAGACACACCCCTTTGTTGCAATTTGGACACATCTTCTCACCTCTACCTCTTCAAATGATGTGCATAGTGGTGGCGGTGGGGGGGGGGGAATGCTTCACTGGTAAACAATGCGTCACTGGTAGACAAACTACAAAGATATTGGTTTAATAGGTATTATTATATCAAAACATGTGGTTTATGAATTGTCAATCAAAAACTGATTTTACGAATCATACCATGTCGGTATGTTTGTAAAATGGAGAAGTTTGTATAAGGCAACCGTATACTTGGGGTTCTCTTGTTTTTAGGGGTATGCATTCGTTTATCTTATCAAGTATAAATAATATATTATATACTTGCATATTACGGTAAACCATAACTATATTGTATGGGTCTATAGAGAACTTCCCTACTGTAGAAAGTATGTACTATTGGAAATATTTGTTCTAAAATAAAAAACATCTATGACAGTGATTAGCTTAAGATGATCATTATCTAATTGATTGAATAGACCCATACACTGTCAAGACATGTGGTCCAGAGTCCTGATACTATATAGGTAATATATGAGGACTCCAGATCTGGAGGACTCCTAGCTGAACTTTGAATGCAATTGCTAACAATGGATCAAGTGCTTCATAACAATGAACTCGGTGTGGGATCCGCGAAGGTACACGGACGTACGGTGGGTGGGTGGGTAGATGGATGGTTGGTTTTCTGGATGGATGAATTGACCGATGGATGGATGAATGAATGGACGGACGGACGGGTAAATATATGAGTGGATGAATGGACGGACGGGAGAATGGATGAATGGATAATTAGATGGATGGACGGATGGATGCAAAATAATAATAATAATAATATATTTTATTTGATATAGCGCCGGATCCAATTTTAATTTGTTCATGGCGCTTTACAAGATAAATAGTTATAAAATTGCTAAATAAATTACAAATACATTATACAAGCTAGTTAAAATGAGAATATAAAATACATCTAGTGTAACAAAATATAATATAATAATCATGTATTAATTTAACATATTAAAATTATATGAATTAAGGTTAACAAAATATAGATAAGTACAGTAATAAAATAAACTAAAAAGTAGTTATCATAATTGGAGCTCAATAGTGTTAATATTATGTACACATAAAACTATATAAATATATATAACTGAATGTACATGAAGTCATAATTAACAAATATATATATAAATAGGTTAAAACATAATAATATAAATACATTTGTGCAGGAATTACCATGTTGAACTAGAATGAGAGTCGATAAAAATAAGTCTTTAGGCGTATCTTGAATGTAGAGAGAGTGTCCGTATGAATTCATGAAAGGGTGGTAGGATGGAAGGGTGAATGTGGTGGAAAGATGGAAGGGTGAATGTGGTGGAAAGATGGAAGGGTGAATGTATTGACGGATGGACGGGAGGATGTGTAGGTGGGAGGGTGCATGGGCGAGTGTTTGGATCTCCAGGTGCCCATGTGCCCAACGGAAGTGATTGATGGACGGGAGAATGGATGGATGGGTTAATGGATGGACGGATGGGTGTATACATTTAAGGAAGGGTGGAAGGATGGTAGGGTGTATGTATGGATGGACGGGATGATACGTGGGTGGGATGGTGCATGGGCGAGTGCACGGATGGATGGATAATGGATGGATGGATTGATGGGTGGATGGATGTACGAATGTATGTATGAATTTATAGAAGGATGGATGGAGGAGTGAATGTATTGGCGAGTGTTTTTATGAATGAATGGGAGGACATATGGGTGGGAGGGTGTAGGAGCGAGTGTGTGTGTATTGAGGAACGGGGATATGTGGGTGGGAGTGTATATGGGCGAGTGTATGTATGGATGTACGGGAGGATATGTGGGTGGAAGGGTGTATGGGGGAGTGCACGTTTGAATGGACGGGATGATATATGGGTGGGAGTGTGTGTGGACGAGTTAATGAATGGATGGACAGGATAATATGTGGATGGATGGATGGATGGATGGAAGGGATGAAATGTGGGTGGGCAGGTGTATGGACGAGTGTATGGATGGATGGAAGAGTTGATATGTGTATGGGAGGGTGTAAGGACGAGTGTATTGATGGATGGATGGTCGGGATGATATGTGGAAGGGAGGGTGTATGGACGAGTGTACTGATGTATGGACGGGAAGATGTGTGGGTTGGACGGTGTATGGGCGAGTACACATTTGTATGGGAAATGTAATGGAATACAATGAACGCTGACATTTTTAGTATATTTTGTTTTACTAGATGTTGTTCGCAGTGGATTCCACGTTGACATCGAATAAAGACTTTACCAAAACTGAAGTTTGCACAACGGCAACCAATGTGTGACTATTACATATCTGTCGAAAATAAGCGAACTATTGAGCTGCCATGGGAGTTTTGGCGTTGGAGTATGGATGACTGCACTTATTCCAGAAGTAGTTAAATTTCCTACAATTAACGCAGGACGAGGACATACTCCTATGTAGACCGGGCGTGGAAATGGATGTGGTGTGTGTGTGTATATATATATATATATATATATATATATATATATATATATATATATATATATATATATATATATACATATATATATATATATATATATATATATATATATATATATATATATATATATATATATATATACATATATATATTGAAATTGAATATTTATCAAGATTGCGATCCAGCGCAAAAAAGCAGATGACAAGTGGACAAGGTAGACATTGGCTTATCGATAGCCCAACAATTATTCCATGTGTAACACACCCTACTGAGACAATTGTTAATTTTATTTGTCTTCTTTTGGTCACAAATTGTGTTTTAAAATATGTTCACACTGCTAGTATTTACATATTCTCTGGATAATTTGTTTCATTCAGTTAATGTCCTCGGTGAAAACGAGTACCTTCTGATGTATAATCTACGCGTTTCAATCACTAACGTTTCTTCGTCTCCTCTAGTTCTTTTTTTTTACAAAACATATTTGCATCAATATTTTAATACTTGTTCGATAACCAAGCAAATATTTGATCTCCTCTTAATCGCATTTTCCATAGGGTTATTAAACCACATTCTCTAAGGCGCCTTTCATAGCTGATGTATCTCAGTTCTGGAATCTTATCATGCGTCATGTGTTGTCCTCTCAACTGACTAAACAGCTGAACTGTTTGGTTGAACCCCGTCACAGCATTTCCGGGTGTGAAAATCCAATTACTTATTACATAAGTAAAACTATATTACCGTTGAATACGCTACAAATTATGTGTTGTTTAATTAGGGAAAGTGTATTTATTTTGCTATTTATACCAAGATCTTAAATATTTTAAATACGAAGGAAATATAAACATTTACGTTAGTTCTTCCGTATTTCATGAATCATTGCTTGCCAGTGATTCATATTAATTGCATTTGTCAAACATTGTCAGATGCAAGCTTCACTTGCCATTGCATTCCAACTGTACTTGACCATACGAGGCACCACCAGGTGGTGACATTGCACACTAGCTGTTCGATCAATACTGTAAAAACTAAGGGCAAGGCGAAATGCAATAAATACATTACTTGCTCTATTTCACTGCACTGAGAGAGATATGACGTAGCAACATATCAGGACATGTTGCATCAGTGGGACAAAAGGTGGAGATAGACACAAGCGATATATACCGGGAACGAACCACTTCTCTTTTTGAACGATACATACAGATCCAAAGTATCGTCAAACTAATATATCTTAATTAGTTATCCTAGAAATTTATTTGCATTGGTCACCGTAATAACAACACGGAGGCAAGTGTAAAAAGCAAATACCTGGTAAAATACACCAACAGAATATAATATTTTCTAGCTAGACATGTACACGTATATAGTAGCACGTCGTACCTGGGATGGTGTAGGATGCGTATATATTTACAATTACCTGAATGCTATTACCATACCAAAAATGTGTTTGTTATTTAAGCGATGTCATATCTTTTTTGATGACATAGGCACATACTAGACACAGCATATTGTATGTACTCCGGACATACCTACCATAACAAATAAAGATATCAAAATCATTATGTAGGACAAATGTGAAGCATCTTTGAACATTTGATTTATTGACAAAGAAATTATTCAAACGAATACGTCGTTAACAGTGATCAATGTTCGTTTCTTATTTACGGATACTCACACAATTTACAAAAATCTCTAAACATGTTCATAGCTTTACTGCGAACATATCGAAATAGGAATACATAAAGGAGACTATTTACAAATGAATTGCAAAACACAGTCCAAACTGCAACACATTTAAACAAGGATGGTACATCGTATTCTTTCCCCATAATTATTGCAACAACATATGCAGCCGCAGGAATTGTTAGCACGAGATACGCTAGACATATAATCAGCACATTTCTGCCAGAACGAATCGATTTCAAAGTCAAAGACGGGATGTTTCCGACGAAATCAACATGTCCTCCGATTGAATTAGCTTGACCCGCGATTTGACGGTGAGTTCGCGCGATGGCGCAATATATTCTTGAAGTGGCGTAAACTATTCCGATAAGAGGCAGTACAATTCCGAATACGAGACAAAATACCAATAACGTTGTTACACCAGCTGGAAGATTTGAAGCATCTGGCAATCCACATGCACATATGTCAATATTCCATGAGACAATCTGAGGGGAAAGTGCCGTGGCAATCAATGCTCCAAACAACCAAATTCCAGCTATGATGATGTAACAACGATCTCTAGTAAGGACTTGTTCATATTGCAGCGGTTTCGTTACAGCAACCATCTTGCACACGGTCACCCAGCATAGACTGTGCATTGAGTTGAAGTTGAACCAAACCGAGCAAATTTCGTTAATCTTTGGAAGGTACTGAACCATGTTACGAACGTTTGGTGTTGCTTTCGAACACACGGCGGCGCTGATGGGCATCGCTGTACATCCGTTGGCGAGATCAGACAGCGAGAGCGAGAGCATAAAAAGCGTCGTGCGATCTTCGCGAAGTTGCGGATTTCTGACGATCACTGCGATCACGATAACATTTAGCGTTATATTGAGTATAATCACTATACTGATGACCACAGTCTTGATATCGTCAAAATTACCTATATCCATTTTGAAATGTCCGTTCAAGCACTTTCGCATCCTTCCTCCGAATGTGGAATTAGACGTAGCATTCTCGCGATCTGCAAAAGTCAAAAATCACCATTGATATGCCTTACATTGAGTTCGTTTTGAGCCGGTAGTGGTTGTCATGTGTGACTACGAATGTTGCACAGTTCGTCGCAATGGCCGCGTACAGCCTGCGTGCAATCTGAATAAAACATATGATGAAATTAATTAATAGACTGATGATTTGATTAATGTTCATTAGCATTACACAAAGTAATCCTATGAAAGTTATTGTCCGAATGCATGCCTGTCTAGCGAGAACATTGGTATTGACGTTTTCCGTGATGTCAAAGCAAATCAAAATGTTTAACATTAAAATCAGTGGAAATATTGTATTTTTTTCTACTGCAGAACTGTGTTCATGGGATACCACATGATATGTATTATTCGCTCATATAACTGTCTCTTTGCCAGGTACTCCAAATTGAGAGGCCAGTGTTTTAACCAATACGCCACCGCGCCACACAAAACTTATGTTAACTACGAGCACTATGCTCATCGTTGTTTGATGTAGCTGAACTTCATTGTGTCCAGATTGAAGAGGTGCCACGTATTTAGTGTAGACCAGATTTGCGTTTCGGACGAAAACAAAAGTTGTGGGTACTTTGCGTGAATCACATACTACATAAATGTTTTGGTTATTTGATGTGCGTACTGTTGTCTGCGTGTCATGGTAGATAAAATAAAACATTGCATAGCAAGGCAATCATGTATAAGTCACGTTAGGTTGGCAAAATGTCGGATATCATACATTTACAAAAAATATCCGGAAAACCAGTGGCGCCCCACGTGAATAACAAAGCAGTAATGTATTGAAATCGCGTAATTCCTGCGAATCTCGCCATGGGCAGACGCAATAGAGTATATATGCCAACGCATTATCAATCGCGTTCAAAGTTATGCAAACGTCAGATAAGCCGATTGTTGTGTTCTGATGCTAAAATTGTGATTGCAGTTTAATACCAGTGAGGGATTTCGTTGGTTCGATGTAACATTGTGTCTTCTGTTTAACACCGGTAAGCGTTATTTTTGGTAAGATGTAACATTGTACATACAGTAACGCTTACTGTTATTAAACAAAAGTCACAATGTTATATAGTAGCAACAATAACGCATCCTGGTATTAAACACAAGTCACAGTGTATGCATACATACATACATTCATCCATGTGTGTGTATGTATGTATATATATATATATATATACATATATATATATAAATATATATATATATATATATATATATATATACATATACATATATATATATATATATATATATATATATATATATATATATATATATATATATATATATACATATATATATATATATATATATATATATATATATATATATATATATATATATGTATATATATATATATATATATATATATATATATATATATATATATATATATATATATATATATATATATATATATATATATATATGTATATATATATATATATATATATATATATATATATATATATATATATATATATATATAACTAATTGTTTCCAAATCTCTTTCAAGTATTCCAAGTATCATGCGACGCACTGCATTTCTATACG
The DNA here is from genome assembly GCA_963662155.1 of Lamellibrachia columna. Taxonomy (NCBI): domain Eukaryota; kingdom Metazoa; phylum Annelida; class Polychaeta; order Sabellida; family Siboglinidae; genus Lamellibrachia; species Lamellibrachia columna. The sequence continues at coordinate 42,870,948 of OY759268.1, read as the reverse complement.
ACTGACATCTAACGACCACACACATGATATTCCGAGTAACGTCTATTGGCATGCAGCTTGCAATGCGAATGTATGCCGCCAACAATATACAACAAGTCAAGTATCGCTAACAACTGTACAATAAGCGAAATATCACTCGGCGGACTGATCACTCATCGTTCTGATGATGTGCTTACCAAGTCGAAGCATGTCGCCAACAAAGGAAAACATCACAAAACTTGATGCTTACCGTTTGAAGCCATAAAACAACCGATGTCTTATTTGCCGCGCTGTTTTCCAAGTACGCAATAAGAACTGGTCGAAAGTTGATATATTCAGACAACACAGCGACAGTATAACACCTGCTGTAGCTTGGAACAATACACGAATGAGGCAGGCTCGGGTGTAATAAATATCCAATAGTTGCTATACCAGCTGTTCAATGCTTGGCCAGACATTCTGAGTGGTCGCGTCACATGCCATGATGGACGGAACCGTGCTTCGCGAACGCTAAAAGACTCTCACTTTTATTTCGAAATTATACACCTTCGTCATCAGGTTCCCTGTCTGTGTCAGGCGTATATGATCTTGACCCGACATTTCCTAATACATCACGTGTAGTTTTATATATATATATATATATATATATATATATATATATATATATATATATATATATATATATATATATATATATATATATATATATATATATATATATATATATATATATATTATTTATTATATTATTATATATTAGTTCATAACCAGGCTGGATTTTATTATTTTCCTACCACTGCG
>OY759268.1:42812668-42857668 GCA_963662155.1 Lamellibrachia columna | reverse complement strand
TATAACTGGCCATTGATGGTAAAGATAATGAAACTGACATTGATGGCTTGTAATGACAATGAAAAAGTTATGTAGTCCAATAATGATAATAATACATTTCTGTTTTTACGTAATTGTTGTGGCAAGGATACTGAATACCCTATGACGACTCCATCATTTTAGGAAAGCTAAATAACTGTAAACTGTTGTGTTTTATTTATTACACGTCAAAATCACACTAGCAGTTACAATAGTGTAGCATGTCGATTAATTAATTATTAATATGTTAATTAATGTTATATATTTTGTTGAATGTGTGTATGCGCAATGAAAGGATGCTTTTAATTCACATGTATTATGAGAAAGTAATTAATGTTATTTAATATTAAAAATAAAAAAAAAATCTGAGCTATATCACATGTATTATGAGAAAGTAATTAATGTTATTTAATATGAACAATAAAAATTGTTTCTGAGCTATATCTTCTTCTTCCCATTAATCACTGGCAAGGCGGTACTACATCACGATTTCTCCGCAGGATATTGCTGCGAAAACGGACAACACAGAATCCCTCCCTCCCTCCCTCCCTCCCTCCCTCCCTCCCTCCCTCCCTCCCTCCCTCCCTCCCTCCCTCCCTCCCTCCCTCCCTCCCTCCCTCCCTCCCTCCCTCCCTCCCTCCCTCCCTCCCTCCCTCCCTCCCTCCCTCCCTCCCTCCCTCCCTCCCTCCCTCCCTCCCTCCCTCCCTCCCTCCCTCCCTCCCTCCCTCCCTCCCTCCCTCCCTCCCTCCCTCCCTCCCTCCCTCCCTCCCTCCCTCCCTCCCTCCCTCCCTCCCTCCCTCCCTCCCTCCCTCCCTCCCTCCCTCCCTCCCTCCCTCCCTCCCTCCCTCCCTCCCTCCCTCCCTCCCTCCCTCCCTCCCTCCCTCCCTCCCTCCCTCCCTCCCTCCCTCCCTCCCTCCCTCCCTCCCTCCCTCCCTCCCTCCCTCCCTCCCTCCCTCCCTCCCTCCCTCCCTCCCTCCTCCCTCCCTCCCTCCCTCCCTCCCTCCCTCCCTCCCTCCCTCCCTCCCTCCCTCCCTCCCTCCCTCCCTCCCTCCCTCCCTCCCTCCCTCCCTCCCTCCCTCCCTCCCTCCCTCCCTCCCTCCCTCCCTCCCTCCCTCCCTCCCTCCCTCCCTCCCTCCCTCCCTCCCTCCCTCCCTCCCTCCCTCCCTCCCTCCCTCCCTCCCTCCCTCCCTCCCTCCCTCCCTCCCTCCCTCCCTCCCTCCCTCCCTCCCTCCCTCCCTCCCTCCCTCCCTCCCTCCCTCCCTCCCTCCCTCCCTCCCTCCCTCCCTCCCTCCCTCCCTCCCTCCCTCCCTCCCTCCCTCCCTCCCTCCCTCCCTCCCTCCCTCCCTCCCTCCCTCCCTCCCTCCCTCCCTCCCTCCCTCCCTCCCTCCCTCCCTCCCTCCCTCCCTCCCTCCCTCCCTCCCTCCCTCCCTCCCTCCCTCCCTCCCTCCCTCCCTCCTCAGAAGGAAACCAGACATGCAATATAAGCATAATTTAAAAACAACCTTTATTCACCCTACGTTTAACCCTACATTCTTTTAAATTTAAATATATTAACAATACCCCTCCCCATCAGAAGGAAACCAGACATGCAATATCAGCATAATTAAAAAAAAACCTTTGTTCACCAAACAACAGATAATTTAACCCCTGCATTCTTTTAAATTTACTTATATTAACAATGACATGCAATGAGATGTCCCCTTGTAGTTGCGCATGCGCATAACATCTAATATCGACCACATAATTTTCATACAAATAATATTTGCAACATAAAATATTTCATTAAATAAAATATTAAATATTATGTTAGAAGTGACTGTATGTGCTCTACAAATGTTGCGTTTAATGAAAACTGTGGAGAATTTTTAAATTTTTTTTTAAAGAATTTCTTCGTTTGAAACTTTTTTGGAGCTTTTTTTTTTCTCTTAATTTTTTTACGTTGCGTAATTGTATGCCCAGTACACACAAACACCGCCTTCGCGGTTCTGATGGCACCGAGGCGTGACTAATGCGCAAATCGCACATGCGCCATGTTTATCATGCAATCGGTTCCGCTGTTTTGATGTGTAAAACTTATTAAAAGTGGCCTAAAACACAATATTTTTAAATATATGAACTTTTTTACTGGAACATATGCGGAATGATGCAAGGAACGCATTCAGGTACAAAAATGCTTTAAAACCAGTCGGCATAAAGCCGTAATAATTTAGGCCAGTTAAGTAAACGATTACCACAATATTATTTACAAATATACGTCCGTTTAGTACCTGATCCGATGGGGAGTGATGTAAAGAACACATTATATATATATATATATAGGTACGCTCTAATCGGCCTACATACGCTCTAATCGCTTTGGCCGCGACGTCGATCTTCGTGCTCGTTCGTTCGCCCGGTGACCGTGTTTTTGCTGCGTGTTTTGCTGGCGTATTTTAGGAGCTCCCGGAGAACACTCATTGTGATGATGTAGTTAACATGTTCCGCTGACGCGTCGTTTTCGAAATTTTGCCCACGTGGCCCATAGCAGAAAAATTCCCATAAATCCCTCCGCCTGTTAAACTCTCAAAAAAATGCGCCATTTCACAGCCAATAGCTTCTACAAACAAACCTGTGAATATGCCTGCTCAATTGCACTTATGTCACATCATATGAATTCTTTAAATTCACATATCGCAATTTAATACGCCCTACATTCGTGTGAAACAATAAACAGGAAGGTCAACTGTGGTCTTACCCCTATACCGGCAATAGCCGGTGTTGTTAATATGGCGGTCATCCTAAATGTGCTGTAACAATATCACGGTGGCATCAGAACCGGAAAGGCGTTTTCACTGTAAAATATTTCGTACAGCAGTATAAGAAAATACGAAAAATATAAGAAAAAGTGCAATTTAATGTTACGAAAAACTCTACAAACGACAATTTAATGTTAAAAAGCCCCCAAAAAATCGAACCGGACAGGTGATTTCACTGACAAATATCTTGTACGCAGTCTAAGAAAAAAATAGAGTTCAATTTAATTTTGAAAATCCAATAAAAATCTACCGACAAATATCTCGACAAAAAATATAAGATATGTAAGAAAAGCAAAGACATCGCACATATATGAAAATATTATTAAAAGTTCACAGATGGTGCAAATACCTTTAAATCTTACTCATAAACAAGTGTCTTGCTTGCCCAAATCACACAATTCAGTAATAAATAATTCTTCAGGGGACATTGAAGTGTTTATCTTTGACATTACTAATGTTTGGACCGTATCATGAGGAAAATTGGACATTTCACTACAAAAAGATGTCGTTTTGGAATGAATGGTGAATTTCGAGGACCAAATTTATCGTCGTTGGCGGTTCCTGTGCTGCTGCATCCACAGGAACTCTTCCAGGTACGTGCCGAACAGAGGTCGCGGCGTGCCGAACTCTCTCCGGAGTTTCCTTTTGCTCTATTTATTACTGAACTGTGTGATTTATGCAAGCAAGACACTTGTTTATGACTTATGAATAAGATTTAATTAAAGATAGTTGCACGATATGTGAACTTAAATTTTTTTTTTATGTCCAATTTTTTTGACATTATCTTATATTTTTTGTCGAGATTGTCGAGATATTTGTCGGCGGATTTTTTGGGGGATTTTCACAATTAAATTGAACTCTATTTTTTTTTAGACTGCGTACAAGATATTTGTCAGTGAAATCACCTGTCCGGTTCGATTTTTGTGGGCTTTTTAACATTACATTGTTGATTTTTAGAATTTTTCGTAACATTAAATTGCACTTTTTCTTCTATTTTTCATATTTTCTTACACTGCGGTACGAAATATTTGACAGCGAAATCGCCTTTCCGGTTCTGATGCCACCGTGATATTGTTACAGCACATTTCGGATGATCGCCATATTAACAACACCGGCTGTTGCTGGTATAGCGTTGTTTTCGGCACTAAAAATGCGCTCAAACACAATACTTTTTACAAATATACATCCGTTTTGTACCTGATCCGATGGGGAGTGATGCAAAGAAAACATTAGCATCGAAAAAATTAGGTAAAAATGTAATTTAATAGCGTTAATAATTTCGGCCAGGTTAATGCACCTTTACCCTTCCCTTGTATCACTGTCTTTGTGGAGCTTGACAATGTCATATTTCCCTTGGAGCAGTTTATATACCTCAATCATATCACCACAAGTTCGTCTATATGCAAGTGTAGGAAGCTTTAATCTCTGAAGTCTTTCCTCGTAAGGAATATTCTTCATACCAGGAAGCTGTTTTGTTGCGCGTCTCTGCACATTTTCGATGGCATCTTTGTATTTCTGTTTATAAGTGAACCATATTGATTTTGCATAATCTAGACGACTCCTAACTAAAGCTTTATATGATGGCACAAAATTATGTTGATTTAGGGTTGTAAAGGACCTTCTAATAACTGCCATGATACTGTTTGCTTTGTTTATTTGTTGGTTGATGTGTTGATCAAATTCTAGGTTTGAATCAATTATAACCCCAATGTCTTTTTGTTCTTTCTTCACACATGAGAAACATCACAGCCAAGGCAAATCGCACGCTAGGATTCATCAAACGTAATCTTCATATAAATTCTCACAACATCAAGAAATAGGCATACTATGGTCTAGTAAGACCACATGTCGAGTACTGCTCCTCGGTCAGTGAAGCTTATGCCAACAGTAATATTCATAACATTTATATGGTACAGAGGAGATCAGCTAGGTGGGTTCTGTGTCTGTAAGTACTACAACATTTTGAGTGTGAGAGATATGTTACATCAACTCGTCATTTTAACTCCAGATTAATTTTAATATATAAGATAGTAAACAACATTTAGAATATATACAACATATATGAATTTGAAACAATACCTCTCTCCAGTGACTCGCACTTCCAGACATACACACCCCTTTAGTTATTTTCAACCATGTATTAAAACAAATTGATACACAGTGTCATTCATTCGCAAAATAATGATTTAAAAAAAATAAGATTTTTATTTTAATGGGATTTTTTTTAATTTGCCACATTAGTTTATACTATTATTAAAATCTAAACTAAACAAATGTATAATAATTATATATTTTATTTGATATAGCACCAGATCTAATTTTAAATTGTTCATGGCACTCATTGGGATGAATCCACCCATTAGATAATGTCCACAAGGCCTCACCCCCTGTACTTGCATATTCTGTCTGGGAAAGGAAATCATGCTGTGTGTCTCTGGCTGTAGCCCTGATAATTATTTTTTGCTGAGAGGGTGGATTAGCACCAGTCCAGGGCTCTGTGTGCTCTAAAGGTCTCTAACTAAAGGTCTCCACATCAAAGATTACTACTTAAATTAAAAGCCCATGGTATCCGGGATAGCATAACTGACTGGATAGAACAATGGCTGACTGACAGAAGACAACGAGTTGTAGTAGATGGAGAAGTTTCAAATTGGAAATCGGTTTTGAGTGGGGTACCCCAAGGATCAGTATTAGGACCTATATTATTCTTAATTTATATCAATGACTTGGACGACAGTATAACAAGTAACGTACTGAAATTTGCGGATGACACAAAACTGTTTAGAAAGGTTAATACTGATGGTGATAAACAACATTTACAAAACGATCTAGACAGATTAGTGAAATGGTCTGAGAAATGGCAGATGATGTTCAATTTTGGGAAATGTAAATGCCTACATACAGGACATAGGAACTTGAATGTAAACTATAAAATGGGAGATACTGTTCTGGGTACTACTGTAAAAGAAAAGGACTTAGGAGTTACAATAAGCGCTGATATGAAAGTTTCAGAGCAGTGTGGTATTGCAGCTTCAAAGGGTAATCAAATTCTTGGATTGATTAGAAGAAACATAACATACAAGGGAAAAAAGTTAATTATACCTCTTTATAAAGCAATAGTTAGACCTCATTTAGAATACTGTATACAAGCATGGAGACCATATCGTAAGAAGGATATAGATACGCTTGAACGCATACAAAGGAGAGCAACTAAAATGATTCCAGAACTGAGAGACCTTAGTTATGAAGAACGCTTGAAAGAATGTGGTTTAACAACTCTAGAGACAAGGAGGTTAAGAGGAGATCAGATTGAAGTTTTTAAGATATTGAATGGGTATGAAAATATTGATAGAAATATGTTTTTCTCACTCAAGAAGGATAGCAGAACTAGAGGACATGAGGTAAAATTAGTAAAGGATCAATGTAGATTGGACATCAGGAAGCACTCGTTCTCACAGAGGACACTAAATGAATGGAACAAATTGTCTACAGATTGTGTAACTGCTAGCAGCGTGAATATGTTTAAAAACAAGGTAGACACATATCTCAGGAGGGCGGGCTATAAGTAGATGAACATTGTTGGACTCTCGATAAGCCAATGGCTTCCTTGTCCACTTGCCATCTGGGCCTTTGGCTTGGATGGCAAATCTTGTTAAATCTTGTTAAACAATGACTGCAAACTGGTACAGTATTACTATTAGACAAATGTAGCCCAGACTGTCTCACTTGAGTCAACATACTGAAATGGTAACAACTAGCACAAGCTCTAAGTGGATTTTAACTCAGGGCTTCTGACTTGAAAAGGTACTTCCTCTGGAAGATATATTTGTGTGGCTTCACTGCATTCAGAAACGGAATAGCTCAAACATACACAATGTCATAAAATATTTGACTTTAAATACTGGGAATAATAAAATTTGGAAATAAGGAAACAACATATTATCTCAATGTTTACAACAATTATTTGTGTTAAATTCATATAAATCAGCAAATAAAAAAATAGGAAAAAAAAAATCATTAATCAATAATTTTTTTTAGTGATTTAAATAAAATTATTTAAATCAACAACCCTGACTATTGTTGACTGGAATAGTCTTCCCACATATGTGGTGCAGGCCCCCTCTTTAGTGACAAATAGGTCTCGACTGTCAGGTCTCCCGGTTCTACAGTAAATATAAAGTACTAATACTGTGAATCTATGATGTTTGGTATTAAAATAAAAAAATATTTAAAGTATTTGTTGTATGTACATTTTCTCTTGGCTTACTGTTCGTGTAGACTGTCGTAGCCATTGGTGTAATAATAGTTATATAATTATATAAACCATAAAGTGATAAGTTACTGATGACGGTGTTTACTTCTCTACTGCATTGGTTTCAATGACAATGAAAGTTTATTCAACAACAACAACATAATACAGGTGTATAGTATGGTGTGCTGCTGCTGAAGGGACATAGCTGAAGTCATACGACTTATAAGGTTCAATTAAAGAATGCTTGAACCCGACCATTTAAAGAGTGATTGTTTGCTTTATAGAGTATAATCATAGTCTTGTATGTAACTTCTCAAACTAAATAAATACAATACAAGTAAAAAAAAAAAATAAAGTACAAAATAGCATTCACTTATAAAATGATAACAGTGGTGTTACTGGTAATAATAAATTAACTTAATTTAACATCACTTTCAGTATAAATATGCAGTAAGTTATGACAACAATAAATTGTGTTAAACTTGGCACCTCAGTTATTTCATTTGTTAAACTGTTCCACGTTTTTATACCTTTGACGGTGAGTGACAATAGTCTGAGGGTGGTGTTTGTTTTTTTAACAGAACACAGTTTGCTTTGTCTGGTACCATACATGTGTATAGCTGCAGTTGGTTTAAAGAATGCTTGAACACGGCCATTTAAAGAATGATTGTTTGCTTTATAGAGTAGAATCATAGTTGTGTATGCAATTAAATCATGAAGTTTAAGTATTTTTGAGCTATGGAAAGATGTATGATCATGGTAATTACAGTTATAAATAATCCGTATACATTTTTTTGTAACATAAATAGTTCCCTGAGTCTAGATTGATACATACTTCCCCATATCTCACAGCAATGTGATATGTGGTTCAACAAGTGATTGATATAATGTGTGTAACGCTTGACAATCAAGAACATTTTCATCAATAGTTACTCCAAGGAATTGTGTATGTGTTGCCTGACCAATGTTTGTTCCATTCAAAACTAAATGCATACCTGTTCTAGGTAATTTTTTATTGTTAAACATTATAACATTTGTTTTGTTCACATTGAGCGATAATTTGTTCGCTCTGAACCACATGCCTAGTTGTTTGAGTTACATTGGTTGCATCATCAATGTTACTAGCCGAGTAAAATATTGTAGTATCATCTGCAAATAGAATAATATGAAGTAGTTTTGAAACATCACACATGTTGCTTATGTACACGATAAATAATAATGGGCCAAGGATTGATCCTTGTAGGACTCCACACTTGATTTCCTTTAATTCTGAGTTACTGTTATTGTAGCATACATATTGTCTATGGTTGTCATGGGTCAAGTACATGGGCAATGTACTTAATTACAAGTACAAGTACTTTCAATTTTTCCAAGTACAAGTACTCGTCAAAAAAGATAGGGAAGTACTTTGTGAAAAATTCAAGTACAAATACAAAGTACTTAAACAAATTGAGTCAAGTACAGTCAAGTACATCGAACGCTACATTTATGTTTCATAATGGTGAAGGTCATAGCGAAGAAAACACAAAAGCAGCAGTATTACGCCTGTGCTTGCATGTCTGTGGTGCCGGGTATTTAAAAAAAAAAACTGTAAAAACCTCTTTATTTCATCAAAAATAACATTCACTTCAAGTAAAACAAAGCAACCAACAGAAGTATTTGCTACCTGACAACCCACTGGTTCCCAGACTACCATGTCTCAAGGCTTCACTAATCTCACAGTGAGTTCATTGTTATGAAGCACTTGAGTCATTGTTAGCAATTGCAATGAAAGGTCAGTTAGCAGTCCTCCAGATGTGGAATCGTCAGATGTTGTCTACATGTCTAGACAGTGGATATGGTCTAATCAATTAATTTATCATCTTAAATTAATCACTGTCACAGATTTTGTTGCATTTTTTCTTTTAGGAAAATATTTCCAATAGTTGTACAGAATGTGTACAGTAGGGGAATTCTCCATAGACCCATACAGTATAATTATGGTTTATCGTAATATATATAAAATAAATGTTTGCTTGGAGTCCCTTCTTAACTGCAGTTAACAATTAATAAACCACATGCTTTGATATATAATTCTACCCATTAAACCAATATTTTTTAGTTAGTCTACCAGTGACTAAACATAACCCCCACAACATATGCATCATTTGAAGGGGTAGAGGTGAGAAGATTTGTCCAAATTGCAACAAAGGGGATGTGTGGCAATTTGAATAAAATTATTTGCCCTTGTTTTGGATAAAGACCACACGAGACCAATTTACATGCTTATACATCAGTTCAGATTGTCTACTTTTGGTGCACAAAGGCAGAGTTGCAATTTGCAATGTGTTTATATTTGAAGTTTGCAATTTATATTTTGTGATCTTAGACTACTGGCTGTTGAGAGGGTTGTTGAGGGCTGTCAGCCAGTGCCAAGGATTATGGCCTGAACTGGTAGCCTACAATTGTTTGTTTAACAGGGTGTTTCTGACTGGGAAATGATGCTGCCTGTTGCCTTTTTGGGTATCATAGTCATGGTTTTTGGATAATGGTGGTGTACTATGTGTAGACAGACCTGGGGCCAAAGTACTCAGTACTCTTGTACTTGAGTACATTTTTGAAATACTCGTACTCATACACATACTCGTAGAAATTATGGTCAAGTACTCGTACTCGTGTTCAATGTACTCAGATTTTACGAGTACATTATGAGTACATCTGAGTACTTTTTTAATATGATATTGTGAAAATTATTTTATTTATTTTATCCAATCATTAACAACTTCAACGATAATAAAAAAATATGGTAGCACATTGTATTACCTGTATATGAATCAAATTAACCAATTTTTATGTTCTTGTATGCATCTCAGCTGAGTTATATAATTATGTTTTTATTATGCAGGATCATTAAAAACAATTTTATTGTGTCAATTCTATTGCAATAACCATGATATTAATTGCAATGTAATACTACTAGCCCCTGATTTGTTATAATTGTTACATTTAGTAGATGTGGTTTCATATTGAGTTTTCACAAATTCATACTGTGGATCACTTTTCTGCACAGTGAACGCAGTGAAGCCACAAAGGCTTTGCTTCAAGAGGCAGCATCTTTTGATTCTTTTCCCACTCAGAAACCCTTAGTTCATATCCATAGTTGTACTAGTTACACGTCCAGGCCATAATCGTTGTGCTTATTTAATTAAGCCAGGAAGTACAGGAAGCCCATAATGAAAGGGTCATGCATCAGTTACCCATAAAATGCTTGTGTTGCTCTCACAAGTGACAGTGCTAAGTACTGCTAACTGAGTCTTCTTTTGAAGAAGTTTGGTGACTCAAGTCAGACAGCCTGCACCAGTAATGTCTGGTTCCAATTTGTAGTGTGGTTAAAGTACAAAGTGGACATTGAGCCCTGGACATTGGCAGGTGCTAATCCACCCTCTCAGCAAACATTAGTTGTGGACTGTTGGTCACTGCCAGCCACAACATGCCTAACAGTGTTCATTGATTCATATGGGAATTCATATATCATATATATTAATTTTAATGGATATATTTCTTTATTTCTTTTCTCTTGTTATGTTGTGCTATAAAATGTATTTTGAAAAGTATTTTCAATTTAAATACCCTTTAACCCATATTTGAATGCATACCCTAAACATTTGCTTTTGAATGCGAATCGCACCTTTGAATGGAATGCAACCCCCAGTTTGGTCCCAAACATAAATATATTTTTTACAGTTTTCCTTGTCTGATCAACTAACGTTGCATTGTCAACTCTTCCTGAATTATATAAATTCATTCACAATGTTTATTTTAAAATACGTTATTATTACTATACAGAGATACTATAATATCATACAAGATGTACTCGTACTCGTGGAAATGTACTCATACTCGTACTCAGCTTTGAGCATTGTACTCGTGCTCGTACTTTACTCATGAAAATGTACTCGGCCCCAGGTCTGTGTGTAGGGATGGTAAGAAATAGCAAAGTATTTAAACAAAATAGTTGAACATTCAAATACTTCAGGAAAATTTCATTTTGTTAACTACAAATCACATTTTCACAGCAAATATTGAGAAAGTACTCAGATGTACTCGTAATGTAATCATAAAATCTGAGTACAATGGTTATGAGTACGATAGAGCCACATATTTAATAAAAAAACATAAAAACGTACTTGGGAACGTACTTGCCAAGTCCAAATACTTTGTTGGTCAAGTACTTGTCCAAGTACTGCACTCAGCAAAATGGCAAGTAAAAGTACAAGTACAAGTAATGCACTCAGCAAAATTGCAAGTACAAGACAAAGTACGGCACTTGCTGTACTTAAGTACACAAGTACTCAAGTACTTGAACCCATCCCTAATGGTTGGATAAGTATCTTTTTATCCATTCCATAGCCAAACCCCTTATTCCATAGCATTGCAGTTTACTTAGCAATCTGTTGTGGTCAACAGTGTTGAAAGCTTTTTTTAGATCGATAAAGACACCAATCGTTCTTTGGGATTGATCCATTGCAGAAGTAACCTTTTCGACAAATTAAGTTAGAGCTAGTGAGGTGGAATGATTACTTCTGAAGCCATACTGCCCGTCTGACAGTATGTGTTGTGCTTCAATGAAAAATTGTAGCCTTTTGTTGAATATTTTTCCAAGTATTTTTTTAAATTTAAATAAAAGAGATAGCCATATAGGTATATAATTAGAAAATTTAAAACGATCACCCAACTTAAATACAGGAACGATTTTTGCCAATTTCATATAATTTGGAACTGATTCGCAGATCAATGATCTGTTAACAATACGGGTTAGCGGTTTTACAATTTGCTTTATTACATGCTTAACTGTTTTTATGCTGATCTCATCGTGTCCGTATGAAGTTTTACTTTTGCAACCAGATACAATGTCGAGTACATCTTGCTCAGTAACTGGGTGTATATATATATATTGACTGTGATATGTTACTTTTTTGGAAATCAGTGGGCTTTGTTCCCGGGCAGAGTTTAAATTTGTTGAAATGGTTAGGTATTTCTTTGCTTTCTAATATTACGATGGGTTTCTTTTTGTGATGTTGACTATTTCCTCTGAAAGGTCATTATATATAGTTTTCACGGATAACATCTGATGTCATCAGTTAGAAATGTCTCAAATCAACTCATCTGTTTCGTCAAGAAAATCAAACGATTGGTTTTTGTACAGCTTCTTAATATTAGAGTACTTTATGTCGGGTGGCAAAACCATGATAATAACTATTCTGTTTGAGTGTTAAAATCATCATCATGTGGCGCCATCTCGCGTTGAAAGTTCGGCTGTCATGGGTCACCATTTGTTGTCTGCACTGTACCTTTCTGGTCACTGATCAGATCTTCATATTTCATGTTCGCCAACCATGCCTTGCTGTCTGTCTTCCTCTGCCTCTTTTACCGTCAACCGTTCATTCAACATTTCCCTTTGAATTCCTTCGTATTTGAACTGATGATTAATGGGAAGCTCTTAAATATTCCACGATAAACTAAAAATTGCCAAAATAACTCCAGTATTCATTTCAAGAACTTTATATGGTCCTTATTATGTGTCCGTCCCTCTGTGTATCCAGATATTTCTTATTATTTCAGTTGTTCAGTGCGAACCACACAAGAGAAAGTCATAATGAGTGACGCGGGGGAACAGACTCATTTCGTTCGGCAAGAAGGCATAGAAAAGTCAAACAAAATCCTGCTTCGTGAGCGCAGTGGAGAAACAACCAAAGTGCAACTGAAGGCATGTTCAGTTGTTCTCACGGACATTTTCGGAGTTGGCAGGTCTGTTTGTGCAAGAAAGACAAACGTTTCACGTGACTCTGCCACTGCTAAAGATCTTCATATTTGTGGTCCTAGCAACACAATGATTAGTCCACAGAAAGTATGCGCGGTCATACCGAAGAATATCGATATAGCTGAGACAACCGAATCGACAGTGAAATTACTTGGCACAAGAGATTGCACTCACAGCGATGAGGTGAACGATGACCGTCCCAAAGTGAATGAGACAGAACAAGGTGACCTTTGGCAGTTCATATTGTTTACGTTCCAGTATTCCTGGTTTTTTAACCATACATATTTTGTCTGCATCTTGTGTCCTTAAAATAAACCCCTTACTGACTCAACCCCTAAACATATAACGTGACATTGACTTAACCCCTCACTGACATAGCTGCTCTAGACATTACCCCTCACTGAAATAACCGCTCTAGTCATTACCCCTCAAGTGATAACCCTCAATGGGTAAGTCAGATCTCAATTAGATCTGCATGATATTGAGATTTATATGATTTTATTTCAAATTGTATAGCAGGGGTAGAAACACATTTAGAGCTATAACTATACTATAGTTATAACTCTAAATGTGACTGATTTTGACCCCCCCCCCGAAAGGGTGAGATGTTGTGTGTTGAGATGTTATGTATTGAGGGGTTTTGGCAATGGGGGTTATGTCTGTACCCTCGCTCCTGTGTAGTTGTTTGGTCTAGCCTGGTATAGCTGCTAACCAGGGTACACACGGACAATTGAAAGTCTTTAAAAACCTTGAATTTCATTTGTCCCAATTGAATTTTACAGAGTAGTTTTCAAAAGCTTTGAATAAAATGTTTGTTAATTTAATATGATTTTGGAGTGGCAGTCATTGACGGACACCAAGTGTTTGTGCTTATATCTTGATTGGCGGCATAAAAAAGACGTATGATCGTGGGAAGAATATCGATGATATGAAAATGATATGAAATGAAAAACCAGCGACTGCGTCATTGTTCTGCTGATATCAGACTGTCAGTTTGTTTGTGATTGTGTAATAATAACTTAACTAAAAATAAATAAAACCAAGATAAACTATGAAATGGAAGCTTGATTTTACTTCACAGTAGCCTCAAAAAGTCTTGAAATGGCCTTGAATTTAATATTACTTTTATTGTGCGGACCCTTGATAATCCACTGTATGCAATATGTTCACCTTGAAGGAACACATGTGGTTGCAAGTAAGGTGTATTGTCGGTCAGCTACTGTATAATACGCATTGCCTTCAGAAACGCAGAAACGCAGAAAAAAAGTACATTAAAATAGTAAGCAATATAGTATATCTGAGTGGTGTGTGGCTGTATGTGAGGGTGACAAGGTGGTGTGTGGCTGTATGTGAGGGTGACAAGGTTTGGTTCGATTATAATTGCATAATGTGTGATTACTGCAATTAGTATTTACAATTTAACTGCAATTTAATTGAGGTGGTAGGTTCGCCCAAAACAGATGTGATGTGGGAAGTTGGCCCCCTAAATAAAAGGGAGGTTGACACCCCTGGCATAGTCCCTCGTAAGTGGAAGGATGACTCTAGAAATGATGTAGAGGTGAAAGGTGTAACGCTTTCATTGAAACTCCTTCATCAACTGATTTAGCCAATGGTAAATCCGGTCTGGTGATGTCCTAAAGTGAAGTGTGCGAATAATCTAATCACAACTGCTGAGATTTACTTTCTCAACTAGTTGTCCCAGAATTCAGTTCCTGGTGAAGGCTACCGACGGTTGGGATTAGAAAAAAATCGTTATTTGGTGGGATGTTAATAGTTGATAATCGTCTAGAACTACTGAATAAAAGAATGTAATCAGATGTTTGTTATCATTTCAGTTGTTGGATGCAGAATCAAAGTGACCCAAGAGAAAGTCGCTGAGGAAGTCAGCAAAAGTGACGCGGAGGATGAAACACGTTCCATTGGACAACAAAGCATAGTAGAGTCACACAACAGTCTGACTCGTGATCACGATGGAGAGACAAATAAAGTGAAACTGAAAGCGTGTCCAGTTGTTATGAAGGACATCTTCAAGGTTAGCAGGTGTGCAGAAAAGACAAACAGGTCTGAAGAATCTGCTACTGGTAATGATCTTCAAACGTGTTGTAGTAGTACCACAAATATCAGTCCACAGAAAGTAGGAGAACATGGACAGATATCGGAGAACATCGACAGAGAGGAACTAACTGAATTCACAGTGAAGTTACCTGACATGGGAGATTGCACTTACAGCAGTGAGGGAAACGAAAACCACACAGAAAGATGTGCATCACGTGGCAGTAGTAACCCAAAGATCAATCCACCACGTAGAGTAATTGTTGTGGTTAAGCCGGGGACCATTGGCAGTGAAGAAACAACTCGATTCGTAGTAAAGTTATGTGACACGAGAGATTGTACTTACAACAATGGAGCAAACGAAAACTACTTGAAAGAGAATGAGACAGGAAACCCCAGCTTGCCAGATGTTAATGCTGAACAAACAATGTGTTCTCCAACATCCGTAGAGACACTTCCAGCAATAGATAAATTGGACAGTCCACTAAATTCAAGGGCATCGCGTGGCAGTAACAACCCAAAGATCAGTCCACCAAAGAAAGTAATAGTTGTGGTTAATCCAGAACCGGAGAATGTTGACAGACAGGAAACAACTGAATTCACAGACAAGTTATGTCAGACGAGAAAGTGCTCTCACAGCGACGATGCAAACGAAGAATTCTACACAGTGAACGACACTGCAGATCCCGGCTTACCAGACGTTGATGCAGAAAACTGTGAACAACAAACAATGTGTTCTCCGACATCCGAAGAAGCAATTGCTGCTACAAAAGAATTCGACTGTCTACCAGAATCAAATGCATCGCGTGGCAGTAACAACCCAAATATCAGTGCACCACGTAAAGTAATAGTTGTGGTTAAACCGGGGAACATTGGCAGAGGGGAGTCATATGGATTCACAGTCAAGTTATGTGACACGATAAATGACTCTCACAGCGACAAGGCAAACAAAGAACACTGCACAGAAGACTACGACTTAGCAGATGATGAAGCAGATAAGTATGAAGACAAAACTGTGTGTTCTTCGACTACCGTAGAGACACACGCAGCGGCAAATGAACATGACATCAAGACAGATCACAATTACGTCGTCAGCCATCAACGTTCTTCGACTTCCTTAGAGACACACGCAGCCACAAATGAACATGACATCAAGACAGATCACAATTACGACGGCAGTTATCAACAGGCGAAAAGTAATAAACGATCACACAGGTGTGATACTTGTGGGAAGTCATTTCGTCGCAAACATATTCTTAAACGACACACACTGGTTCACACAGGCGAAAAGACACACCGCTGTCCCATTTGTGGCAAGTTATTTGGCAGCAAAGAGGATAAGAGACGTCACATAGTAATGCAAATTTGTGTTCGGACTTGTGTTCGGAAATCAATCTTCTGTTCGGTGTGTGGTAAATCTTACATTAAACCCGACGCATTGAAATCGCATGAATTGACACATTCGCAGGTGAAACCGTTCGCATGTGCAACATGTAGCAAGGCGTTCGTTAGTGTAGCTCGTCTGAAAGCGCACATGCATTGCCACACTGGCGTCAAAAGAAACGTCACTTGCGTCAAAAAACACCTATGTAGTACGTGTGGCAAAATGTTTGCTACTTCGAATAACCGTAAGAAACACAACATTGTGCACACTGGCGAAAAGCCGTACTCTTGCAAGATGTGCGACAAGTCCTATGGCTGCGTAGCCAGCCTTAAGTACCACGAACTAACGCACACAGGCAAAAAGACTTACGTATGTGAAACGTGCGGAAAATATTTCCTGTGCATCAGTTCCCTGAACTTTCACAAACGGTATCACCATAGTGTAAAACCGTTCCACTGTTCAGTGTGTGATAAATCGTTTATTGCCCGTTCCCTACTTAAGGACCATGAGGCAATCCATACAGGGAAAAAAGATCACGTGTGTGTCACGTGTGGAAAATCGTTTCGTCGTGCATCTGGCCTCGCAGGGCATAAATTGGTACATTCAGACACGAGACCCTATATGTGTGAAACCTGCGGCAAAGCATTTAAAAAAGCTCAAAACCTTAAACTACACACCAGAACTCACACTGGTGAGAAGCCTTATACTTGTAGTGTGTGTGGCACGTCATTTGCAGCGGCGTCAGCGCTTGAAGTCCATAAAAGAATACACGCAAACGTGAAACCATACACATGCACTGTTTGTGGGAAATCATTTGTGACTCGCAGTCAAATTACGACGCATGAAAAGTCACACAGTGGCGAGAAGCCTCACGCTTGCACTATATGTGGTAAACGGTTTACTCTGCCACACCATCGCAGAGCCCATGAGAAAACTCACGGAGTTGTGAGGAAATAGGTGCTGTTTTTTAGCTGCTGCGTGGTTTCCACTGCTAGCCTAAGTGTTGTCGCCACCCAGACCTGGGTAATATCACACCTTTCTCAGGCCAATTAACTATAATTAACGTCAACAATTCTTAAATTAAATTGTCAGTTAACTTTAATAATTAATTAACGATTAAATTGTGTTTTGGTACAAATGCAGATTACATTCATATGTTACTTTTTTGTGCGTTTAGGCACCTGGTGCAAGTCATCGTTGAAATAATATATGCTCTTTACATATCGATATTGTTTACATATTTAATAACAGTTATTAAATCACAAGTATTACATTTGTGGCGCATTATTACATGCAATCAATTATAAACAGTATTGTTGACTTGTTTTGTTTTGTAACTTTGTTCGAAATATATTTGCTCATCCAATAAAGATTATTTACATCAAACATTTGTTCATGTGACATTTGATGGGGTTGCTCACTTTTAAAAGTTGTAGTTAGTTTCAGAAAGGATTGGAAAGTTGTCGCTGAGGATTTGCAGGGTATAGGGTTTCCTCTTATATTCAACCACCAAATTAACAAAACCGGTCAACAGCATACATAATATGTATACACTACCCCAGGGTAAGTTGTTATTTATGCAGCGTTTTATACTAAACCATTAGGTTTCCCCTTTATACACTAGCATTATTTAAATACGTATACACAATTGTTATGCACCACTAGAACTGGCTTGATTTTGATTCAAGTTGCCATTCAAAAAGAATGTCAAACTAAAGCTATGTTATCTTTCTCCTCATGTTAAATATATACACTTGCAGTTGCATACCTACATATACTACAGGAAAATTATATATGCATACTAGGTCCACTTGGCTGCGTGTTGCTAGCCCCATATGTTTACTTTAACAAATTTGCAGAAGCCACGAATGGCCGCATCACCTACCATACGACATTCTAATGTCTAGCCCTTCCCTCAAATTCACGGTTGCCTGAATGACCACCACCCCCCCCCCCCGTTGGTACAGTGTATAATATATATAATAAAATCTCAATGTAAAATACAGTAATATATAATACAAACTTAATGTAAAATACAGTAATGTCCATAATAATACATTTGACATCATCACCGTCTAAAATAGTACATGTCTTAAAAAACATTTCTGATGTATAACATTTCAGATAAAACGTTCACATTTGATATTGTTACGTTAGACAAACCAGCCTGCCACACTCGGCCAATGTCATACACAAACACGTCATACATTGTATCACATTCATTTAGGATATGACGGTACTTTGCACTACAATTTGACCATGGGTTCGCAATGGACTACTTAGCAACACTGTTTATAATTGGTGAATTGTGGTTCATAGCTTTATGAATACATTTTGAGAACCTTTGCTTTAAAATACAGTAATGTCCATAATAATACATTTGACATCATCACCGTCTAAAATAGTACATGTCTTAAAAAACATTTCTGATGTATAACATTTCAGATAAAACGTTCACATTTGATATTGTTACGTTAGACAAACCAGCCTGCCACACTCGGCCAATGTCATACACAAACACGTCATACATTGTATCACATTCATTTAGGATATGACGGTACTTTGCACTACAATTTGACCATGGGTTCGCAATGGACTACTTAGCAACACTGTTTATAATTGGTGAATTGTGGTTCATAGCTTTATGAATACATTTTGAGAACCTTTGCTTTAAGATTACCAATAATGGCAAACTGTAAGCAGTGCTAGCCCCCACAGCTTTCTAAGCGCTTTTTTAATAGTATGTGCTCTGTGGTGGTCTCCCTCCCATTCACGCATACCTGAACCTAATCTCCCTCAGGGAATTTGAGAATAAAAATCATGCTTTATAATACATTACTTGTGCCACAAATAAATTACTGCCTGACAATATGGGGGTTTCAATGTGAAAGAATAAATAAGCTTCAAAAAAGGCAATACGGATAATTACGCAGAGCAAATATAATGAACACACTTCACCACTATTTAAAACTATGAATCTGTTAACAGTCAAATATATGCAAGCATTGCAAGAACTGAAATGTTATTATAAATTCATACATAATAAATTACCTGCCTACCTACAACACTGGCAGTTAATTACAAACATAAATATACATAACCACAATACGCGCAGACAACACGAAATTCACATTGTTGGTATTAAGCATTCATTTGCAAAGATAACATTAAACGATATCCCCCAAATTGTGAAAGATAAACTCTATACGCCTAGTCTACGAGGTTTCGGAAACTATGCAAAGTATCATTTTATAAATAAATATAACATTCATGTGCGATCGTGAACTGTAACATATGCATGCGCAACTAAAGACAGTACTAACAATTCGCATAGTAAGGTACATGTATATTGTGCGCACACGCACACGCACACGCACACGCACACGCACACGCACACGCACACGCACACGCACACGCACACGCACACACACACACAATATTTTGAGGATGGTTACGGATTTTGAACTTTGGTTATTCTATTTGTTGCACTGAGAAAATGTATATGTATAATCAAATCTACGGTGGCTCCTATGCCACCGACTGCTTGCAGTTTTAATAGCAGTCTCCAATAATAAACTATTTCTGATTCTGATTCAGGCCAGTGACTTCTGGAAACAGCTTGGTAATATGGCTGTGAACTATCCAGTAATATCAAATGAACACTTACTTGACAGTTAATTGGGAAATTACCCTTTTATGAAAGTGAATTAATTAGATTAAGTTAAACTAGCCTTTCTGGTAAAGTTAATTAATTTAATTCACTTAATTGAGTTAATTCAATTAACAATTGAAATAAAATGGGGACATCACTAATTTACTTCCGGGTTCATGTCATTCGAATTAAGTACCGGCGATTTTGAGACAGTACCCCTTTATGCCATTTGTTGCGACCTGAACTATGTTTTAAACAGGCATTTGGGAAGATATACACTGGGAAGGGATACTGCCAGACTGCCCCCAAAGTTAGTGCATTAATAATATAGATAACACTCTTTAGAAACCGACCTACAAAACGGTATGTGTGTGTGTGTGTGTGTGTGTGTGTGTGTGTGTGTGTGTGCGTGCGTGCGTGCGTGCGTGCGTGCGTGCGTGCGTGCGTGGATAATGTAACATCAAAGGTACAACTTTTTGCAGACGATACTCTCATATATATATATATCACTGTAACGATTAAAGTTGGTGCGTCGTAGACACTGTAACGAGTGGAGTTGGTGCGTCGTATACATTGTAACGAGTGAAGTTGGTGCGTCGTAGACAATGTAACGATTAAAGTTGGTGCGTCGTAGACACTGTAACGATTAAAGTTGGTGCGTCGTAGACACTGTAACGATTAAAGTTGGTGCGTCGTAGACACTGTAACGAGTGAAGTTGGTGCGTCGTAGACACTGTAACGATTAAAGTTGGTGCGTCGTAGACACTGTACCGATTAAAGTTGGTGCGGCGTAGACCCTGTAACGAGTAAAGTTGGTGCGTCGTAGACACTGTAACGAGTAAAGTTGGTGCGTCGTAGACACTGTAACGATTAAAGTTGGTGCATCGCAGACACTGTAACGAGTAAAGTTGGTGCGTCGTAGACATTGTAACGATTAAAGTTGGTGCGTCGCAGACACTGTAACGAGTAAAGTTGGTGCGTCGTAGACACTGTAACGAGTAAAGTCCACAGAGCAAGTGTTGCCGGCGGCAAGTCTTGAACCGAAATATTTGTGCCGAATTGTTTAACTTTCTGTTGCCCACGCCTAGTGCCTGAGCAATAGTTGGAGAACGTTTCTGACCGTTGACTCACTGACCAGTCAAGCGTGACAAGCTATAGACAACAATTGTGTGATCCGCGTTACTACGTTGCGGTATTACATAAGATCCCTTGACGGCTAAGCCACAGCCAAGCTACGCACGGCAAAATGCCTTCTAACAAGCCATCACGAAAAGGTAGCGCCAATGCCGAGGAAGACCCATAACACATATTGGCGCTCAGAGTCCTAGAGCTACTAGGCGATGAGGAAATTGTTGCAAAGATAAAATCTGCAATATACCCCCATGCGTTGATAGAAGAAATTCGAGACATGAAACTAGAAATAACCCTTCTGCATCAAACAACTGATGCAAAAGACAAATTGATCTATGAACTGAAGGCCGGAGTTGCTAAGCTCGAGGTGAGCGTCGACGACACGGAGCAATGTAGCCGACGAGCCAATTTGTGTATCGAAGACTCCCGTGCCAAAGTGCTAGAAATCTTCAACCTAAAAACGAAGATGATACCTCCCTTGTCTGATCAAGACATTGAGCGCTGCCGTCGACTCGGACGCCAGACTGACCCCGCACGTCCCAGATTTATGATCATAAGATTTAAATCCAAACGAATGCGAGACAGAGTCTACAGCGCCCGAGGTTCCCTGAAAAATCACAACAAGTCAGCAGAGCCGGCCTTTTGTCTCTACATCAACACCTGCTGATGTATACTGAAATCAATGCTACACTTGTATTTTCTTGTATTGTATTGTGTTGGTGTGCGATAAGGTGACACCTCATCAGTTCTTGCCTCCATTGTTTGCATTATGTTACTTGCATCACATAATATTTTGATAAAATATATCGCTTTTTGAATTTTCTGTTGCTCACAACTAGAGCCTGAGCGATAGTTAGGACGTGGACTTGTCATTGTTCGCATTATATTATTTCCACCACATTATATCTTAATATAATACACCGCCTGCTAGGCGTTCTGTCCGACACAGAGCCGGTTACGCCACATCGCAGTCAGTCGCTATGATGAGTTTCTGTTTGTGTTTTTCTACTATGCTTTTTTGTGCATCTACATATAATGTTCCTAAAATAGCACAGTATCATCTATTGAAATCCGTAAAGAGATACATATATTACAATGATATGCACTCACCTATCACACTCTTATCTACAAAAGGCAAACGTCTTCGCGTGTTACATTTATTACAATTCACGCGTACGCACATTTATAAAATTCACAGGCCTTTAAAATATAAAATATTTATTAAATGATAGAACTTTCAGATCAATCTATTCTTTCACATTTGGGTCAGTTTAATCAACATTTTCGACATAATAAAACAATCCTCGTATTATGATCTTGATAAATAAAAAAAACTTAGTGAATGAAAAAAGAAACTTGTGTCCATATTCAGTTTAAATATTATACAATCTATATATGCTAAATTTGATGAATAGGAAGCACTCATTGAAGAACTACAAAATCTACAGTATAAATTCAATGTTATATGTCTACAATAATGCTGGATATCCGATCAGACTTATTATTTCAATATTCAAATTACCCGGATATGAGTGCATAACTCAGTGAAAGAGCAGCAGTGACAGAGAATAGTTAATAATATATCTTTATAAAAAATTCCAATACGATGCATATTTAAATTTTAATATGCATGAACATTGGGAGGGACAACTAATATATCTAAAAGGGGGACGGTTATCCACACCTATAATTATTGGCAATATATACAGACCACCAAGGACGTTAAGAGAACAAATTAAACAATGTATTGATGAATTCACCTCTCTCATACAGTCCCTTGAAACATTGAATAGAAGGGGACTATAACTTAAATATACTCAACATTAACGAAAATGGACTGTGTAGTGAATTCTTTGACTTGCTGACATCCCAGAGCCAGTTTCCTCAAATTACCCTTCTAACTAGATTTTCTCACACAAGTGGTACGTTAACAGATAACGTGTTCTACCCAAACCCAAGCATGATTAAAATGCACTCGCAAAATTATGACGCTATCAACAGATTTATAAATGAGATTAATATTGCTGATTTATCCAATAAGCAAGATAAAAGTCAGACTGCAGATCCCAATGTAAGTAATAATATCATAATGGCGAAAATGGCAAAAGCAAACAATAAGCATATGTCGAGTAAATTAGTGAAGTTTAACAAATATAAACATAAAAAATCTAAATGGATAACAAAGGGCCTACTAAACGCAATAAGATTATTAGACAATTGATACAAAAGAATGAAATTAACACATCCCACCTCAAGAGAATATGAAGTAATGTATATTAACCTTAAGACATACAATACAATATTAAAGATGAACGTACGTGCAGCTAAGCAACAGTTCCTTGCGCCTACTATTGCTAAATACAAATCCGATATTAGAAACATATGGAAAACAATAAATGAACTAATTTCAAGACACGGCAACTAGAAGAGCTTCATCACACTAATTAACACACACAGCACTGAAATTACAAACAAACTGGACATATCCAATACATTTAGTGCTTTTTTCACAATTATTGGGATAAACCTGACAAATAATATAACTTACTCGGGTTAAGACAGCGTTCAACACTACCTGAAGAAAAAACAAAATTAAAGTTTGTATTAAACGTTATTGATGAACAAACAATACTAAGACAATAGACAAACTTCCAACACAAAAATAGTAGCGGATTTGATGGGATCTCGAGCAAAAACATTATCTCCAACTATTATCAAACCCGTGATGCTTTTAGTAACACGATGTTTTAATGCAGGGGTATTAATAATTACAGACCAAAATATCCCTCCTACCGGTTATCTCTAAAGTTATGGAAAACATCCTAGCCAATCAATTGTCCTCATATTTTGAAAGGAAGAAACTATTTGCCAATAATCAACATGGATTTAGAAACGGCCACTCGAATACGCTGCACTAGAATTGGTAGAAAGAAACATAACAACAATGGACACTAATGAGGTACCAATTACTACATTCCTTGATTTGACGAAAGCTTTCGACACCCTAAATCTTAAGATTCTACTAAAGAAATTAAAACATTATGACATAGAAGGAGTACCATTGCAACTACTCAAACGTATTTTTAACAAACAGAACACACTTTGTAGAAATTGACGACACATAAAGGATCCACCGTGTAGTCAAACTAGTATCTTACTTCGTGATACTATTAGTTATCACAATTTCCACTGATCACGGTAATAACAACATGTACGCAAGCTCAAAAAGTAAATACCTGATACAAAAACACAAAAAGAATATAATGTATCCAAGCTAATTATGCACGTGCATACAATACCATGCCTTGCGTATAATTCGAATATTTTACAATTACCTGAATGCTAGTATTATACCAAACACGCGTTTGCTATTTAAGCGATGTCATATTTTTTTTTTTTTATTACACAGGCACATATTTATCACAGCATATTGTATGTACTCCGGACATACCTACGCTAACAAACAAAAACATGATAATCAGAATGTAGGAAAATGTGAAGCAACTAGGAACATTACATTTATTGACAAATAAATTATTCAAACGAATTTAACACTGATGAATGTTCGTTTGTTAACTACGTAAAATCACAGAATTGACTCAAATCTCTAAACATATTTATAACTTTACTGCGAACATATCGAAATATTAATAAATAGAGGAGTTTATTGACCAATGAATTGCAAAACACAGTCCAAACTCCGACAAATTTAAACGAGGACTGTGCATCGTATTCTTTCCCCATAATTATTGCAACAACATACACAGCCGCAGGAATTGTTAGCACGAGATACGCTAGACATATAATTAACACATTTCTGCCAGAACGAATCGACTTGGAAGTCAAAGACGGGATGTTTCCGACGAAGTCAATATGTCCTCCTATTGAATTACTTTGCGCCGCGATCTGACGGTGAGTTCGCGCGATGGCGCAAACTATTCTTGAAGCGGCGTAACCCATTCCTGTAAGAGGCAGTACAAGTCCAACCACGAGACAGAATATCATTAACGTTGCTATACCTGCTGGAAGTTTCGAAGCAACTGGCAATCCACATATGTCAATATTCCATGAGACAATCCGAGGGGAAAGTGCCGTGGAAATCATAGCTCCAGACACCCAAATTCCAGCAATTATAACATAGCAACGATCTCTAGTAAGAATTTGTTCATAATGGAGCGGTTTCGTTACGGCAACCATCTTGCACATGGTCACCCAGCAAAGACTGTGCGTTGAGTTGAAGTTGAACCAAACCGAGCAAATTATGTTAATCTTTGGAAGATATTGAACCATGTCACGAACGTTTGGTGATGCCTTCGAACACACAACGGCACTGATGGGTATCGCTGTACATCCGTTGGCGAGATCAGAAAGCGAGAGCGAGAGCATGAAAAGCGTCGTGCGATCTTCGCGCAGTTGCGGATTTCTGACGATTACAGCGATCACGACAGCATTCAGCGTTATATTGAGTATAATCACCACACTGATGATAACAGGCTTGATATCGTCGAAATCATTTATATCCATTTTTAAATGTTAATTCAAGCACGTTCACATATGTCCTCCGAATGTCGAAGTGCCAAAGACGTAGAATTCTCGCGATCTGCAAAAATCAACAACCACCATTGATTGGCCTGTGAATATGCATTGAGTGTGTACTGATCCGTTATTCAGTTGCCGTGTGTGACTACGAATGTTGCACAGTTCAGCATGAACGGACGCATGCAACCTGCAAGCAATCTGAATACATTACAATATAATTTTACGATGAAACTAATTAGTAGACTAATGATTTGATTAAAGTTCATGTCACATTAACTTCGAAAACTAAGTTTTACAATTAATGCTACAACAATAGAGACACATCAGAGCAAATTATTTATTAAAAAAAGTTCCTAGTAAATAGTAGTGTATTATTATAAATAAAATGTGTATTACAAGAAACGTGTATGTCCATATATTACAAGTACATCAATCGATTTTACATTGACTGATTTTTAACCAAGTACATGCATTCGTGTAAACATAATACAGTTGCCACTGGGGTAGTCATGGCACATTCAGTTATATGTCATCAGTTAGATGTCATCAGTTAGATGTCATCAGTTAGATGTCATCAGTTAGATGTCATCATTGTGCTTCGATTACACAGAAAAACAGTGTAGAACATTATCTTATGCACGCAACTCACTTCTTGCCACCAAGAGAACATGGGCTAGCCATCGTGTTCTTCGCTGTTCTGTGATTATTTATATACTGCCTACCACGAACCGATGCACTATGCAATATTTGATTGTGTTAAAAATGAACTGCCAGTACAGGATAAAAATTCGCCGTTGGACTGAATAAAGACGTATCGCCTAATGCATCAAATTAAAATACAGCTTGACGCTCGTTTAGAAATCACTCTCGTTGTTCGGATCAATAGTATTAGCATTACGCACAATACTAATTTTACTGCTAGTGTCCTTTAAGTATACATGTCTAGAGAGAAACACTTCTTGACATTTTCCGTGATGTCAATCTCAGATATAATATGCCATTATTAAAACTAACTTCGGATGGAAACAAGTGTAGATATTCACTACAGCAGAAATCATGTGATATCATGTGAAGTGATGCATGTGGTTATATTGTTGAATTATAAATGTGTGTAAACCTAAAGGTAAAATTATGCTCATATATAGCGCGGCATCCAGTACTTGGAACTCTTCAAGGCCCTTTGTAATTTACCCCGTGGCATACTATGTGTTCATATAATACCATCACGGTGTGTAGCGAGGTACTCATTTATACAGATGAGCGAAATGAAGCAACTGGAATAAACGAAAATTGTCCAAGCTTCAAAAAGGCAGCACGATGATTCGAAACCGGGTTTTCTCGACTAAGAGTCCGATGGTTTAACCACCGAGCCACAAAACCTGTGTTGACTGCGAGCACCACATTCATCGTAGTTTTATACAGCTGAACGTCGTTACATCCACATTGAATCGGTGCCACATATTTAGTTTTCTCTAAATACGTTCGTTGATGTAAACAATATTGGTGATTAAAACGAAAATGAAAGTTGTAGGTATTTGTTTGAATCACATACTACAAAAATGTTTTCTATATTTGATGTGCATACTCTGTGCCTGTAATGGTCAATAGCAACACATTGTATAGCAAGGCAAACATGTAGTTGGAGTATGCATGGCAGAACGAAGCACCAATATCACTATTGCTCCAATACCCCGACACGTTGAAGATTTGATTCCTGCCTATATCGAAGTAACGCTAGGTTGGCAGAATGTCAGATTTCGTTCACATTCCGTATTCCAAAATCAAATCTGTCATGCTGCCTTCCGAGTGAATACGCACAACTGAAGTACTGAAGTATCAACAGAGACAGTCTGGGGTAACACGTGGCGCTTCTGGTGTATAACATAGCATTAATATTTTGAAATGGCGTGAAATTGCCGACGGAGGTACAACAAGTAATTCGTGCGAATCTTGTGCTATGCGCTGAGACAGTAGGTTTTCTATGACAACACCCGGAACATCGCGTTAGAAGTTAGGCAAAACCGATGCTAAAATGGTGACGTCTGTTTAACACAAATATATGTTATTGTTGATACGGTGCAACATTGTGACTTCTGTTTAACACAAATAGATGTTATTGTTGATACGATGCAACATTGTGACGTCTGTTTAACATATCGCAAACAATGTACAACAAGCTAAGTATCACTAGGCGTGCTGCTTACAGTGCGAAGATATGCCGCCAACAACTGTACAATAAGCTACGTACCACTAGGCGTGCTGCTTAACGTGTGAAGGCATGTCACCAGCAACTGTACAATTAGCGAAATATCACTCGGCGGACTTATTTGCTTACCACATCAAGGCATGTCGCAAACAACATAAAAAAAAACATCAATAAAATGTATGCTTACCGTTTGAAGCCACACAACAACCGATGTGTAATTTGTCGCACTGTTTACCAAGCACGCAATAAGCACTTGTCGCAAGTTGATATATTCAGACAGCACAGCCATAGTACAAAACTTGCTGCAGACAGGAACAGTATTAATATTGTGTGAGACACATTCGGGTGTAATTAATATTCAATAACTGCTATAAGAGCCGTTCAATCATTGGCCAGACATTCAGAGTGGCCGTGTCACATGCCATCATGTGCTTCGCGAACGCTAATAGACTCTCACCTTTCTTTCGAAACCTATTATACACTTTCGTCATCAGGTGCCGTGTCTCTTTCTTGATTAGATGCTCTCGACCATACATTTCCCAAAACACCAGGTGTAGTTTAATGTACATGTTGTATTCGTTCCTACCCAGGCTGGATTTATTTCTTGTCCGATATCTGTTTCTTTTCAAGTCAATCGATCCCATTATCATGACATGTTCATTTCCTATGTTACACACGATCTTCCTTTTATAGTTGGCTAGTGTGTTTCATAATATTTTCAGTATATTTTCTATACGTCTATAATAAAAAAAATTACTATTCATTAATTGTATCGACTTAATGATTGCCCAATTTGTTTTATTTTTACAGTTGATGCATTTACACCTGCCGGAGTAAATTTTGTTACCGAATCGCAACATACATTATCGTACTTTACCGAAATAAAACGGAATAACTGTATATGCGAAATTCAGTATATATGCATGAACGCGGGTAGGTTTACATGTATGCCCACACGTATATTCATATAACACATGTCACGTGGACACTTAGTAGATAAGATGGATGCAGGAAAGATTATTCTCCTGAGTAGAGTGTCACCTTACTTGAATCCAATCTAGCGGGTTATGATCTAGAAGAGCATATTGAGATCCAATATGGAATATGCATATTCTGCATCGATTTCAGCCTCAGAAACATTGCTAGGCAGACTTGATGCCACCCAGAGGCGATTTGTCAAAATTATAGCTATGCCAAAGGCTTCTCTGAACAGGAATGGCATCCAAACACTAGCACAAGCAAGATAAATTGGTGCACTCTCCTTGTTCCACGGGATATACCTTGGAGATGCACCAACTCTACTCAATACTATGTTAACTCCTCACCCAGTAGTGCGAAAAGCCACCAGGGCGACATACTAATACACATACAACACTGCACAACTGCTGTAGAATTCACACCCTTGGTGCCTTGCGTCAGCGCCCGCCCCTAGAGCGAAAAGAGGCAGCTGCTCAAACGCGGAAGAAGCACATATAACAAAGCAGACAACTTGTAGATGACAATTGGACAATGACGATAATCCTACGTAGTTTCTTGTCCACAGATACCAAATATCTGTCAGACATTCGTTAATCGGATTAAAGCATACACATACATTAACAAACACGCACATTTTAGAAGTGTCACTGCTTTCTGATGAATATCATGCACACATACTATTCTTTAGTAAGTACCTATAACTATTAAGAAAAATAACGTTTGTATGATATACATGGTATACAAAGTGAAAAGTATCACCACTAGCGAACAAGACTAAATCCAGATTAATTCAAACCAGGAGGTTTTGGCTGCGCCAACAAAATACATGGAAAACGTTATTAAAATCGGTTACTATTAGCACATGTGGTACGTTGTGGTGTAATATAATACAATATAGTGTAATGACTTATGCAGTATAATGACTTGTCAGGGGCCGTATTGGAAGGACACAATCTGAAACAAACATGTCGGCCGTGTCGAAAGGAAGCCAACTAAATATATATATATATATATATATATATATATATATATATATATATATATATATATATATATATATATATATATATATATATATATATATATATATATATATATACGCATGTACGAATGTATACCTCTAGAATTATCCCTTTATCTATTGTGTTACAAATTTTCATATGTTTTAACGTAATTATATTGTCCTTAAATGCTTCAAACGATCGGGCCACCTCGTAATAAAGATCACTGTACAAATGGATGAGCGACTGCCATTTATTGACGGCTAATAAATTGAGAGCATGTCTTTCAGTTAATTAGTGACGACTCCAATTGTTTAATTGGAAATAAGTGTGGTCTCTGTACGTGTGCGATTGAGAGTGAATCGTCAGTATGAGGAACATTAGAATTCGCTGAGATAGAAAGTCTACATTAAACCTGATGATATGTTTCTTTCGTAAAAATTTTTTTTGAGAGGACCAGATCATTTGCCTTCAAAAGAGCAAGGTCAGATATGCTGCATCGCCAAGTATACGCACACACACGCACACGCACGCATGCACGCACACTCACAAACTTGTTACTTGCTCTATATATTCCATGTATGTAAGCACGAACGTAATTCGTCTGGACCTTCTACTTAATACATATGATTGCTATATCAAATACAACGGCAAATCCACAGACACGTATAATGTAATTTGCAGCAATCTGGAGAAAAAGCGATGTTGCCCTAGTTTACATGTTGGACATACAGGCAAGTATATGGCAACGTCTGTTCAGTTATGTAGCAAGCACGGTTTGCATTCCCCAAAGAGAACATTCAGACACCGGTATCTCATTGCTTTTCATCATTCATGCTTTTAATATTAACATATTGTCGTTGCCACCAAACCTATGTACCCGTGTCATTAGATTACCCATAATACAAGTCTACAGATAAGGACTTGCCCTGCATTTGAATCGTTTGTGTGTGTTTATATATATATATATATATATATATATATATATAGATGATTATAAGTTAACATAATTGTTACCTGCAGTGTGCAGGTGGTCTGAGTTTAAATTACATCGATTCCACTAATTACATCACAGATTACACCTTTAGTAACGACCGTCGATGCATTGAAATAATCCCAAAAAAACATTTCATTAGCCGATGGATACGTCACGACCGTTAATTGTGGAACGTGGCACGAAACTAGGAAATTTGGTACAGTAATACACCGCATTTTATCATTGCAATGACGTGTAGACGGGTATTCGGTATTGCAAATAACGGCCACCTTTGCGCTGATATTCAGCCTAGGTCAGTTCATTATCCGCGATAACATCATAAGTGAGTGTGTGCGCGCGCGCATGTGAGCATCCGTTCGTGTGTTCGTGCGTGCGTGGGTGCCTGCGTGCGTTCGTGTATGCGTGTGTGTTCCTCAAAGAAGTGATATACCTGCAAGTGGCCGTTCGAATGTGTGGGATTAAAGTATAACAACAGTATCAATTGCCATTTGAGAACGACAATTGGTTGCAAGGCATTGTTGGGTCCAGATCCAACGGACATTGACTGCTATAAATTACTCAAGAATCACAATGTCCCGTATTCCTTTAACTTTCCTTTACATGCTACTATTACCACAGTTTGCATGTATATGTTTATATTGATATATGTAAACACACACACACACACACACACACACACACACACACACACACACACACACACACACACACACACACACACACACACACACACACACACACACACACACACACACACACACACACACACACACACACACACACACACACACACACACACACACACACACACACACACACACACACACACACACACACACACACACACACACACACACACACACACACTGTGTGACATTCTATAAAAACACATAATTGATTCGATTATGATTTAGTGATTGCTAAATCTATTGCTGCGCCCATATTGCAGCCACGTTTCGTATGGTCATACATGTATTAATGTTGCTTGTTGCTTCATAAAGACGGGTCACACATATAGTACTTTTCCTTGTTACATTGTAGCATTTGCTCCATATGTTTAATTTCAATTATGTCAAAAACATACATAGACAATCCCATATTTACAACATTCCTGTTTTTGTAATATTGCGATTTTTATTTTCAGTTACAGTGATACACCCATTTAGTATGTTGGGCCACATTGGAATACAGTGATTGTTGGAATACAGTATATATATATATATATATTATATAAATTATATATAAATGGCTGTTCACTTTATTATATGTATTGGTATTATATCAATATTGTTGATTATACCCTATTAATATGTTGCATTTAAAAAATGTTCAGTGTGAAAGTTGTGTCAATATAATAAAAGTTGAAGCGAATTAATCGCGTAAACTGAAAACAGTTTACTCTTAATTAACGAGTTAGCCGAATATCTGGATCATAGTCAACTTATATGCACCGGGTTCTGCCACAATGGAACCTACGCTCTTATTCCACGATTTGGTACGTGCGACAAACGCTAATGCTAGGCGAGCACTGTCTTGCGTACGGCATGCTCGGCGAATGCTGTCTTGCGAACGGCGTACTCGGCGAGTGTTGTCTTGCGTACGGCATGCTCGGCGAGCGCTGTCTTGCGTACGACGTGTTCGGCGAGTGCTGTCTTGCGTAGCAGCAGGAAGTTAGAGTCTATGGTTCTGCGACTTTTTGCCCCCGGAGCGTCGCATCCTCTAACGTCCGCGAACCGTTGGGCGTGTACGGTTATTCCGAGAGGAACCGTGTACATTCTTAGATGTTATATGCAACTCCGCTGTTTCATAGTTCCGCTAACACAAATCGCAGCCGTCGTCTCACAACGGATTAATCAATCATGTTGTTGTATACAAGAGCCCGTAAACCACTTTGAAACATTCCTTTAGTTCCCTCTATTATTCGAAGGTGTGAACGTAAAGATGTCTACCTGGCCCAACGCTCTTACCAACACAAAACAACAACCTCGACTGTATATACAATTATTCAGTCTTCACCATTATTAGTTTTTAAAACAAGTATTAGTACACTACTAATTTTACAAACATAATAACATTTCGTTGATCTGTTAATCAGTTGGAAACAAAGAAATGACCGATCTCTAGATTAGCCATCGGTCGATATTCAGTAGGCTCTTGTAGTAGTTTTCATTCACTTAATAGCTTGCCAGTTTTATGCACTAGTTTGTCTTTTTTCAACGGAAAGTGCCTCTTCGATACTTTTGTCTTTGCTAGTTGCTATTGTATTACACCTTTACCATTTCAGGACTTTTCAAGGAACAAAATTCTCTTTTTTTTGACCATTTCAATAATTTGTCCTTGTAGAGTATCACTAATGATCTCGTTGCAAACAGAAGCTATTAGTTCTAAGCAACAACTAAACAGGATCATCAGTCATTTTCCAGTTAAATTGCTTGGCAGTGATACATTCCCATCAGATACTTCGTATTACTTTTACCAGTAATAGGAAAGAGTGGTCACACATATCGAAATTGCCGGGGGGTGGCAATTAACATGCCAGTACAGAAATTATGTAGGGAAGAGGAAGTAGGATTTGTGGATTTGTGGGGAAGTTTTGTTGGAAGGGCTGATATGTACATGAATAATGGGCTTCATCTAAGTGGAAAGGGGCAGCAGTATTTGCGGATGGCCTCGCAGCAGCAGTAGACAGTGGCATGGGTACATAACAAATATTGTTGGTCGTAAACATTGTTTAAACTAGAAGCGCAGGGGGGTACTTAGAAATGCCTAGTACAGACAAACCAATAACAATGCGTGTGTTTAAATGCTAGGAGTTTAGTAAATAAGAAAAACGAATTAAACATTATGGTAGAAGATATTGACCCTTACATAATTGGTATAACCGAACCATGGGACAAAACAGACATAACAGATGCTGAATTAGGATTGCCAGGATACGTACGTCGCAAAATGGTTTCAGGAAATTCAAAATTAACTATTGGATTAGTTTACCGAAGTCCAAACATAAAGGAAGAGGATAATACAAAAATACAAAATGCTATAAAGGAAGTTAGTAAAGGGGAATGTATCATAATGGGAGATTTTAACCATGGACACATACAATGGAAATCTCTAGAGAGTACAGGGGGTGAGGACCAACAATTTCTATTTTAAATTTAGGATAGCTTCCTTACTCAGCACGTGCTAGAACCAACCAGTGGAGATAATGTATTAGATATAGTTTTGTCATCACAAAAATAATTAGTGGGCAATGTAAAAATATATGAACCATTGGGTAACAGTGATCACAATCAATTACATTTTGACATCAATGTAAAATCAGAAAGTAAAAATAAAAAACGTGTTAGTGAAACTTTCACAAAAGTAACTATAAAGATACGAGAAAATACTTAGCAAAGCTAGATTGGAATAACATGCTGATGAATAAAACCGCAATTGACTGTTGGAATATTCTAACGTATGAAATTGAGAGTATCATCGATAAATAAAGGAAAACAGTCTAGAAAAGACACTTGTCAAAAGAAGCTATTAGAAAAATAGTGTTTAAACAAACTGTGTGGCGCACCAGAAAGGATGAAGACTGTGCACATTACAAAGAGACACTTAATCTAGCTACAACTGAAATTAGAAAATATAAAAGAACCTTTGAACATAAATTGGCAGGTAACATAACAAAATGACAGCAAGACTTCCAATGCTTATGTAAGGAGAAAACAGAAAGTTCGGGATAAGGTCGGACTACTGGAAAACAACAGTGGAAACATAATTTCAGACGGGTTTCAAATGGCAGAGGTAGAGAATGAGTATTTCAGCTCGCTCAGTTTTTACCACAACTCACTTCCAGTTCCATTTACATTTTGAGTATTTAGGGCAGATGTTTGTAACTCCTGAAATGATAGCAAAGAAAATTAAGAAGATGAAAGATAACAAATCACCGGGAGTTGATGGGATACCACATAAACTGTTTAAGGAAATTGTTGAGCAAATTAGTACACCAATAGCAAAATTGTTTAATTTGTCATTAGAAGAAGGAATAGTTCCTTCAGAATGGAAAGAAGCAAACATTACGCCGCTTTTTAAGAAAGGATCGAGGAATAAGCCAGAACATTACAGACCAGTGAGTTTAACATCAGTTGTGTGCAAATTACTCGAATCATTCATTAGAGACCACATATTTGAATTCCTTGTAAAACATAAATCAATAAATACATATCAACACGGGTTCCAAAAAGCAAGGTCACGTCTAACCAATTTCTTATATTTTTTGGAAGAAATTACAAAGTGGGTAGATGAGAGGTCACCAGTGGATGTCGTCTACTTAGATTTTCAGAAAGCTTTCGTTAAAGTGCAACATCAAAGATTGTTACTTAAACTAAAAACCCATGGCATGGGTAATGATGTAATGATCAACTGGATAGAATAGTGGCTTTACACACAGAAGACAGAGAGTAATAGTAGATATATATATATATATATATATATAAACGATTTATATATATATATATATATATATATATATATATATATATATATATATATATATATATATATATATATATATATATATATATATATATATATATATATATATATATATATATAAACGATTTGGAAGATGACATATCTACCAAAGTACTGAATTTTACAGATGACACAGAAGTATTCAGAAATACTATCATCAAAGATTGTTACTTAAACTAAAAGCCCATGTAATAGGGAATGATGTAATCAACTGGCTAAAAAACTGGCTTATACACAGAAAACAGTTAGTAATAGTAGATGGTGAGATTTAAAACTGGAAATCTGTTTTGACTGGGGTACTACAGGGATCAGTATTAGGCCCTATACTGTTTTTAATATATTTAATATATATAAATGATTTGGAAGATGACATATCTAGCAAAGTACACAAATTTGCAGATGACACAACAGTATTCAGAAAGGTTACTAATGATACAGATAAAACAGAGTTTACAGGATGATCTAGATAAATTAGTTAAATGGTAAGAAAAATGGCAAATGTTATTAAATTTTGGGAAGTGTAAATGCATACACATAGGACATGGAAACATGGACAAAGAATACAAAATGGGAGGGGGGTGCTGTACTAGGTAGAACCACACAAAAAAGGACTTATCAGTAACATTTAATGCTGACATGAAAGTTTCATAGCAATGTCGGATTGCTGCTTCGAAAGGAAATCAAGTTCTAGGGCTAATTAGGAGAGCTATCACGTATAAGGTAAAACAGCCAATTGTACCCCTGTACAAAGCAATAGTTATACCACATTTGGAAAAATGTATTCAAGCATGGAGGCCATATCGTAAATAGGACATAGACAAGCTAAAAAGAATAAAACGAAGAGCAACTAAAATTATTCCAGATTTGAGAGACCTTAGTTACGAAATCCGCTTATTACAATGTGATTTGACAACGCTAGAGAACAGGAGACTAAGACGACACCAAATAGAAGTGTTTAAAATAGTGAACGGTTATGAAGATGTTCATAGAAATATGTTCTTCAAACTTAAAGAAGGCAGTAGAATCAGATGACACAAAGCAGGATTAATCAAGGAGCAGTGTAGGTTGGACATAAGGAAGTACTCTTTCTCACAGAGGGTGGTAAATGAATGGAACAAACTGTCAACTGATTGTGTTAATGCTAGTAGTGTGAATATATTTAAAAGTAGAATTGACAGATATTTTATAAGGGCGGGCTACACATAGATGAGAAATTTTTTGGAATCTCGATAAGCCAACTTGCCATCTGGAACTTGTAATCTATGTGTTGTTTTTGATAGTGACTTAAATTTTCGCCAGCATATTTCTTAACTATGTAAATCCTGTTTCTATCATATACATGATCTCTGTCGAATTCGGCGTCACATATCTATGACTAATGCTAAAACAATATCAACGGTACTAATTAGTAGCCGCCTTGACAATTGTAATTCTCTGCTAAGTAACATTACTAAAAGAGACGTTTTTAAACTCCAACAAGTCAGATAAGCGATTTCACAACAACTTACAATTGTTCCTAAAATAAAACTTAACTTGGGAAAACGTGCTTTCTTTGTCGCTGCACCTAGGGTCTGGGTCCCCATCACATCTGAAAACATCTTAAGCTACAGCTATCTTCCGAAAAAAAATCAATATGTATATATTCCAAATTGCATTTCTTCGGTTGTTTCTCGCTCTAATAAAGACTTTGCCAGTCCCTGTTCACTATTGTATTTAATGAATATGTTTTGTTGCGCATTTGAGCTCAGGTTCCTCAGCATATATGCGCAATAGTAATTAATTATTATGTACATTCAATTATAGCAACAATGCTGATAGAGCTGGATGCTACAAATCAGAAGGATTTGGTTTGCAAGCGAAAATGCTGATTTGTATGATACTATCTCACATTACTTACATCAATTACATTATGCGTTACTTACATTTGCTTATTACTTATTGTATAATTAGTTGAATTTTTGTGTTTCATGGATGTCGTTTTTTAATACATTGCTTGGGATACTATACATATGAGAACATCGTCAGTTCATGTCTTGCATAAAACGTTGTATATCAGCATAGAGAATGTACCAAGAAAGATCGCTGATGGTCGAATTCAGTTTAAAACTACTGCTTCCATTTCAGTCATGTTCAATTTGTCCAAACGGATACTTTCCAATATTTCACGAATTTATTGAAGTGGTTTTTTTATGTTTCGAATTTGTATTGTTAAAAATGGCTGACACACCAAAGAGTATCCAAGACAATCTAAACCAGTGTTGTGGGACACGTATTAAAAAGAGCCGGCTGAGTTGAAATTGATTATAACAATATTGCAATCTAACATAATCTGCGGCGAGTGCAAGCTCGACACACGGTTTATTACTGGTAGATGATAGAATATGAGAACGCCTGCCTTTCGTGGACACTAGCGTCGACCATGAAAACAAGTTCTTGCACGCCAATATTCGGATTAATTTCAAACTCATGGGTGTGGCGTGTAAACATAATGCATTATGACCGGAGGTAGATGATGTGCGATGTCATGTCTTCAGTGGATGCGGTATTCCTGTAACACTACCTTCAGAAAGCCAACGCCCCTCTTCCGTTCGTAATTGGGAATCTGAAGTCTTGTATTCGTGTATTGAAGGAAATATAATATATATGTACACATATAGGCCTGCATCACGTGCGCAAACACACACATACACATTCTTGAAAAAATCCAACGAAGAGCTATCGGCTTTGTTAAAGGCCGAAAATTATTATCAGAACAGTGTCACACACATGCCCTCAGAACGAGGCCGGTTAGATTTCGACGAGGGGAAGAGGAACATATGGTTGATCCTGATGTACATAATTCTCCGCGGTCACATTGCTATCCTGGTCAGCGACCCAGCTACAAACATTCTAGCACCTCCTGCCGGTGCACCCTCTCAAATCACCCTTACACATGCAAACACGTATGAACCGTGAATAGACAATACTGATGAATAGAGAGCCTCGACCACTTGGAACCTCTTCGGGTCAAAGACGCCACACATGTCTAGGCTGCTGGGTCCACGCTATGGAGGATGGTGGTTAATGTTGGTATGAAAACTACATCTTATTTAGATCAGAAATATTTACCAAGAATTAATATCCACTTTCAATGGATATTAACGATATAATTGTATATGTACTTTGTTAACAAATATACTAGAAATAGACTTTCCACAACAAGTAAACAAACTACTCTGTAGAAAACCTAAATAAAGCAAATCCAGGTTTCAGGGATTCATCAACGACAACACGGTCGAGCTGTTTCTGTTTTAATAATAATAATAATAATTGACTTCTATTGTTTCTATATCCTCAGGAACCTGAGCTCAGAGGCGCAACAAAACAGAATCAGTAAGCGTAATCGTAAACAGGGACGCGCAAAAAGTCAGTATCAGAACGAGGGACAACCGAACATTTATGGTGGGAATGCAATTTGGAATAGATGTATTGAGTTTTTTTCGGAAAATAGCAATAGTTTCAGATGTTTTCAAAGTGATAGGGAGTTCATTCCAGACCCTAGGCGCAGCGACAGTCTCTTTTAGCGATGTTATTTAGTAGTGAATTGCAATAGTCAAGGCGGCTGCTAATAAGTGCCGTTGATATTGTTTTAGCAGTAGATATAGATATGTAACGCCGAATTCGACGAAGATCACGAATATGATAGAAACAGGAATTACATACTTGAGAGATATGCTGGCGAAAGTTGAAGGCACTGTCAAAGATAACACCTAGATTGCGAACAGTATCTGATGGGAATGTATCACTGCCAAGCAGTTTAACTGGAAAATGGTTGATGACTTTATTTCGTTGTTGTTCAGTGCCAATAATAATAAGGTCTGTTTTATCTGGATTAAGCTTTAGCTTAATTGATTCCATCCACGACAAGATATCAGTAAGACAGTAAGTTAAAGTCGAGAGAGATTCTTGTCTATTTGATTGTGAAAGTGATATGTAAACCTGTGTGTCATCAGCATAAAGGTGATGACTGAGACTATGATTAGCAATAACTTGGCTGAGCGATGTAATATATAAGCTGAACAGAAAAGGGCCAAGGACGGATCCTTGTGGCACTCCAAATGGTAGATGTTGTGGGCTAGATAATGTGCCAGATATGTTAATACTTTTATATCTGTCTGATAAAAATTATTTGAACCACCGAAGAGCTGGGCCAGTAATTCCAAAATATCTATGGAGGCGTTGTAAAATGATTGATTGATCAATTGTATCGAAAGCAGCTGAGAGATCAAGTAAAGTGAGGGCTGTGACTTTGCTATTGTCCATGTTAGCAACTATATAATTGTGTATCTTGAGAAGAGCTGTTTCAGTAGAGTGGAATCGTTTATATGCAGATTGTAGATCATTTGATAAGTGATGGTTGTAAATATGTTCATGAAGGCGATTAGCAACTACTTTTTCCAATATTTTTGACAGAAAACTGAGATTAGAGATAGGACGATAATTCCTTAGGTCTTTTTGCACAAAGTTTGTTTTTTTAATAAGAGGATTTACAAGAGCTTGTTTGAAATCCTGTGGAACAACTCCATATGATAGTAGTAATGGGAAAGATGAGTTGATCCATACAGCTTTTTAGTAGAAATGTTGGAAATGGGTCAACATCACACGATTTGTTAGGATATTTTTTTTAATATTGATAAGAACTTCATTAGTAGTTGCAGGTGTGAAACTCTGTAGTGTTTTTTCAGAAAGTGGTGGTTCAGGGAAAACGTAGTCGTTATCACTAATGACAAATTTTTATCGAATACGAGCAATCTTATCTGTAAAGTATTTTGAAACAAAACTACACAATGTATCCAATGAAGAATGTTCAGGCAGTGCTTTAAATTTCTGCCGATGTAGAATTGTGTTAACAGATTTCCACATCTGGCGAGGGTTTTCAGAATTTGTTGTGATAAAAAGTGTATAGTAATCAGACTTTGCTTTTGACATCATGTGATTGCATATATGTAGCTGTTTAGTATAACGGGATCGATCAATTGGAGAACGAGTTCGTCGCCAAATTCTTTCAAGATATCGACGATGACGTTTTGCTACAATTATATCATTAGACATCCATGGTGATGGAGGGCGAACTTGTACACTTTTGGTTTGTTTCGGAGCATGTTATCCAGAAGTTTACTTAATGTTTCATTGTACTGATTAACAAGCTCGCATAGTGTAGATTTACGATTGATCAAAAGATTAGAATTTGCTAGATCGTCATGAAGGGTATTTATGTTAATTTTATTTATTGGTCGAAATGTGATAATTTGTTTTCTAGATCTTGAGCCAACTTGAAACCACAAATCAATAATGACACAATGGTGATCTGATAAACCATCGGTAGGGAATATTGCTTTAATGTTAGTGCAAGTAGAGATCTAGTAATAAACAGGTCGAGCCAATGACCATGAACATGTGTAGGAAATGAAACGTGTTGATGTAATGCATATGTTTGAAGGACATCCATGAATGATCTAGTATTTGGACATGGTAGATATGGTGGATATTGAAATCTCCAAACATGTAAATTGGAATTGTAAGGTGGTTGTTTCAAGGAAATCTGGAAATTCATCAAAGAATGTATTTGTGCTTGCAGGAGGACGGTAGATGCATATAAAATTTGCAGATAAGGATGAATGTTTTATAATAATACATATTACCTCAAAGCTTTCGTATTGAGATGTATGAATAATGTCTACTTTATATATGTCAGGCACAAGAAATGCGACTCCACCACTCCTACCTGAACGACGGGGGTGATGGTATAGGCAAAAACCATATGGACAAATATCGGCAAGACAGGCTGATGTATCACATGCTAATAGCCATGTTTCTGTCAAAGCTAAAATATCTATGTATTTAGATAATATCAGATCAGAAAGGGCAGCATATTTATGACGTACATATCGCACATTACTAGTGGCAAAGCGCATGTTTTGAAATGTTTTTGGTCCAGGATTTGTTGAGACATCACCTGCAAGAAGGAGGATAATAGACAGTGTAAATGATGGGTTACAACCAGATTTTGTAGACCATTTTCTGTGTGTACATAGTCCAAGACAAGAAAGATGTAAAGGTGACGTTCGTGAAAAGCTAATTCGTATACTATAGTAGTCAGTAATCACAATTCTAGGATCAAGACTAATTTATTTAATTAGAAATATTGACCAGGGCCGACTCTGATCACTAAATTATGATTCCTAGGCCTGTTAGATGTTATCTCGGAGTTATAAGTGCATAATCGCGTGCTGAATAATTAAAATATTACAAAATAGAAGCAAATATATTAAGAGCATACAATTATAACGTTTAATTAAAAAAATACCAAAGCAACGAAAATGTGTTGTGCCGGCGACAAGAATGGGCGATAATAAAAGTAGACGGTTAACGCATAACTGTCGAAGTATAAAACTGAATGTAAAAATACTTATCTTGACACTGACGTTGCGGTCAACATAAAACAGCCCATTTAAATATTATATTACGTAACACTGATTTAAAACTAAAACATTGTAAAGTTTTAAAATGTATAAAATAGCGGAGAACCAAATGTTTGAAATAGTGAAGTCGGCAGCCTCGTTCTCAGCCATTTGTATTTTTTTCGAAATTCATCCACTATTACTCTTTCATCGAAAATTCACCCACTATTACTCTTTTATCGAAAATTCACCCACTATTACTATTTTATCGATAATTCACCCACTATTACTCTTTCATCAAAAATCGAATTACCCTTCGTACCCTTTGTTGACGACGTCATGCGTCCTTTCTTCGTTTGTCCAAATTTACGTTATACAAAACAAGGCGTCGCTGCACTGGTTATGACTGACAGTGATTACGTTGCAATTTCTAGAGATATCCTAATAACGGATCCAGGCCATGGAAAAAGGGATGCCCAAAATCCCAACATGACACCAGTAGGGAACAGATATCCGAATTTCAGCGTGCGCGCGGACATGCGAACTACGGTATCACGTGCGTTTTTTATGCTTTCGTGCTTCTATTGCCACTTTTTTTTTTGGGGATATCTGCAATGTTTGCTAGTTAGTATAATAATGATCTCTTAAAGCGAACCAAAAGT
Organism: Lamellibrachia columna; assembly: GCA_963662155.1. NCBI lineage: Eukaryota > Metazoa > Annelida > Polychaeta > Sabellida > Siboglinidae > Lamellibrachia > Lamellibrachia columna. Next base: position 42,815,240 of record OY759268.1, on the reverse strand, counting down.
CAAAGCGTAACCATTTGCAAGTGCATATCACGTCAATGGTTTACTAGGAAAATATAATGTTTAACACATAGCATCTTAATTCGTGGGCTGCGTCATGCTGTTAGATAACCCTACGTCACGAGGGTCATAGTTTGGCAATATTCGCTCACCAAATAATACTAGATTTGTAGACACATATTCCTGTACACCTATACATACTCAACTTGTAACATATTTTGACTTTTCTTTGCTAAAATAATCCTCTTTCTGCCAGGAGAGATCGTTTATATAAGACTTTGGGTTGGTTCTGTGTACGCCGGCCTCACTCAAACGGGACGTAGGACGTTGGCCCTAAAGACTTGTGGGAGATGAAAGTCTGACCCCAAAACAGGTGGTTGAGGTCCTTGCCTCGCCTCTCTTATATTTCCCAAGCGCAAGCAATATGTGACAAGGTTTACACGTATCACATTGCACAACGACGTGAAGGAATTGAAATTCAAACGGAATACGACAATCGTGTAGATGAGCGCCAACAGCAGCAGTGTTCTGTGTGTAGACGTAATGTGCGCAACTTTCTGCCACACACAAGAACCGCCACGTGTCTTAATGTATTCATGACTTATAATAGAATGGCATCAACGACTAGGATGAGATTCCATGTCATTGTTTCGCTGCACGCCCACGTACGACTGCTTTAACTGACGTATATATGCTGCCGTTTCCATTCTCATGCAAGCACATCACGAAGCATAGACGTCTCCACGAAGACATTTCTGTCCGGTCGAAATAAACGTCGCATAAGTGGCAACAAAACAGGTATGTTTCTCGTTTACAATCATTTAACATATAGGCACAGGGGAAGGCAGTGTTAGTTGAGCCATGTTTCATAGTTTTTGATATGTAGGACACGATCATATTCATAAGTCAAAACTGGTTTTTCTCACATAAAGTATGGTTATGATATATATATATATATATACATATATATATACATACATATATATAATATATATATATATATATATATATTATATATGTATATATATATATATGTATATATATATATGTATATATATATATATATATATATATATATATATATATATATATATATATATATATGTATATATATATATATATATATATATATATATATATATATATATATATATATATATATATATATATATATATATATACAAATATATATACATCAAACTGCGACAGTCGGTCTAACTGGGACCAGCCAACATTCAAAGCACAATCGTAGCCACAAATTAGTCCCACTAATGGTGCCCTAATTTCTTCATATTTCTTAGTTTTACCCATATCACTTATTGCCCATAGCCATTTGAACCATTACTTTTTTCATATCAAAACCACATTTTTTTTTTTCAAATTAAAGAACACTACTTTTTTAACTGTGTAAAATATGAAAGTTATTCTTGTCTTAATTTTTAAGTTGAAGGTGTTGGAATTAGGACATGGGTGTCTCAATTTCGTCACGTTGGGTGATAACATTCCGTCAGGATGTCTCAATTCCATCGTAGGATTTTTTGTTGTAGGGTGTCTCTTTTTTAATATCCTAACTGTAGAAAGAATATTAATCACTGCATTAATCACTGCATACACGTTTTTATTGTAGGTCTAGCTTGTGGCGAATTTAGGAAAACTATGACGGAATTAGGGGCACATTGTAAAAAGGGGTGACTCAGTTACGTCAGGCGTTGCTTAAGAGACGTCCCTATTCTGTCATAGGTGTGTGTGTGTGTGTGTGTGTGTGTGTGTGTGTGTGTGTGTGTGTGTGTGTGTGTGTGTGTGTGTGTGTGTGTGTGTGTGTGTGTGTGTGTGTGTGTGTGTTTTTTTTTCTTAGTTATAATGAATGATCCACACATTTCACCGACGAAGATACCTCTAATGGGCAGTAGCGAAATGAACATAATACATTACTTCACCTAATAACGTTCAGAATTAGTTTATAAACAACATCAACGGGTGAGGATACACATGTATACAAGAATAAATGAGGCACCTTTCGGGGTGTTTAACTTTGGATTGTAACTTGCTTAATTAAGCGGCACCCATTTTAATAGAAAACCACACAAAACAATAGAAAACATGCAGCGTCTAATTTGGTGTCGGCAGCTAGCGAGGTGCGCGCATCAGGGGAGCATTAAATCAATACGACGGAATTTGGGCTCCATGCGTTAGTCTGTCTCGCGAGGGTGTTTACACGACAAATTCTTGCACCGCGATAACACGCGACACCGTGTCTGCCGACCAATTCTACAATTACTCGCTCTTTTAAAACTGCCTTTATAATTAAACTGAGTAACATTATTTTCGGTTTAGGCGGGCGTGGACAACGCTGCAGATGCGTGAATTGGAAGAAGGAGCCGTCTACACTAACGTCACATAGCGTTCAACATTAAAGGTATACATAATTTGCGTTAGGCTACTTGTAATTCCGCGTGGCTACTCATTGCATTGCATAACTAGTGTGTATGTGTGTTGTCCTCTTTATGCGCACTCCCGTACGAACACACTAAACGGTCAAAATAATACCAATGCTTATTCAAATATAAAATGGGTA
>OY759268.1:42810183-42812468 GCA_963662155.1 Lamellibrachia columna | reverse complement strand
CAGGAGGCGTGATCCCAAATAATGCAACGTTAAAAATTATCAGCAGAATCATCGAATCGCTGTTGGCAGTATTTTCGATGGTTGCAAATGGTCCTGATTCTCCTAGCATTCACCAGATTGCCCCCAGTTGAGGAGCCGTACATCTAACATTCTGCTAATTTTTCTCGCAATCGCAGATCTGTTGTTTGTTCTCTTCAACGTTCCATTCAGTGGCTTGATCTACCATGGCTATCCGCACAATTACTACGGATGTTTGTTGGTAGTGTCCTTGACACTATTGCCATACTTTTGACCGTGTCAACCCTACTTTTTATTGCTGTGGAACGTTTCGTTGCAATAAGGTGGCCATTTAAAAGCAAGCGCAATACTGCTCAAAGTCGAGAATGTTTAAGTCGTTAGCAATGCTATGGATTGTCGACACCATCTTTTGTTTCTTGCCGGTTGCCGGTTTTAATAACGGTTGGAACAATAACGGTAAATGTTCTACCATAAACTAATCGACCGGTCCGTTCCATTTGTACAGTGCATTTTTTCCGTTGATTTTAGGGCCGCTCCTCATAATGTCTGCCATCTACAGTTATATATTTTACGTGGTCGTAAAAGATGTCGAAGACCGTAGGGCCCGCCCAGAATGCCGAACTTGCCGCTAAAGAGAGCCGTCAGAAGGCATTTGCCGCCGCGAAGAAATGCGGTCGTAATAGTTATCGCCTTTGTTGGCTTCATTCTTTCCCATAGAGCTATTGAACTTAGCGAGGGTTTATCAGGGGTTTCAATGTAATGCATGCATGAGGATTTCTTCGTGGGGATTGTTGTTTCACGGTGTCGTCTGTCCAGTTATTTATCTCCTACCAAAACAAGCTACTGCGAACAGTCGTCTTCCTGACCTTACGCTGTCGTCCCATTGACGCCCATCAATTGTCGCTGTTAGATGGCGCCGCTGCGTAAACTGGTCTCCTCCTCCACCACCCTTCTCCTTTACTCTTCCTCGTCTTTGTCTTCCCACAATCTTCCTTATTCACCATCTTCTTCTTCCTTCATTCCTTCTCATCCTCTTCCTTCCCCGATTTATCATTGTCTTCCTACTCGACTTCTCCCTCCCTCCCCTCAAACACCTCTTATGGGACCAGAAAGGCACGTTGAGTATATTTTTATAAGCAACTATTTCACAAAGAGTTATTATCCGTGAAATCCAGGGTGAGGCTGGAACAGATACTGGGCGTCGATTTATGTTTTTCTTCTCCTTTCACCACTGATCCCGTTTCACTTTCGTGTCCAATCCCTCATCCTTCGCCCTCGTTCTCCACTCCCATTCCACTCCTGCCAAATACCTCTTCACAGTGTCCTCCCATCTCACTCTCGGTCTTCCTCTTCTCGTTCTGCTGTCCACTCTGAGCACATCCGCTTTCTTCGTCAATCGTTCGACTTTCCAGTCTGTCTATATATCAAGCCCACTTCAACCTGCTATGTTTAAAAAATATGTAGACATTACCCATCCAGAGGGGTACGCACGCATGTCCATGCTACGTTTTTGCAGTTTATTTATTTTTTATTTGTACAAGTGATGCCATTCTGGCATCCTTGAGCATTTTTCCAACTATTCAAATTAGCGTCGCCATTCCCAATTTTTTTTTGGTACGAAACGAATGTAGCCGTTTGAAAGAATCTGGCCAACTTAATGTAATGCTGCTTTGTCCAAGGTTGTAACAATGTCATCAGTTTCCAGAAATATACTGAACGTTAGGATGGACATGTGATGAAGCAACCAAATCATTAACGCAAATCTCATTGTCATCTAATGTCACTCTCGCCACACCTGAGATCATTGAATTGATCAAATGTGGATAGTAATCAGACAAGCAATGATGTCGTTCGGCACAGTTGTGCAGCTTGTTTACACATTATTATGTTCCTATCCATGAGAGACTAACTGTGAAAATAAGAAAAGATGAGTTGCTGCCACAGGTGTAGAGAGCGAAGGAGCGCGACAACTTGACTTGTGACAGCTTTGCAAGGACGCTGAAAGTTTTCACATATTGCAGTAAAGTACATTATGTATGTATCGGGTCAATCATGTATATTTCAAAGGTTTTGATAATTTTTGTTTTCGTTAATTCGTTGGTTGAATTGCATTTAAGAATTGTATTTAAGAACCTGCAAGTCACTTTTTGGACGGGCACCATCTAAATGCCTGACCCTGGCGTTATTGTCACTAATTACCGATACATTGATGAACAATTTATTTCCTTTATTGGCGAACCTAATTTGCATACTTTGAAAAATGTTCA
>OY759268.1:42800183-42807683 GCA_963662155.1 Lamellibrachia columna | reverse complement strand
TACCAACGTGTAATGTATTTTGTCTGTGCATTATTAATCAATATCATTGTACGGTGTAATTGTTATTTAACAATATATGTATTATATACTCGCACGCATGCGCGCACGCACGCACGCACACGCCAATAATTTGAACAAACCGTCAACTGAGCTGGACCCCAAACCGGAGGTCTAATGAAGACTAATATATTAGTGACCAGCGTTTCTAAAGTCAAAAGATAAGAAAGTAATCCCATTTAGCATTTATCAGATGTAAGGTCTTAAGGACGAGGTCCTAAACTGGAAAGTTTCTCATTATTAGCTAAGCGAGCTACGTACTGAAACAGAGGAAACGCGAATGCAGCAAATAATGGACGATATTAATTGGCAGCACCAAGCATCAGTGCATAGTTTGAAATTTTTTCTGCTATGATGTTGTGCATCTTGGAATTTGGTAAATATTGTTACCATGACAGACACTTACGAACTACCAAGTTATCTCTTTCGGAGGATAGGTATCTTTGGTAGTGATAATAGCCAAGCTAATCCAATATGATTTATTTCGTTTCCAAGGTAATCCTTTTTTACTGTTCTGCAACATGATAAATAAACAATGTTTCAAGTTTCACTGACACAGTTTATTTCTTTGTTCCGTTAATTATTGTTGAATAGCTGGCGGTCGCCTCGTTACGTTTTGTCTGTTATTATCACCCCTTTCCGGAAGTCCAAAAGCCATAACAGTTGTTACTGTGTCCATCTAAGGACCCAAATATGGCACCATTTCCGTGGTTACTAAAATCACTAATTGGGGAAAACCCGGGTAGCCATCCCTGTATGGAAGTATCTAGAAAGAACTTCCATATCGCTAACGCACTCATCACCTGGCGACTAACAGACGAATTAGGTGGTGATTCAACAATATGGTAAACTGAAAGCTTATTTGTGGATTATAATATCGCTCATTCACTCCTCTTCGCCTGGCGAGTAAAACAGGAACTAAGCACTGCTCCGAGCAATCTAATGTACAGTCTGGGATTGGAACGCCTTACCGTGTTTTTGCTCTTTCGTCTAATGAAAAATCGTGGATTGTCGTGTTTCTAAAGGGAGATAAATAATGCGCTGGGGATTATTCGACAAATACCTTGGAATGTGTGCACACCTGTTTTATTGAACAACAAGCGCGATACAAGAGGGCAGCGTGTGACGAGAGATCGCAAGCTTACGGATTTACCAATAACACGCGAGAGGTTTTTATGACGAAGAGACGATGGACTTACGGATGTTTAATAAAGTCGAACTCGATCATTCCGAACAGATTACCTGCAAGCACGTCGGTCAATATTTGCTGTTCCGTCATCTTCCATTTCACATGTTGTCGACGAGGAAACGCGGCGTCTAGACACCTTTCCAGGCCAATTATGTTCTTATGTCTTTACACTGACATTCCCACAGCTCAGTGACCTTAACAGTTTGACGCAGGCATGCGGTGTTCTTTCGAGTCTCGGCGAAAAGTTGGGCCATGGGTTTCCCGTCGGGTGCGCGGGCTATCGTGGTAGTAACAACCCTGGAACTGATACGCCGTCTTCGTTTTGCACCAGTCCACCGAACGTTTACCAGTTGTCTTCTTCCGACCACTGACCTGATGCCAGATAGAGAGTCCCGTCCGTTCGGCTTCCCACGTCAACCATTTCACGGTCATCTGTCCGTGTAGCTGCCCCGATTCGGGACGAAATTCGCACTCTTCACGTCGATGCGTGTATCATCCCATCATCATATCGTGCATCAGAGACCGATTCGGGACGAAACTCGCTCTCTTCGCGTTGACGCGTGTACCATCCCGTCGGCATGTCCTGCACAGGAGACCACAGGGAAAGATCGTTGTCGTCGTAATCGACGAGCGATCGACACGGTCGAGCGGTCTCCCCGTACTCGTTCTGACGTATCTTGGTGACCCCTATCTCGAGGTATCTTAGCCTACCAAAGGACTGCCCATAACCCCGTCTTTCACAAGCGGGTGAAAGTCGTTGTTCTTCTCGTTGAAGATTGTAAAGTAGGTCTTTTCCGGTAGGGCTTTAAAACAGGAGAGTAAATTCAATCCGGGTCCGCTAATAGTTAGTTTGAACATGTCGAAACCGCGTTGCTTATAGAGGGCTAACTGTTTGCGGATGGCTTGCTAAAAGGTACCACGTCTCTGTTGTTGTACGTGACGAGAAAGTCTCGCATAGTCATCATGCCGTTATTGCGTTTTCGCAACTAGCGTTATACTCTTCGGAAATACCTTCGTTTTTCAATCGAACATCGCAAGCTTCTTTCAGTGGAAACATAGTGTCGACGAGTTTCTCCAAACAGTCCAAATGACCTTATCGTAGCTGAACCCCGGGGCAATGTAATTCATGTCTAGGAATTTCAGTTGATTCGTCGAAAGACATTTTCTTTCATTTGACGACGAAAAGGGTCGGTTAACGTCTTCGTCTTCTTCTTCTTCCGATGTATCGGCGTTGATGAAGTGGATGAACAGGAAATGTTTGATGGAATTGAAATCGTACTTCCCGAAATTGAACCAAATGAAGGGTAATTGACGTAGCCACCCAGTCAGATGACCCACCAGAGTTTTGTGAGGATTGGTCGGCCGCGGCGGCTTCCGTTCGTCCCAGTCGATCTTCGCTTCCGCGAGCTCCTCCAACACTTCCTCGTAAGAGTCTTTCAGCTCTTCGTAGGCGACACCGCTCGTCGGTCGTAGAATGTCCATCATGTCGGCCACCAACTTGTCGGGATCTCCGTCCGTGACGAGACATCTCTTCGTGTCCGGGTACTGTCGACGCCACGATTACCCTCAACACGTGGTACACGCCTCCCGTTCAGCTCCTGTTCAGCTCGAGCGATCGAGCACACCCGCCTGACGTGGCTGCAAAGCCTGTTACGTAAGATGTCAACGCGAGGAAGGCACCACGCTATCAAACACACTATCAACACGTTAGACAATCGCACTATACTGACATCTACAAGTCGCTGGGAACAGTGTATCAGTTAAACAGACCGTCATTCGAAAATTAGAAATGTGCTACTAGCCGTTTTGCAGAGATGTCGTGACTGGATACATTAAACGTATATATTACCTGAAAAAATGGGAAAACCCAAAAGTAGAACTGCGTCGTCAATTGACGTCCAAAGCGTTATGGACATAATGGCCTTAAAGCTCATTGAATGAACGTGTGCTTACATAACTGAGACGCGCACTTTACCCCCAGGAAATAGCAGACAAAATTGACGGTTTAAACAACCAGATAATCAACCTGACAAGCCTGTTAAAAAAAATTAGGAACGCATAGCTGTACTAGAGACCAAAATACAGAAAACAGAAGAAAACATTGTTCATCAAGAACAGTATTCACGAAGACCAAACATGCGTATTCACGGTGTTTCTGGACATGATAACGAAGACACAACAGCCATCGTAATGGATGTGATCAATTCAAAGGTGTCCTTCAAACCACCACTAGAGTCCAGTCAGCTGGAAGGCAGTCACCGTGTTGGGCCCAAATTAGATCAGCAAGTTTGCTCCCGCCCTATTATTGTCAGATTTAAGAGCGAGAACACACGTGACGCGGTTCTAAAGGCGCGGTTCCGGCTCAAGGAACACAATGAATGGTATCGTGACGCAAGAATCTACATAAATGAAGATTTAACTGTGCGTCGTGCCACCCTAGCCCGGGAGTGTCGTGCCACCCTAGCCCGGGAGTGTCGTGCCACCCTAGCCCGGGAGTGTCGTGCTACCCTAGCCCGGGAGTGTCGTGCCCTGAAAAGGACAGGGAAACTAAATTACTGTTGGACCGCAAGCGGAAATGTTATGGTGAAAGACAATCAAAACGAAATACGCCATATCAGGTCAGCCGCGGATATCCAAGAGATTAAATAGACACTTCAAAACGGGTGCGCCGATCTAGTCGGCCGGTCAAAATGAACAGTGCATATTTTGTGTTTGACGTTTTTGTTACCTATATGCTCTATTTAAAAACAATTGCAAGATGTGTAAAGATTCATATATTTATTTAAACAGCGTTTAAAGAAATTATGTCCACTATATATTTTTTTACTGTCAGTCACTGCATCTATGCAAACGTTTCATGGCCTTCGTGAGGCTTGTGATTTTCCCCCTGTTAGTTGAACTAAATCATATTCACGTATGGTATTTCTGTGATGTTGGATGCACGGGGCCAGCACACCCCATTTTCTGTCTTCCTGCTACTATACCTCCACATAACTTGAACTTTCCTCAACCATTTGTGATATTTATTATTTTCTACATATTAACATCACTAAGCCAATCTTACCCTTGCTACTGTTCTGAAACATGCACGGAGCCGACAAACTCCATCTTTGTTTTCCATGTTACACCTGGCTTATGCCACCTTGACTTTTCTTTCAGTGTGTGTAAGATATCACACAAGCTGAATTTTTGTTTTATATACCTATATTTGTTGAAAATCACTGTGAAAAATATGTTCAATTTATATGTGACACTGTGCATATTCGACATACGTCATATAACTATTCAATTATTTACTTTTGTTCTTTCAAACGAAAAAAAAATATTATGTATTAAAGGCAAAGTTACAAATACAACAACGTGCTATAGGATAATGTTACAGCATTATATGTTTTAAAATAATACGCCGAAAAATTTCGAACGATGATCGTTTCCTGAGCATTTTTAGGAGGTTTACGAGCAAATTATCTCAATCATGTGTTAAACAACGACAACAGTGATTCCTTGGACCGAGAACCCATGACATTCAAACACTCTTCATATATTGGTGATGACGAATGAATTGATCAACTCAAAACGAAAGGCAAAAGTTTCACAATTTTAAGCCTTAATTGTCAAAGTCTCATTGCAAAAATTGACGAAATCAAAATACTTGTGGAAAAGTTAAAATATAATCACTGTTTTCTTGGTGCTATATGTCTCCAGGAAACATGGTTGTCCAATAATTCTGATACATCCTTGCTTAGATTAGATGGTTACAACTTGATATCACAAGGCAACATCTGCACGACGCACTGAGGTCTTGCTTTATACCTAAGTGACAAATATAACTATACATTATTATCTCTGCATAAATACTCTGAAATATGGGCAAGTTAATTTATTGAAGTATCTGGAAACATATCACAGAAAAAAGTAGTACATGGAAATGTTTACTGACCACCCAGAGATATAAACGAAAATTACCGCACTTTTATAGATGAAATCACTATTACTTTGAAATCATTTCAAAAGTCCAAATGTGATGTAGTTATTGCCGGTGACTATAATATAAACTTACTAACACATTAACGAAAACCATTATTATGCGAATATTTAGATACTGTCCTCGCACAAGGTTTCTATCCAGTAATCACGCTGCCAACTAGATTTTTTGCACGAAATTGTACACTTCTGGATAATTTGCTATAGAAACTTTCAGGAAATCCGGACAACTATTCAACGGGTATCTTAAGAAACTGTATTTCTGATCATCAGCCATACTTCACCATCCTTGACCACATACATATTCATACATATGTGCCTAAATTTATCAAATCAAATTCATATGATTTAAACTCTATTATCAATTTAAAAACGGCTATCGTTTCATCCAACATAATTCAGAAATTAAACAGTGATCGGATGTCCGATCTAAATGACAATTATAACACTCAGGCTAATGTTATCCAACGGTGTAAAAATGCATATTTACCTAAAAAAAATTTAATATATAACAAACATAGACATAAAAAATCAAACTGGATTACTAGTGCTATAGTGAGATCGATCTCTATTAGAGATCAAATGTACAAACGACTTAAACAAATGCCAATTGAATCAATACTGTACGACGGTCTTAAAACCAACCTACGCAACTACAACAATATACTTAGGAAAAGCATTAACCTTGCGAAGAAAACATTTTGTCAATCCAGTTTTGAAAAATGTAGAAATGATACAAATAAAACATGGTCAACATTCAAAGAGATTATTGACAAAACTAGTCAGCGAAAACAATTATTGCAAACAAATTTAACGACTTCTTCACTAGCATTGGTTTGAAATTAGCAAATAAAATTTAAAATGTAAACACTACCTACAACAACTATCTAAAACGATCCAAGTAGGCATGCCTTTCAATTAAAACCTGTTGACGAAGAAACTGTCCTTAAAACAATTGATATGCTACAGCCTAAATAAAGTTGTTGATATTTCAGTTAAGCTTTTGAAAACTATAAAGGCGGATATACACAAACCAATTTCTTTAATAATTATACAAATGTTAGCATATTTCCCGCTAATTTCCGCACAAATTGAAACTTGCAAAAGTTATACCACTTCATAAAAAAACGACAATACCATTCTCAACAATTACAGACCCATATCTATCTTACCTGCCATCTCAAAAATTGTCGAACGCGTTATCTTTAATCAATTTCATGACCACTTTCATTCTAATCAGCTATATTATAGCAGCCAATACGGCTTCAGGAAACATAACTCCACTGAACTTGCTGCTCTTGAACTAATTGACAGGACATGGATAAAGGAGAATCCCCAATAAACATTTACCTTCACTTATCCAAAGCTTTCGATACACTTGATCAGGAAATCCTGTTATATAAATTAAAATACTACGGTCTAAATGCAACAGCTTTGCAATTATTAAAAAGTTAGTTATCTAAACGTACACAGTATGTGGAATATGACAACGTCAAATCTGATTTAGGTTATGTCACTACCGGAGTTCCACAGGGGTCAATCTTAGGGCCCCTCTTATTTATTATTTATATAAATGACATCGTAATTGCGAGTACTGTTTTCAAATCAATAATATATGCAGATGACACAACACTTTATAGTACATTACATAGTCTTCTAGATTCAAACAAACAACACAATCTAAATGAAATAATAAATTATGAATTGTCCAAGATAAGCACATAGCTAAAGGCGAATAATTTATCATTAAATGTAAATACATCTAAGTTAATGGTCTTCTGTATACCGCAGAAAAAGATACGACTGCCAACTTTGCATATTGATGGATCAGAATTGGAATGCGTAGAAGAGTTCATATTTCTTGGCATCACAACTGATAAATACTTAAATTGGAAGAGCCACATAAATAAATTAGCAAATAAATTATCAAAATCTATCGGTATTATGAATAAGTTGAAAAACATACTACTGCAAAATAGAATGTTAGCTATATACAATTATCTTATTTTGTCACACATACATTATGCTATATTAGCCTGGCGTTACCAGTTTGATCGGATTTACAAAATAAAAAAAAGCTATTAGAGCAATCACTCGAAGTAAGTACAACGCCCATACTGAACTTATTTTTAAAGAACTAAATTTGTAAAAAATAGAAGACATTTACAAAAACAGCATTTGAAATTATATGTATGTAAACAACAACTTGCCAGAGTATTTTCAGGCCATGCCCTTTATCTATCATTCTGAAATGCATAGCCACCACACAA
>OY759268.1:42745183-42797683 GCA_963662155.1 Lamellibrachia columna | reverse complement strand
ATTTCGCAATCTAGGCAATTTCTTTGACAACGACCTCAATTTTCGCCAGCATATTATTCTCATATATGCAAATCCTGTTTCTACCATATAAGTGGTCTGCATTAAAATCTTCGTTACAAACCTACTGCTAATACAATATTTAGTTGCCGCTTTGACTACTGCAACTCACGGCTAAACAACATTGCTAAAAGAGATTTAGTTAAACTCCAAAACTGCTTTCCACGTGTTGTATTCAAGGTATCTCGTTTCGTCACTACCCCTATTAAAACAGTTACACGGGCTTCCGGTTTCTTCAAATTTAAATTGTCCACTCTTACATATTGTGCTCTATCTACGCAACAGTCACTCTATTTGTCTAGTCTCCTGCATCTTTCAAATATCCCCAGCTCAGCTCATCTGTCTCACAACAAGTGTTTGTTCCCAAAACTAAACTTTGCCTGGGTAGCTGTGCTGTAGCAAACTTCACATCACTTTAAAATCATCTGAAAATATAGCTACCTTCTGCCAATTACTGAACAGATATTTATTCTAACTTGAATTCCTACCCTAAATCCTTCATGATGTACTTCATGATATAGAGCTTAACGATTGTGGTTTGTTGCGCCTGTGAGTTCAGGTTCCTGAGGAGTTATATAAAATAAATGTTTAGTATTATTATTTCAAAGATTTTGGCGTGGATTCATTGTAATATATGGGATAATCTTTGTCAAAGCAACCAATTTTCACGAAATGTTAAATGTTATTAATATTTTTTTCATCTTTGCTGCTCTGTTTACGACTTCTTTAATATATTCATCAAAGGACAGCGTTATGCATATTACTCAAACTAATTTATGTTTTACAAGGAATTCCACCATGTGGTCTCTAATTAATGTTTCAAGTAATTTACATACAACCGATGTTAAACTCACTGGTCTGTAATGTTCTGGCTTGTTCTTCGATCCCTTCTTAAATAGCGGCGTAATGTTTGCCTCTTTCCATTCTGAAGGAACTATTCCTTCTTCTAGTAAAACTTTTGCAAGTGGTATACTAATTTGCTCAACAATTTCTTTAAACAGTTTTGGTGGTATCCCATCAACTCCAGGTGATTTATTATCTTTCATCTTCTTAATTTTCTTTGCTATAATTTCAGGAGTTACAAATAACTGCCCTAAATGTTCTGATGTATTGCCCTCAAATTTAGTAAATGGAACTTGAAGTGAGCTAATATCTTCTGTGGTAAAAACTGAGCTGAAATACTCATTCAGGACCTCTGCCATTTGAAACCCGTCTGAAATTATGTTTCCCCTGTTGCTTTCCAGTGGTCCGACCTTATCTCGAACTTTCTGTTTACTCCTTACATAAGCATATAAACTATTGCTGTCATTTTTTATATTACCTGACCAATTTTTTTCAAAGGTTCTTTTATGTTTTATAATTTCAGTTGTAGCTAGGTTAAGTGCCTCTTTGTAATTTGCATAGTCTTCATCCTTTCTGGTACGTCTATAAACCCTCCACATAGTTTGTTTAAACACTAATTTTCTAATAGCTTCTTTTGACAAGTGTTTCTTTCTAGACCTTTTCCTTGGTTTTTCAAGGGATCAAATTTATCGATGATACTCTTAATTTCATATTTTATAATATTCCAACATTCAATTGCGGTCTTATTCATCAGCATGTTATTCCAATCTAGCTTTGCTAAGTATTTTCTAATATCTTTATAGTTACCTTTGTGGAAGTTTCTCCTATATGTTTTTATTTTTACTTTCTGATTTTACATTGATGTCAAAATGTACTTGATTATGGTCACTGTTACCCAATGGTTCATGTATTTTTACATTGTCCACTAATTCTTTTTGTGATGATAAAACTATATCTAATACATTTTCTCCCCTGGTTGGTTCTAGCAAATGCTGAGTAAGGAAGCTCTCCTGAATTAAAAATATAAATTGTTGGTCATCACCCCCTGTACTCTCCAGAGATTTCCATTGTATGTGTCCATGGTTAAAATCTCCCATTATGATACATTGCCCTTTACTAACTTCCTTTATAGCATTTTGTATTTTTGTGTTATCCTCTACGTTTATGCTTGGACTTCGGTAAACTAATCCAATACTTAATTTTAAATTTACTGAAACTATTTAGCACCAAACAGCTTCATCGTAATCTGCCTCGCTTTCTAATTTTATTTCGTAAGCCTGCATAGATTCTTTAACATAAAATAACTCCCCCTCCCCTTCTTCCTATTCGATCTCTCCTAAACGTTACGTATCCTGTCAATCCTAATTCAGCATTTGTTATGTCTGTGTTGGCCCATGATTCGGTTATACCAATTATGTGAGGGTCAATATCTTCTACCATAATGTTTAATTCGTTTTTCTTATTTACTATACTCCTAGCATTTAAACACACGCATATATGAACTGCTTCAGACATGTTTTTCAGACATTCTGTTATTGGTGTATCTGTACTAGTGGCCTCTTGTCCTGCTTGAGGCATCTTTAACTAACCGCCCTGCGCTTCTAGTTTAAACAATGTTTACTACCAAAAATATTTGATATGCTACCCATGCCACTGTCTACTGCTGCTGAGATTACATCCGCAAATACCGCTACCACCTTTCCACTTAGATGAAACCCTTCCTTCATGTACATATCCGCCCTTCCAACAAAACTTCCCCACAAATCCAAAAAAACTAACTTCCTCTTCCCTACATAGCTTCTCGACTAGCATGTTAATTGCAATCCCTCGGCAATTTCGATATCTATGATCCCTCCTTCCTATTACTGGTAAAATCCCTGACATTATTACCTGCTCAACCCGCGTCTGCTTTAGTGTTCTGACCAAATTCCTGTATTTCCTAACTATCGCAGTTGTACCCTCCCTCTCTACGTTATTTGTCCAAACGTGTACTAAAACAGATCCACCCTTGCCCGAACCCACGATGTTTTCTACCCTCTCAGTTATCGCTTCTATTTTGGCCCCAGCCAAGCAAACTACCACGTACACTCCCTTGTTTAAGACTCTGTCGGTCTTCGTAACTATTGAGTCCCCCACAAATACCCTCGCTCTCTTTCTCACTCCTCTATCACTACCTCGGAATAGCTTTTCCGATGGATCCCCTCCATCACATTCTGTCCTGCAGCCTTGTCACTTGGTTGCAGACTGTTATCAGGCTCTCTCTCACTCATCAACCTGTCAACTTTCCCTCCCGTCGCCTGGCTAACTTGAACTCCCGTCGCCTTCCCCCTGACACCCTCCCTCCCGTCTCCCTAACTCCCATCGCCTTACCTATCGTCTTTTTGCCCCCTGACTCCTTCGATACTGTCTCCCCCACTCCCCTTTCCTTCGGTCCATTTGTCTTCCCTCCCATTTCTTTCTTCTCGTCTCCTTTCGTCCTCTCTCCATACGTTCCGTCTCTCTACGTCCTGTCTCCCTACGTCCAGTCTCCCTACGACATGTCACCATACCTCCCCTTAGCTTCCTCCCAGGCTGAGGTGAGCTCTCCCTAGCATCTCTCTCGTCGTCTTCCCCCACTTTATCATCTACTGGCGCACCACCTGCTCCATTACCACCACTGCCACAACGAGCAGCCTCAGCTGTTCAATTTCCTTCATCCTCGTACATCCCCTACACTCAAAACTAAAACTATCCGCCTGAACCTCAGCCCAGGACTTCTCGCACCCGGACTTGAGGAAGTCCACCCAGTTGCTACAACTGTTGCATATTAAATGCCTGGTGGCCTTTACCTGTCGTTTGCACGGCGCCATAAACAATGTTTGACTTAATCTTATTGCTACATTAGCCTTGAATAAGGCTGTTTTTGTGTTCAATATAACATTTTAGGCCAATATACTTGCTAATTATGTGTTTCCTACTAAGCTCGCACGAACAAAAAAAAAGGCCTGCCACCTAGCGTATACGGAGGACACTGTGTAAACAAAACAACGAAGTCAGTGTAAACGAACTTACGCTGAAATCCTGCTGTTACTTCCTTTTTGCCGAAATCGTGTACTACAACTATGTCAGATGTTACCTTATGTATGTAATTATGTAAATGTATCACTTTATCACATCGGATGAAGCGTGACGAACGATTTGTTAATGTAGTCTGATTGAACCTCCTCGTACTCTGAACAAGTGTAATTTTCAGAATAGTCCACTTGGATGGTGCATGACTGTCTCTTCAGGTTTGACTTTAACTCCAGCACTTGGTCATACTGATTCTTCACCATGGACTTGTGTTTGATGAATACTGGGAGTTGTGCCTTGAACTTTGCATTGAATTGGGCCGCACTGGCTTCCTCTGTCGAACACCTTATTTTCTTATATCCGGGCTTGACCTCCATTCGACGCCATACTAGGAATGGAATCGTCCGACTAGAATCAAGAGTTTCGAAGCAGTTCTCCGAGCAGTACTGGTCATCGAATTTTTCCGAGATCACGGTGATCGACAATCCCGACAATCTGATGCTTGAGGCAGAGGCACACAAGTCATTCTGGAAAAAACTGACCGGCCTGATGTTCTTGGGTCTCGACATGCAAAGGAAAGCCAAACTTGTATCTGTTGGGTATTCCGACTTGAATTTTTCGTAGAAGTTATGTAGGTAGTCCTTCAGTATATACATCTGTCGTTTCTTGCGGCCAACCTTTACATTGTCCTTTTTTTCATGGCATACATGTTGCGTTATCCATCTGTTTCAGGAACACCTTCATTATTTTCCTTTTCCATCTGCTCTCCATCAAACTCTTGTTGTTGGTGTGCGATTTTTGTTGCCAACAATCCTCGATACGCTCCGGCGCTCTTTGGGGCAAAGGGCATGAGGAGCAGAGCTGCCTTCCGCTGTTGATGATCTTTGGGTTTTGTCGAGCCTCTAAAAGAGAAACGTCGGCCAATGTAACATCTTGCTGTATCCTTAGCTGTTTGGCCAAACCGAGGTACAGTGATCCCATAAGCTCACTGGCTCGATTTATCGGTGTAGGTACTGGTTTATCTGGGATCGGGCGGCGACAATCTTCTGTTTGCATGTCCTCTAGATCTGTCTCGATAATATGCATGCGCAGGAGTGACCATGGGGCGTCTATTTGTGAACTTCAGCTTTACTCGCCTAAGAAAAATCAATGTTTGTTTTTTTCAATAACACGCGGAATTTGAACAATAATAATTACCTTCATAGTACAACTTTTACGTTTCTGATAATGAATCGATTAATGCAACTTGATAGGGTAGATTAAATGTTTCATAATATCAATATACATAATCGAGTCTATTAACATAGGGTGGGCCTTGGCTTTGTGGGTCTTGCGGCTAAGCCATGGGTCGTTTAAAGTATGCAGCCTCCGTCGGTGGATCCCAGGATTCGTGTAGCTGTAGTTAAATTGTACTTACTACAAATGTGATGAAAATTGAAATATCTGTGTGAGAGTAGAGTTTGTAATGGTAAATAGTGTGTGTGTGTGTGTGTGTGTGTGTGTGTGTGTGTGTGTGTGTGTGTGTGTGTGTGTGTGTGTGTGTGTGTGTGTGTGTGTGTGTGTGTGTGTGTGTGTGTGTGTGTGTGTGTGTGTGTGTGTGTGTTTTGTGTATGTGTGTGTATGTGCGTGTGTGTGTGTGTGTGTGTGTGTGTGTGTGTGTGTGTGTGTGTGTGTGTGCGCGCACGCGTGTGTATAACATGTTTAAATCAAATTACCTTGTACTGGATTGAGGGTCAGTTTCGGACTTAAGGTCGGGCTTCGGGTCAAGATGAGGTTCACTCCTACATTCAGCTGCCAAAGCCTTAACCATGGCCCAAAATCGTTTAACACTCAAGTTGGACTGAGCCCGAATAATTGCCTGTTCCTCCATGGTTTGACAAGCCAACCTTGTCATTGACCTACATCGTTCAACCTCCTTACGGCCGTGGTCGTATTTGAGCCTATCCAGGTAGCGCTGTGACTTCTCCTTGGGTGTTAGAGCCTCTTTCTAAACAAAGCACAAAACCCATATCCATGAAATGTAACGATCAAAACCACAAATATTCACATGACTTTATTACATGATATTACGGTGCGATTTACCTATTATTACAACGTGTACTGCATAACACCTCGTAGTGTAAAGTCTTGCACTAGCAGGGACATTTTGCTGTCATTATTATGTCATTATTATGGTACTTCAGTTAGTGCTCAGAAAGTAGTGTCAGTTGAGAGGAATCATCGAATCTGCATTATGTGTACCTACCTTGTGCTTGGGGGCCATCGTATCAGCGCTTTGGAAGCGTCACACTTCATTAAAGTGCTATGTCCATCTTCGTTCTTGTTCCTTTTCATTGGTCAGCAACTTTCCGTCTTTGTGCATGACTGGGGTTGACTTAGTAATTGGTGTTTCCAAAGATATGTTTCATTATTTTGTACACAGTGCTCATCTCTTGCATGGAAGCGGCTGTTTCAGCTTTGTTTGCAAGTTCCTCTAAATGCTTTCTTTTTTCACTTCTGCCTGATTTCTTAACAAGTTTATTCAACTCACAATCTTTCTTTCAATATTTCAGATTTTGTTTGGCCGATTGCTGTTTTCAGTCGTTTTCTCTCTTGTATGCACTCCCATGTTACAGCACTGATCCACTCTTCATGTTGCCGATTTTTAGTGTCCAGTGTCTCTCTGCTGGTTGTTTTTTGATGATTTCCCACTTATCTTGTACTTCATGAGAAGTGTCTGTTTTTTTTACAAAGCTTCAAATCTGTTATGTAGCTTAACTGTGAAGGTTCTAGCTTGTGTTGCATCTTTCAGCAGGTGCACATTACATTTTTCTTGGACTGCCAACATCGGTGCCTTTTCTAACACGGACATCCAATAATGATCTCCGCCACTGGCTTTGGTCCCGTGCATTTGGTGGGATCCAGGTCGATATGAGGATGTGTTTGTGTGCGAACAGGATTCCTCCTATCATCGTGTTGTTCAAGCCACAAAAGTCACATAGCATCTCTCCGTTCTCATTCATGTTGCCACATCCCTGTCTGCCCATGGTTCGTTCTCTTCCAACATTGTCAGATCAAACCTTTGCATTGAAATCGCCCATGGTGATCAAAACGTCGTGTGCAGGTACTCTCTCCTTCTCGGCTTATAACATGCTGTAGAAGGCCTCTTTCTCATCCGGTTCCGCATCATTGGCTGGGGAGTAACATAGGATGATCGTAATGTTGCTGTGTTTGCCCTAGAAGCTGGCTATCAGCAGTCTAACACTGACTGGTTTCCATTCTATCTATTACTCAGGTTTAGTATTGCCCATGTAATTAATAACACTCCCGCCTTGATCATATATAAAATTCAGTTTCACTCTTTGCAAGGTTTCAGCTCCTATGCGAAGAATTTCTTTCTTTCACAACATAGCTCAAGTTGTAGTATCCGGAATTGTTATATTTGTCACTTATACGATAACTATTTGCTGTTCAATGTTCGCTAACTGATTTCCTCTTCATACTATCTCACATATTATAATAATATATGTCATATATTGATTGTCTTATTCTTACGCTTTATTTAAACATAATACTCAGGCAATACGTTCAAGTATTTGTCTTTAATCCCTAACTAAATTTTTTTGTTTAATTTATAATTTTATTGGGTGGCTGTCACGTTAGCGACCACATTATGGTCTTAGTGGCAGTCTACCAGACCGACATCGTTTCATACCTATACAATTAACATTCATATTTGTGAATTTATGCATTTTGTAGACATTCGTAGTATGTTTTTGTATTTCTTAATTTATGTTACATGTCTTTTCGAATAAACAATTCCTGATTCCTGATTCCTGTCCTTTCCATCCCTTTCTTGAGGAGTAGTGCCACTCCTGCAATGTGGCGGTTGTCGTCTCTGCCAGAGTACAAGATTGTTTCTCCTGTCGGTGTGACGTGTCTGCCAAAACTTGTCCATCTGGACTCACTAATCCCAAGGATGTGTAACTTGTATAATTTCATCTCACTTATGACTTGTGTTGTTTTTGCAGTATCGAACATTGTCCTGACATTCCAGGCCCCAATTTGGAGTTTGGTGTTTGTATCCAGTAGACTTGTCTTCGCGCTACTAGCTTCCTTGTGGCTTTCACTAGTATCGGTCACACCGGCTCCTTTGTGCCTCAAGTACCTCGGTAGCTGGGGTCCGTTGAGTTTCTTTTGCGAATTTCTTTAACAGACTGTTTTTTACGAGAAAGTTTCGTTAATCCTATGCTCAACCCCCAACCTGGAGGGCCAGGAGATCAATTTAGTCTGACCTGCACCCCTTAACCAATCCGGTTTGTGTGACCCTACCAGGAGTGCATGACTTCCACCGGCATATCTCGCAGCGTCACGGTGCCTCCGTGACCCTGCGAGATATGCCGGTGCACTCAAGCTACCCCACCACGACAAGGTAAGGATTCCATAAGGATAGTATAAATAAGCCTATAGGTCCCATTATTGTTGGTTCTGGTCTTCCAAAAATTGCTGTCGTTAGTGGAAAAAAATTCTTATATTGGGTACTAAGGTAGGATTTTTTTTCAAGCAATAGTTATGAATCATATGTACAGTGATACATTTATTTGTGAATATAAATATCCATTTTGGGTCAGTGAAAATATAAAATATTTCTTGGAAAGGCCATTTTCCCATTAATTAGGCATATTCAGTGTCACATCTTAATCAAACCTCAAAAACTGTTTATTAGTGTATATACTTTCTAAAAGGTATTTCTGAGCGGAATATATTGGTGCTTACCTTAACTGAACTGGAGTTCACTTGACGATGTTATGCTAAGTGGAAAGTTTTGGGACACAGGCTCACATTTCGGGAGAATGACGTAATGTTATATACAACCAAACCAGAAGGTCACCTGTGCAAATTTATCTTAAGTGATTCCATCATTGCTTCGAGACCGACATTCATTTCTTGTTTTGAAAGTTAATCCTAAGTGTTCCATCGCCGCTTCCGAGACCGATATTCACACCTTGTCTTGTAAGTGTATCCTAAGTGTTACATGGCTGCTTCCGAGATACATAATCACACCTTGTTTTGTAAGTGTATCCTAATTGTATCCACCACTACTTCCCAGATTTATATTTACATATTCTTTGGTTCGTAGCGTGGTTCACCACGGTTTGAAGTCATAGCGATTTCTTATAACACGGAGAAGTACAAAGCAGACAGCTTCTCCTTTATCGTTAGGCTATTGGTTTATCATTATGTACACGTTTGGTGCACACTGTCACTGCAAATATCGTTTGTATTCCCTTTGCCGTTTTAAAATGTGGCTGTTATTTAAAATATTACAATCTAACCAACGCAAATCAAGCAAAACGTAATACATTTAACTTCTTACAATATCAACTTCTTACAAAATGAGCCTTCTTCTGTTTAAAGTGCATATTTGGCATACATGTTACCAATGTTATTTTCGATTTTTCGTTACAATGAGCGAATTGCATCTACTGTATATGAAGACTACGTGCACAAAAGACGTCGTTAGATAACATATAAAGATTGGGCGAAACATATTTGTTGTATGTCAAAAGGCAAGTTTTCAATTACAGGAATGATTAGTCATGTTTGTGAGACACCACGCAATCACAACATGCCGTGTCGACTGCTTAGAGCGCGTGTCTAGCAAATCAGTGAATTAATTATTAGATTAACGATGGATCTAAACTATTATTAATGAGCCACACACCAACGCAGTGCCACATTTACACAGCGGCGACCGAGAATGGCTGTGCATCTAAATGGTGATGAGGGTCACGAGATGATCAAGAGATGGTCTTCTAAAGGTCAATGACGTCACATCCCGTGAATACTTAATCGATATGCTGACATAAACAAGAATATCCGCAGGGTTCTGCGTCATGGACACAACTGCGACTTCTTTTACTACGACAAAACGCATAGCTGTGATCATCCTTACGCATTGACAGAGCAGAATTGCTTTTGAGAATGTCTAGTATTTATACACCGGAATGTGTTTGACTTGCGATTTGATAACGCGTTGATCAACATATGATTGTCTTCCACAGGTCAGTGACGTCACATCCCCTGAACAAGTAATCCCTTCGGTGTGTTATATTCAAACTGCTTCGCTATGGATGTGTTATACTTCAGTGACATAAAACCTGTGATGATCAGCATAATCATAACATTGAATGTAGTCATAAACTCACTGGTGATCGCTGTGATCGTCAGATATCCTCAACTGAGGGAAGATCGCACGACCCTCTTCATGGTTTCGCTGACGCTGTCTGACCTGGCCATAGGAATCACGTCGATGCCCATCAGCGCCGTATTGTGTTCGAGCGCGATCCCGACCGTTCCTCACGCATTACGCCACCTTCCAGCTATTAATCTGATATGCCTAAGATGGTTTAGCGTTGCATCGTTGCAAAGTCTCTGTTGGATAACCGTGTGCAAGATGGTCGCTATTGTGAGACCGCTTCAGTACGAACAGCTCCTCAGTAAAACTCGATGTTACATCATAATAGCATTTACGTGGCTGATCGGATGCTTGATTGCCACAACAGGAAGCCATCAGAAGGCAACATGGAAGAGATCACTGTGTACTTCAGTAGAGGAATTTACCACAATAAACAAGGTGATGTTTATTGTTGCACTTGCCGTTCCTCTTGTCGTCATTGCATACGCCACAACAAGGATTTTCTGCGCTATCGTGCGAACCCACCTTCAAATCACAGCACAAGTGCGTTCAATCGGCGGAGACAACGTTACTGTTGGAGTCACTACATCGTTGACCCTGCAGTCTCTTCGCTCCGGAAGAAACATCTTACTAATCTGTGCAGCTGTTCTTGTTCTGACTATACCGATTGTATTATATAGCGCCGCAGTTGGTGTGTGGGGCCACACAGTCGTGTCGCCTTCGTACGGTTTTTTTGCATTTTTGATTTGTCTTTGCAACACGTTTGATAACAGTCTCCTTTATTTGGTTCTCTTTCGCTCGATCCGACAAAAAACTGCCGACTTGCTGTCAGCATTGTGCGAATTATTTCGCAGGCGATAAAAGTATATAACAACATACGTGTAGATACAGCCCATTTATAAAACTATGTTTGTTTTCTGCGAACTTCGCCTTTGGCACACTTGTGTATTTGTGTACCAACTGGACATACATTCTGCGAACTTGCATAATGCAATAACCGACTAATGTACTCCATAACAATGCCAATTAAGTGTCCTGCTGGTGGATACTCTCTTTATGGTTGATCTTTTTCTCTCTCCTTCAAATGTATTTATTATATTGCGGCGTAGAGTGTGCATTCACAATGCATATGTTACAAGGAGTCATCGACTCACGCCTCGCTTTGTTTATTATATCACGATGGTATCTGTTTTTTGCCTACCAATCTAATGTATATATTGTGATTTTATGGAATATACACTCACTGCTAATGTGTGTTATATGATAGCTCATCTTTGTCTAGTAGTGTATTTTCAAATATAATCAAACTAATATATATATATATATATATATATATATATATATATATATATATATATATATATATATATATATATATATATATATATATATATATATATATATATATATATTAGTTACCCCGCTCTGCATTTCTGTTAGCATCTGAGTTGTGGATGTTTTAAATAGGCATGTAGCGGATAACGTTTTATTTGTGTCATCAACAGGAAAGAAAACAATGCATGTTATTATTTGTATGTTAGCGTGTAAAACACCATTCATGTTCGCTCATTTCATTGTATTTTTCAACATTCCGGTGAACACAACATTTACACGGTCCATGCTGACAATAACCATGTTATGACTCTTGAATTTTCTTTGATTTTGCATCAATAAATAGTCCTTGTATTCACTTCGATTTTTCTCCTTTTCTTGGCATACCATGCGATAATGCAAACATGTCCAGTTATTCTCATTGGTCCGCAATAATGCAAACTTAACTCATCATTGGCCTATCATAGGAGGATGCAAACTCAACCAAGTAGTAAGCTCTTACACAGGGCGGTTTCCATTCCGTTGTCACGCTCACACCTGCATTTTACGAATTCATTCCAACACCAACGCGACTTCTCGGGAAAGGATTAAGCCACGCAGCAATTATTGCACGAATAATATTTTCTTCAAATATTTATGCCAAAGTTTGTATGCAACTGAGTGAACTGAATCAACATGCAATGAAATAATTTGACCAAGCTTCGAAATGGCAGTAAAAGGATTCGTTCCCCGGAAATTGTTCCGTTATGTTTGAATAAAAATCCATTGCGTTATTATAATTGGATCAAAAGTTATGTACGTGTAAACACTTGTTTAAGTGGAATCACGATTAACGGTAGACGGCAGTATGATAAGTATGATGAAAAGCATATTATAAAAAATAGGATAAATTGTTATGCGCAACTGCTGTTGTATTTGCATATGTTCGAACACAGAGTACTACCCTCTATATGATTGCAAAGAGAAATTGTCAGCATTCAAATAAAACGAGCACCCCTCTGCATCATTGCAAAAAGACGATGTCAGTATTCAGCTAAATAACAAATAACATGTATGTTCATCATGACAGTTATTCTTATTCGAGGGTAAATTAGTTCGACTGGCTCAAAAGGCCCTTCGATGGTTGTAGGAACCAATGGGAGGCGATGGTCGCATGGTAGAGCGTCGGGCTTTCGGTCGAAGAGACCGGGTTTCGAAACCACCTAATGACGTTTCGAAACTTCGTCAATTTAATTTACCCCACTTTGCGCGTGTCTTTCGGAAGCGACACCAGAAGCCGTTGGTCCCTTCTATCTTGTGTTTATGCCAGGTGAAGTAAAATATCCCACACAGGGAAATGGAAAAGCTATTGTGGACTTAGTGCGATTCATAGAACTGGTTATCGCGATCTCTAAACTTACTATACTACCTCCCAGTATAGCTGTGATCAGTTGTAAAGGGAGTATCTCATCGAGCATCTAGCCGACGTTTGATAAACGGGTTCGTCTGACTTTGCACATTACGGGCTTTCCATTAGCAGAGGAAGCATGTTTTAGAGAGACGGCTTCGTTTCCTTTCACTTAACGGGCTTCCTTGCGTTTTACTAGTTCTAGGTCAGAGGAAGTTTTACGAGACGAAGCCCACCAGGTGCATCTCTGCCACGCTATCCACTTTTAATTCGCCGACCCGGACTGCTTTTGGGTCCCGGCCAAACGGACTGTATGGCCTTCCCATCGAAGGTGGTGCTGTTGTGGGACCGACTCACTTTGATGTTTGGTCCGTACGGTCCGGAGGCCCCGCTGTGAAAACATTCCAGGGGATTGGTGTGTCTACAGTACCCATGAGTGTGCGCGATAGATCTTTACCACGGTGAGGAACATAGTGTATAGCTTCGCCATGCACGCTTTACAAATTTACCAAAAGAGCTGCATGCATTTGCCATTGAGTTGTCAGTGTCATTATCGACTGAGTTATCACTGTCTATGACGCTGCCCAAGTAGGTGAATTGATCCGCTCATCGACATTTACATGGATAACGGGGAAAAACATTCGGTGTATAATTCCATGGACATCCAGTGAACACCATCCGTCACAGAGAATTAGAACGAAGTAAAACAGGAAATAAATAAACTACATTACTTCGAGAGATAATGAACACATAATTTGAGTGACGTGGTTATATTAAATACGGAGTGTAAACAACAGCACAATATGGGAAAACTGTCTGTATCAAATCGCATGATCATGAACAATTAATCTCACTTCGAAATCATGGAATCATCTGGTAGGGTAATATGCTGTAATTATCTGGTTAGCTGCAGGTGGTGGTCGTAATTGGACTGTGATGACATTTCTGCGCACCTGTGTGTAAGCCTATGTGGCCTTTGAGTGATTGCAAACGCGGCAACTAATTAAACAAGCAAAATAAATACCTACATGTTAAAGGTCCTAAATCCACGATGCCCACCACGAAACATGTTTGTTGTTGTTGAAGTGAGTGAATAGCTTAAGTACCAGGCGCACTCAGTTTGGCAAGTTGTACTTTTGTTGAAATAGTCGAAAGAATAGATGTAGATAGCTAGATCGGTTAACTTGCGAAAGTGCGAATAGTCTTATTTCATGAGCCGGACCAAATTTGTCATATCCTCGTTGAATTTTAACGGACCTGATTAAAAATAATGTCATATTTCGCCAGAAGATTTCAATAAAATTAAATAAGACATTTCATAAACGAGCTAACATGTCTTAGTATATATATATATATATATATATATATATATATATATATATATATATATATGGGGGCAAAGGCGATATTCGTCGCCCAACCCTTGTCAGAAAGTCGCATAACCCATTGATTTATATATACATGTATATATATATATATATATATACATACATATATATATATATATATATTGTGGCGCCGACGTCTACAAGGACAGATGTACCGGAAGTGACTTTTAGAGCATTGATTGTTATCATCCGTAACGACGTGTTCTCGCCAAGTGATTCTATGTTATCGATAATTATGTTTATTACGGTAGCATGTTACGCTACATTATATATGTGAATTACTACATGTGTTGTGTTCTTTTCTATTGATATTTCGTTGATCACAACAAACGACTTTTAGTGTTTTGCAAACAGTTTATTTATAATCACTCGAACACTAAATTGGTGACCCTGACGTGATCACAAAACATCATGGCCGAAGCGACGTTCACTAACGCTGTGAGCATAAAAATTCCTCCCTTCTGGACGGAAAATCCGCGATTGTGGTTTGCACAAATTGAAGGACAATTTACGGCAATGCGCATAACACAACAAGAGACCAAGTTCGGTCACATCATCGGTGCGCTAGCTCCACCAGTCGCAGCTGAAATAGAAGATGTGATTCTCGAACCGCCAGCTGAGAATCAATATGATGCTCTCAAAAACGCTCTCATTACACGCCTGGGTGTTACAGAAGAAGAAAGGATGGATCGGTTGTTAACTGGCGTCTCTCTAGGAGATCAAAAACCATCATCTTTACTTCGTCAAATGCAAAGACTGAGAGGTACTGGAGCCGCAGCGTTAAACGACATCGTTTTTCGTCGTCTATTCCTCACTCGTCTCCCAGATCACGTTCAAGTAGCTTTGGCCACGCGTGCCAACGTTCCACTGACTGAATTGGCAACACAAGCAGATGTCATGATGGCTGTGGGCAACCGAGTGAATTGTAACACCCTTGAAGCGGATACCTCTACGCAAAAGCCTTCACTGTCTTCTCTGTCTTCAGAAACACTCCTCGAAATCGACTCACTCAGAAGAGAAAATGCAAGACTGCGGAACCAAGTAGAGCAACAGAACGTACCTCGACATACCAGTGACAACCAACTGTGTTGGTTTCATGCTAAGTTCGGTACCAAAGCTCGTAAATGTCGATCGCCGTGTTCTTGGTCGGGAAAAGCCAAAGCTGCCCACTAGTGGCGAATAGTGGATGCAGCCATGTTTCTCGCCTACTTTATCTCACCGATCATGCATCCAAAACGCGTTTTTTGATCGACACGGGTGCAGAGGTCAGCGTTTTTCCAGCAACAAGTCGCGAAAAACTCGAGAGTAAACAAGGTCAACCGTTGGTAGCAGCCAATGGTTCGAGAATTGCAGTATATGGAGAACGAAACATCTCCCTTGACATTGGATTTCAACGTAACTACACCTGGAAATTCCAAATTGCAGACGTACGCATGGCGCTCATTGGTGCTGATTTTCTTCGCTCCAATGGAATCGTTGTAGACATGAAGAACAACCGTATAATAGAAGCTGCATCATTTGCACACGTGTCTCTTCAAACTACAGCACTACAACCTCTCCGACTGCATTTCCTCAAATCACCATCAGAATATGACACCATTCTGACTGATTTCCCGTCTCTTACGCGAACAGACTTTGCCACAACACGCTCAAAGCTTCATGTATCGCACTCTATCGAAACCAAAGGTCGTCCTGTCTTCGCCAAGGCTCGTCGCCTGGCACCTGAAAAGTTGACGATTGCTAAACGCGAGTTTGAAACGATGTTAGACATGGGAGTGATTAGAAGATCGTCCAGTGCATGGTCTTCTCCTCTACACATGGTCCCCAAGAAAGGAGTTGGACAATGGCGTCCATGTGGTGACTATCGCGCTCTTAACAACATCACAGTCCCTGACCGCTACCCGATCCCACATCTACAAGACTTTACAGCGAAACTGGCAGGAGCGAGAATATTCTCCAAAGTTGATCTCGTTCGCGCATATCATCAGATTCCAGTGGCGGCTGAGGATATCCAAAAGACAGCGATAATCACACCATTCGGGTTGTTCGAATACGTACGAATGCCATATGGTCTGCGGAATGCTGCACAGACATTCCAAAGATTCATGGACGATGTATGTCGTGAATTAGACTTCGTCTTCGTGTATTTAGACGATATCCTGATAGCCAGCAGATCAGAGGTTGAACACAGAGAACATCTACGTCGCCTCTTTGAAACGTTAGCCGAGCATAACGTGGTTCTGAATCCGGCTAAGTGTGAATTTGGCGCGACAAGTCTGGAATTTTTGGGACATAACATTGACTCGTCAGGTGCCTCCCCCCTGCCAGACAGAGTTCTGACGGTGAGAGAATTCCCTAGACCGACCAACACGCGTTCACTTCGAGAATTTCTCGGTCTCGTCAACTTCTACCACCGCTTTATACCACGTTGCGCGCAGATCTTGCACCCTCTTCATCGACTGTTGTCAGCAGACGCTACAGATGAAAAGAGGTCAACTGCTACAAAGAAGGACATCACATGGACAGAGGAATGTGAGACTGCTTTTGAGGCAAGCAAACGAGCGTTGGCCGATGCAACGATGCTCACTCATCCCCATCATGATGCACCAACCAGCATTACTTCTGATGCATCTGACGTTGCTGTGGGAGCGGTGCTTTCTCAACTGGTTCGTGGACAATGGCGACCCATTTCCTTCTTCTCAAGAAAGCTCAAACCACCAGAGACTCGCTACAGTACATTCGACCGTGAACTGTTGGCCGTGTATCTATCTCTTCGCCACTTCAGATACTTTGTAGAAGGGCGAGAGTTTCATGTCAACACAGATCATAAACCGTTGACCTACGCCATCAGCAACCCCTCTGACAAACATTCGCCTCGACAGACGCGCCACCTATCGTACATTGCTGAATTCACTACCGATCTCAGATATCTCAAAGGAGAAGACAACGTGGTTGCTGATACACTCTCAAGAGCTGAACTGTGTGATCAGAATAATGCCATTACATCGTGTGCAGTCGACTACGAAAGAATGGCACAGTTACAACGAGAAGACGACGAAATGCCGGCCTATCGTACGGCTATCACTGGGTTGCAACTCGTAGATCTGCCACTTCTCGATTCAACTGATACGCTGTTGTGTGATATCTCGCAAGGATATGCTCGACCTGTTGTGCCACGTGTCTTACGTCGATACATTTTCGATCAGTTGCACAATCTTTCTCATCCTGGTGGCAAAGCAACCAAACGCCTGGTTTCTGCCAGATTCGTGTGGCATGGTCTCAATCGAGAGGTTACGCAATGGGCGCGGAACGGCTGTTCATGTCAACAGTCGAAGATTCAGCGACACATCGCTTCTCCTGTTCACAAGATTGACATTCCCGATCGCCGTTTTGATGCAATTCATGTTGACATTGTAGGCCCACTTCCTCATTCGCAGGGATATAATTACCTGTTCACAGTGGTGGATCGCTTCACCCGTTGGCCTGAAGCTATACTAATGGTCAATGCAACTGCTGAATGTTGTGCTCGCGCTCTTCTCGACCAATGGATCTCACGATTCGGGGTTCCGTCGACAATCATTTCGGATAGAGGACGACAGTTTGAGTCCAATCTCTGGACGGAGCTAATGAAAATCATGGCATGCACTCGTGTTCGAACGACATCTTATCACCCGCAAGCCAACGGCATGGTCGAGAGATTCCATCGTCAACTCAAGTCATCACTGAAAAGTCGTCTCGAAGCAGCTGCTAACTGTTGGATCTTGGTGCTTCCGACAGTTCTACTCGGGATACGTGCTGCTGTGAAGGAAGATCTAGGATGTTCCTCGGCCGAACTAGTGTTTGGTATGCCACTGCGTTTACCTGGACAGTTCTTCGAACAACTACCCGCTGGACACGTAGATGATCCAGCCGCGTTCCTCCCACGTCTGCGCACTGCTATGCGAGATTTGCGACCTACCATTCCGGAACATCATGGTTCACACAGAACTGCTGTTCCCACTGCGTTGACATCAGCGACACACGTATTCGTTCGACATGATGCACATCGCACCCCTCTGCAGCGACCGTACGATGGCCCGTTTCTCATCCTTCAACGGAACGAGAAGTTCTTCGTCTTGGATTACAACGGCCGACATGAAACTGTATCCATTGACCGACTGAAACCGGCGTTCCTAGACACTGATATTATGGGAGCTCTTCCACCACAGCTACCTACTACTAGAGGTGGCCGAGTTGTACGGGTACCAGTTCGATATCGACCTTGAACCCGTACTCAAGCTCTGGGGGGAGGTTCTGTGGCGCCGACGTCTACAAGGACAGATGTACCGGAAGTGACTTTTAGAGCATTGATTGTTATCATCCGTAACGACGTGTTCTCGCCAAGTGATTCTATGTTATCGATAATTATGTTTATTACGGTAGCATGTTACGCTACATTATATATGTGAATTACTACATGTGTTGTGTTCTTTTCTATTGATATTTCGTTGATCACAACAAACGACTTTTAGTGTTTTGCAAACAGTTTATTTATAATCACTCGAACACTAAAATATATATATATATATATATATATATATATATATATATATATATATATATATATATATATATATATATATATATATATATATATATATATATATATATATATATATATATATATATATATATATATATATATATATATATATATATATATATATATATGCCACTTGGATGCAATAGCAGGCTCGTCTGTCACAGAAAACTCAGGGTAACGGGGTAGGTTAATACTGTTAATATCACCAAAACAGAGTCAAACGACAAGTCTTGTTGAGCTGGATGTGGTCTACGCATAACCACACTACAGAACCATTGCTGTGCACGGCCTTGCTCTCTCTCTCTCTCTCTCTCTCTCTCTCTCTCTCTCTCTCTCTCTCTCTCTCTCTCTCTCTCTACAATTTATGTCGCTCGTTTCTTTTGAGTTTTTTGTTTAACATCGACGATTGTGCGTGGAACGGATTAATTTGGTAAGTCAAGCCATATTTTAAGCAGCAAAAAATGTAGTGATGCGACGTTACCACTTAATAGTTGTGTACTGCTGGAGCGAATAGCTGGAGCGATGATTGTTCAAACAGCAGGGTAGTCCAAAATAGTCTAGCTATTCTTTGACGAATGCAGTTGAAAAAAATTGTCTGTGGTAATTGAGGCTCAGAAAAAGCAATTTGTTTTAATCAATTGAACTATGCCGTGCTGGCTTCAAAACACTTCGCTGAATCGGAATCTCAGTCGACACAATAACACCAGTACCAAAACGTCAAACAGTGTCAACTAGACTCCAACATGACATGAAACGTGACACTTATTGGCAATCAACCACTCGTGGCTACGATGCGGACTTGCGATGTCATTGTGAGATGTGTTCTGCAGGATTAACAAACGGACCTACTACACCTCGTGTGGCAATGTGGGGGTAGAAGCGTGGCTACTCCAAATAAAGAGCGCAACAGTGTCTTCTCGGAACATTGACGTATGATATTGTAAATGTATCCTCTTCTCTCCTGCCGGGGCTTAGAGTTACGCTACCACAATGTCGATGCTTGCGGGCTTGTGTGTGTCTGTATATGCGTCTCTGTGTGTGTGTGTGTGTGTGTGTGTGTGTGTGTGTGTGTGTGTGTGTGTGTGTGTGTGTGTGGGTGGGAGGGGGGTTGTTGTTTGTGTTTTTGTCTGTGTATATGTATGTGTGCTTGTATATTGTATGCAGGAGTATATGTGTGCGTGTGCGTGCGAGCTTGCGCGTGCTTGCTTGGTACGTGTGTATGTTTGTGTTTATCTGTATGATTATGTGTGTGAATACGCCAGTGAATGTATAATATGGAGGAGCAAGTTCAATAATAGAACAGTGTCATGTGGTCTGAGCCTTGTTTCCTTAATGCAGAATGTGTAATGTTCGTAATATAATAAATCACTACGTGATGCAATCTTAGCCCGGACCGATCGTATGATTGAAATACTCTGAAAGTTAAATACCAACACAACCATCTCTCCGACCTGATCGTATTCGATGACGGAAAGTGACGCCAGGAAGAGACATGTCAGCCAATACACGCACCAAAGTCGTGATGTATGAGCAGTGTTTAAAATAGCGCCTGTGTGGACTGTTTCAATAACAGCTTTATCTTTGTAACTGTGTGTCAAATTGGAGTCATGATTTTGATGACAACGTGGACATTTATCTGGAAAGGCAGGAAATTAATTATGTAATCTGATTTAGAGTAACCCAGTTAGTAAAAATACATAGGTAAGTGAATCTCACAAATACGCAAACGAACATACATATATCGTCATAAAGCTCGATGGGAAACGAACATGGCAATGATGATATCAATGTTGAAGTTAATATGGATATGAAGAAAGTAACATACGACTAAAAACATTATTGCATATAACGTTAATATATAAACGTGGTTAGCGTAACGCTGACCAAATGTGTTAATCATGGGTGGTTCACGCCTTTGTTTTGTTGTTAAACTGGAAGTTGTAATTGGTCAGTGTGTCTAACAAACATGGCCGCATATCAGCAAACTGAAACGGATACACAGTACGATGGAACTAATTGTATGACGTGCAAATTAAATATGACAAACCATACGAGTTAACTAATCAGGAAAATGTAGTAATGCTTCATTTTATCAGTAATTAAGTCTGATTTGTTCAAGCGTTGTTTCTTTCCACGCACAGTTACACACTGGAATTGCTGAAGCCCCGAACATCCATATACATAACCACGTCATTCAAATATTTTTTCCCTTATCTCTATAAGTAATATGTTTCATTTTGTTGTGTGGTTTTCACTGACTGATGCTGTCCACTGGGTTTCCACGGGATTACAAACCGAATGGTTCTTCCCGTTATTCATATAAATGTAAATATTCATGATTTCGTAGCCGCTTCGTGAGTGTAATCATGCAAGCCAAGTGTGGTGTTTCTCCGACAATATTTCAATCAATACTAAGTGGATGCATAAAGGGTTCAGGCGCAGAAGCATGTTGTTTAAACCTCAACTTCTACTACAACACGCTCTCTTCTGTCAATCAGCCATTTTTCTTACCAGTTGATTATGCCATCTCGATACCATGGGCTTTTAAGTTAAGTGGTAATCTATAATATGGCACTTTTTGTCGAAAGCGTTCTGAAATGTAGGTAGATAATATATATTTGTGATCCCTCGTCAATTCTCTTTGGGGTTTCTTCCAAAAACATCATATATGTTAAATATAACATCGTTTTTAGATATCTATGTTGAGAAGGAAGTCCACCGTATGGTCTAAGTGGATATATCAACAGTCCAGGTTGCGGAAACATGTTACTGCTAAGATTTGTATTTTCTTTACACGCTTCGAATATAGTATTAATAATGCTATGCACAATCAGACCAGATGGTCACCCATACAAGTTTATCTTAAGTGTAAACGTAATGCCAGTTTTATAACTTTTAATGCATTTACAAACATCAACCACATACCATAGCTTCTTATCATGTATATATATCCTACATAAGTGTTTTTGCACCAATTTGTGTTGATACACGTACTATGTAAATATTATAATTTTGTATTCGCTAACCAGCCAGCCTGCCCACTCACCATGTTTATGGCCAGGTTGTGGAAGTAACTTACAAGAATGGATGTCATGTATACCACTAAACGGCATTTTCATCTAATCCGCATAGTGCAACCAATTGACCATTTATATATATATATTTATATATATATATATATATTTATATATATATATATATATATATATATATATATATATATATATATATATATATATATATATATATATATATATATATATATATATATATATATATATATATATATATATATATATATATATATATATATATATATATATATATATATACAAACTGGAGATAAAATTGCAATCGAGCCATTGAAATAACTGGTACGCCTTATGAGTTGACACCTGTAAGTTTCATTAATTTTATTAACACATATTACATATTAATCGTACATTTAAAAGAGGTGAACTGTTACTTAAGATACAACTGAAATCAGAACCATATTAAACAGAACACAAGAACGTCGAAAGTCTTGCTATGTCCAATAGGTAAGGCTTATTTTGTATCAAGGGCTAACCTAGCTCAATAGGACGACAACTTACAGCTAAGAGGTATTCGCGAGCGTCTTTCGTCGGACATGATGATCTGTTATTGGCATGGTACTTGACAAATGCAGACCGTACTCTGTGATAAAAAAACAAACTTACACAAAACCAACAAAGCCGTCAGGGGTTTCTAACACGCCCGGGCGACCGTCATATGAACATCCCTAACATAACGGGTAAGCAGTGTCAGTTGCATATATGTGTTGAATATATCCTCCGTTTTTATTTATTAATACATATTACATATTAGTGGAACATTAAAAACATATGTTATGTAAAACCTAGCCAACGCAAATTAAATAAATCATGATATATATGACTTATTGCAATGTTAAATGGATGTGTGTTATAGTGTATACAGTTCTTATTTGGCGTACATTTGATCGATGTTTCTTTAAAAAATGTAGCAAAATTGCTTCTGACATTTAATCTGGTCGGTATATGAAGATTATCTGGACGAATGATGTCGGTAGATAAAGCAAGTTTCCAATTACTGTGCTAATTCGTCATGTTTGCAAAACACTAAAACTCAATCACAATATGCTGTGTGGAGTGCACACAGAGCATTTCTAGCGAAGCAGCGAATGAAGTATTTAGAGTAACGATGGAAATAAATTAACATAAAATATGCCACGCACGCATGCAGCTTCACACATCTCTTGTCGCACAAACGCTACGGCGACCAATAGTGGCAGTGGAATTAAATGTGGATGAAGTTGTTGATGAAGATCACGCGTTGATCAAGAAATGGTAGTCTACTACAGATAAGGGACGTCACACCCCCCGAATAAGGTAATCGATCGGCTTATGTAGAGATCCGCAGCGTTCTGCGTCATGGATAATAGTGTGACTTGTTTAAAGACTAAAACACGCATTGCTGTGATTATTTAATAGCCATGCGCATTGACAAAGCAGAATTGCTTTTGTGGATGTTGATTTGACAACGCGTTGATACAGAGCTTTTTTCACAGGTCAGTGAACAAGTAATCGCTCTGGCGTGATATATACAAACTACTTCGCCATGGATGTGTTATACTTCAGTGACATAAAACCTGCGATGATCAGCATAGTGATAATACTGAACGTCACCCTAAATTCACTGGTTATCGCTGTGATCGTCAGGTATCCTCAACTGAGGGAAGATCGCACGACCCTCTTCATGGTTTCGCTGACGCTGTCTGATCTGGCCACAGGAATCACGTCGATGCCCATCAGCGCCTTGTTGTGCTCGAGCGCGATCCCGACCGTTCCTCACGCGTTACGCCACCTTCCAGCTATTCATCTGATATGCCTAAGATGGTTTAGCGTTGCATCGTTGCACAGTCTATGTTGGATAACCGTGTGCAAGATGGTCGCTATTGTGAGACCGCTTCAGTACGAACAGCTCCTCAGTAAAACTCGATGTTACATCATAATAGCAGTTACGTGGCTGATTGGATGCTTGATTGCCACAACGGGAAGCCATCTCAAAGCAACATGGAAGAGATCGCTGTGTATTTCAGTAGAGGAAGATAAGTCACACTTTACCACAACACACAGGCTGATCTTCATTGTTGCAGTGGCCATTCCTCTTGTCGTCATTGCGTACGCCACAACAAGGATATTCTGTGCTATCGTGCGAACCCACCTTCAAATCACGGCACAGGTGCATTCAATCGGCGGAGACAACGTTACTGTTGGAGTCACTACATCGTTGACCCTGCAGTCTCTTCGCTCTGGAAGAAACATATTACTAATCTGTGCAGCTGTTCTTGTTCTGACTTTACCGATTGTGTTATATGGCGTCACGGTGGGTGTGTGGGGCATCAAAGTCGTGTCGCCTTCGTACGGTTTCTTTGCATTTTGGATTAGTCTGTGCAACACGTTTGATAACAGTCTCCTATATTTGGTTCTCTTTCGCTCGATCCGACGAAAAACTGCCGATTTGCTCTCAGCATTGTGCGAATTATGCCGCACGCGATAAAAGTGTATAATAAAATACCTGTATATCGCCCTTTTCCAGTATTGTGTTTATTTTTCAAACGAGCTGCGAACTTTGCCTTTGGCATACTTGTTCATTTGTGAGCAAACTGAACATAGGTGGGAAGCAATCGTTCATTCTACGATATAACATAATGTACTGACAAATGTCATGTGCTGCTTAACAAATCCATCTAATGTCTTGCTGGTGGATTATCTATTTCTTGTTGATATTGTTTTTTTTCTCCATGAAATATATTTATTATACTGCGGCGTAGAGTGCGTAGAGTGCGCAGAGTGCGTAGAGTGCGTAGAGTGTGTAGAGTGCGTAGAGTGCGTAGAGTGCGTAGAGTGCGTAGAGTGCGCAATCACAATGCATATGTTACAAGGAGTCATTTATTGTACCACGATGATGTCTATTATACTAAACTAATTTACTAAACTAATGTATATGTTGTGATTTTATCGAATATACACTCTCTGCTAATGTGTGTTATATGATAATATATATTCATCTTTGTCTACTAGTGTATTTTGAAATATATGTCAGTTAGTCCGTTTTGTATTTCTGTTAGCATCTGAGCGATTAATGTTGTCATATGTTCATGTTGTGTATAGCGTCTATCTGAATTGATTTGCTCTTTCTTTGTGTAGTCATCCGGAACGAAAACATTCCATGCCATATATGTTGTTTTCACTTGTATTTTAACGTGTACAACACCATTCACATTCGCCCATTTCCTGGTATTTTTCAATATTCTTATAAAACTAATTTACACTGTCCACGCTGGGGATAACTGTGAAACCTATGTTATAATTTGCCGATCACAGGATGATGCAAACTCATTCCAGTGTACAGGTAAGTTCATACATAAGGCGGTTTCCAGTTCGTTGTATCGCTCACTCTTACATTTCACAACCTGGCAAACATATTCATTTAAAAATCCACGCGACTTCTCGGGAAAGCACTAAACCACATTGCAATTACTGCGAGAGTAATATTTGTTCATAAATATATAATAACAATGTATGTAGCCAGGTACTCATATATACAACTGGGTGAACTGAGTCAACTTGCAGTAATAGAAATCGTCGAAGCTTCGAAATGGTTGCAACAGGATTCGTACCCCGGAAATGTTTCAGTTACGTTTGAATGAAAACCTATTCCGTTATTCTCATCGGTTCACACACTCATATACGTGTAAACACTTGTTTAAGTGGAATCACATATAACGGTAGACGGCAGTACGCTAAGTGTATTGAAAGGCACATTATCAGTACATATGATAAGTTGTTATGAATAATTGCTGTAGTATTTTCAATAAATGCACCATCAGTGCGTGAGCGCAAAACTGAATAGTTCTAT
The DNA here is from genome assembly GCA_963662155.1 of Lamellibrachia columna. Taxonomy (NCBI): domain Eukaryota; kingdom Metazoa; phylum Annelida; class Polychaeta; order Sabellida; family Siboglinidae; genus Lamellibrachia; species Lamellibrachia columna. The sequence continues at coordinate 42,771,944 of OY759268.1, read as the reverse complement.
GTTTCGTTATAAACCATGCGTTCGAACACAATTTATTGCCATATATACGATTGCTGAGGGAAATTGTAAATTTTCAAATAAAACCTGCAACTCCCTGTATCATTGCATAAACACGGTGCCACTGTTCAACTACGTAACATATAGTGTGTATGTTCATCGTGGCAATTGCTCTTATACGAGGGTGAAGTAGTTCGACTGGCTCGGAAAGCCTTTTGATAGATGTAGAAGCCGGGTTCGTCTGCGGTTGCACGTTACGTCCCTCCCAGTAGCACAGTTAATAGGATTCAAAGAAACGGATTCTTTTTTGATCAACTTATTCCTTTCAATTATCAGGCTTCTTTGTATTTGCATAGTTCTAGATCACATCAATTCTTACGAGTCGAATACATCTAGGTACACATCTGTGACGAAGACCACTTTTCAGTTCGCCAAAATGGACTGCTTTAGGGTCTCGTCCAGGTTGGCTGAGTGGTCTGTCACTCGAAGGTGGCACTGTTGTGAGATCGAGTCAGGGCTGATGATTGTTCGCTGCATTCCGGAAGCACCCGAGGTGAAAACATTCCAGGGGTTTGGTGCGTCTACCTTACCGGATGTGATTACACTATGATCTACACAGGACTGTTAAGCAGACTTCTGCGCGGTTGTTCGTGATCATGTTGAAAGACGGAGTATGTAGTTTCGCCATACACGCCTAGCGTCATTCAGACAGACGACTTTGATAAAGGGAATGCCGCAAGGATCAGTGATCGGACCACTTTTATTTTTGTCATGCGTGCAGCCGATCGGTAATACCTTCACAACCACGACTTAAAATGTCACCAATATGCCGATGGTCTACAATTCATATTTAACTTGAAACTGTAAGCATTTTCTATGCGTCGGACCGAGCGATGTATTGATGACCTGAATGATTGGGTGACGTGCAACTGATTTTGCATGAATTACACCAAAAGAGAAATTTTACCTGCTATCCCAAAACCAGCATCTACACGAATACCTCTCGCCTGCTAGATGCAGAAGTTAGTGTACATCTACAAGCATGCCAGACGTATTCGATCTGCTGGCTGTAGCACCATCTAACACACGTAGCAGAGCCGGTGATTGTACGTTTGTGCCCAAGTAGATACATATGTGTGGAACACTCTGCTGTCCAGGGTTGTCTGCAAATCATCACTGGACTGACTTAAGTCAGCTCTGAAGACACACCTATTTACTACGGTGTATCTGTATTTCACTGCTGACACATTTTACCATAACTTATGGATGTTTATATTTGTTTAGTTCATTTATTTGTTTTATCCGTTTTAGCTTAATTAACCTAGCCACTTGTTTAACTTAACTTACTAATGTGTACATTTATCTTGGGTTATTTATTATTACGGGTTTGGTTAACCTAATTTATTATATTACATCATATCATATTATATTATATTATATTGTATTGTATTGTGTTGTATTGTATTGTATTGTATTATATTGTATTATATTGTATTGCATTGTGTTATGTTATGTTATGTTATGTTACGTTACGTTACGTTACGTTGCGTTGCATTGCATTGCATTGCATCGCATCGCATCACATCACATCACATCACATCACATTACATTACATTACATTACATTATATTATATTATATATGTCATGACGCTACTAGAGTAACCTTTCTTATGGTGCATATTTATATTTACAAGCCCATATTAATTATTATTTTGTAACGAAATATTACATATAATTTCATCTAACCTTATATATCGTACTATAAGTATTGTCTTCACTACAACGTATTATTTTTAATATATTTTCTATTTTTACTGTGAAGCACTGTGAACTACATAGGATGTGGCGCTATGCACAATAAATATTATTATTAGTATTATAGTATTAGCAATGAGTTGATTGTAGTCGCAATTGTGTTGTCAGTGTCATTATCGACTGAGTCATCACTCTCTATGACGCTGCCCAAGTACGTTAATTGCTCCGCAGCAGTCATAAGGCGCGTATTCGTTGCTTAGATAACAACTGTCTCTATCAAATCGCCTGATTATCTCGTAGCGAAATATGGTGTAATTATCTGGTTAGTCGTGGTCGCAGTTGGCCCGTGATGACATTTAAGCGCACCTGTGTGTTAGCCTAGGTTGTCACTAAGTGATTGTAAACGCACCTGGTGAAACAGACAGTGATATTTAAATGGCAAAGTTCCCTCCTAAATCCGTGTTGGCCACAGCGAAGCATGTTTATTAGTGTTGTAGTGATTGAATGGCTTAAGTTCCACGCGCAGTCGGTTTGGCAAGACTGCGTACTTTTGATTTTTGTTTTAGTCTCAATTGGGTCACATCCGGTGTTTGAAAAAGCCTTGACATTGCCTCAACGTCCTTTTCAATCTAAACTGCAACCTCCTGTTTTACTTTGATGAGGAACATACAAATATTTAATATTACACGTTGTAAACTGGTTAGAACTATATGCTTTGGGGCTATAATTTGATATCTTTTAAGAAGCGAATGTTGCTAGCAAAACATGGCGACTGCCACTGGAACCATGTCATGGCTGCTCAGAACGAAAAGCCTAAATTACTGTCACTGACATACACACCTACGTGGCGCTCACTGTTACGTCGCAATTTCGAGAGTTAGCTTGACTGGCAGCACCATGTACCAAGACATAGAGGGATATTTCTGTGATAGTGTTGTTTATCCTGAAATATTGTTATAATGACAGTCACTTGCGAACTACCAAACATTTTTGTTAGTTCTTGTAATAAGACGTGCAATGACCTTTAAACATGACCACAGCTTTGTTGCCATTAGGCACGTGTATATACGGGAAATCGTCTATTCAGTTGCGTATCTAGGATCTGGTAAGGGGGCGACTTAATCACCCACGCAACAGGTTACATACGACACAACAATTAAGCCAAAGAGGGGGTATATATTATTGCGTACAATTGTTCGCAGCGTCATAAGACTTTTCTCCAATTGTATGAAGTTATTTCATGCGAGTGCAAGACATGTCCAAATGGCAGCTTGGCAAGGACCTGGTCAGAAATGGATTACATTTCTTAAGTACTCGTTGTCTAAGTCGAAGTGATGCCACGTTTAGTTAGATCCTACTAATGTCCAAAGCTTTCAATGTACTTTGAATACAGGGTACGGGTGAATAGCCTACACGGCCGGTTATGTGACTTTAAATACAATGGGTTTTAATTAAGTAAACACAGGAAACATCTACGTAACATGTTATATGTATTAACTATACCTGTTATTAACACGTCACTAAACATAACGCGATACACATAACACTTTATATAACCAGCTATTAACAAATACGGAGGCGTAACAAGTAAGGACTCCAAACAAATAGATGGGTCGGCCGAGATCGACGGGCCAATATCCACGTGAGCTACGTGTGTCGCGTCGGCCGATATAGGCGTGGTTCTTCGCCACAAATTAACAACTGGATCAACGCTTTCGAAATATTAGGTAACTGCATGCGAATGTGTTCAATAACAAATTATGTGGGCTCCATATTTATAAGCACATCATGTTATTTACATCCCACTACTGTGTCCATCTGAAATAAATACGTAACAATTACTAACAATAGCGTACATTGTTACATATGGATAGTGCTTAACGGGGAAGCATTATAGTGAATCTTCGTCCACACGAGGACTCCATGTGTGGAATCAATACCAACCTAACAGGAAAAACATATATGGCCTCAAATATACAACCGGAAGTAAAGTAAAGTTGAAGAATAGATAGAAAGTACACATAACGTAAGGACAACAGATAGGCAGCTGTGGGGTTCCACACGAGGACTATATAGAAAGTACACATAGCGTAAGGACAACAGATAGGCAGCTGTGGGGTTCCACACGAGGACTATATAGAAAGTACACATAGCGTAAGGACAACAGATAGGCAGCTGTGGGGTTCCACACGAGGACTATATAGAAAGTACACATAGCGTAAGGACAACAGATAGGCAGCTGTGGGGTTCCACACGAGGACTATATAGAAAGTACACATAGCGTAAGGACAACATATAGGCACTGTGGGATTCTATCCAAGGCCAGTTATATCTAACACAAACGGTCTGTGCAGATCTCGTGGTTTGGATACCAAGTGACACACATATCATCAGGATTATTAAAGATGTAGAGTGGGAAGAGAACATTCAGAGAATGACATACTTTTACATTGAATCATTTCTTGACATTATCGAATGAAATGGTATGTTCAAGATCAGTTCGAGCCTGGTGATCCGATTCTTTTACATTTAATATTTGTCTGCAATATCTTTAAACAATGGTGATATCTTTAAACAATTGTCTGATCAACAGGTTGATCAGACAAGAACAAACTTGAACAATATTTGATGACAAAAACCGGTAATGAGTTCATTTGCCCTTTCAATGTGTATTCTAGCCCTTTTGGCGCAAAATTCAGCTTCCTTGTTTTGTGAAGTGACGTTGGCCAGCTAGAAAAAAAGGTATGTTCACGCTGACCCCTGTGGGTAACTTGTCATACAGCATAGAGCCTTTGTCTGCAAGAACCAGATCACCAGATTTGAAATGCTCAAGAAACCTGAAATGCTCAACTATTGCCACGTCCGATACAGAGCCAAGATAGACATTGCTGGAACACACCAAAGCACCATTAGGAGCAACACATGTGACTGTTTTAACTGTGTGTCTACTTGTATGAGTTGTTATTTTTTTCAGAGTGTTGATGTCGTGATGCATATCTCGTAGTTGGTGCTGACAAAGATTGGAGGGGCAGGAGTAGCTGTAGTTGTGATCGTCTGTTGCAGTGTTTTATGGCTGTGCAGGTGGATACTGTAGATGAGATTTAGTATCATCACTGCAAATATGAGTTTCGTTGGACCTAAAGAATGCAAAGATAATGTGCGGGGGGAGCAGAGTTCACAACTTATTATCGTCCACCTGTTTTGGCAATCAACGTAACACTTATGAACAGTGTGTGACAGGGGTCTTAACCTCTCACCTTTGTTTACGATCCACCTCCAGCTTAATGCCACACCCCTTTAATGACATACTATAAAACAGACCTGGGGCCGAGTACATTTTCATGGGTAAAGTACAAGTACTAGTACACTGGAAATGGTTGAGTACGAGTACATTACTCAAAGCTGAGTACGAGTACGAGTACTTGTACATTTCGACGAGTACGAGTACATATTGTATGATTTTATAGTAATCATGTATAGTAATAATAACGCATATTAAAACCATAACCATTGTGACTTAATTTATATACCAAACTTCTTCAGAAGAAGACTCAGCTAGCAGTACTAAGCACTGTTACTTGTGAGAGCAACAGAGGCATTTTAATATTAATTGATGATTGACCCTTTCATTCAATCTAACTGGATTTCCTGGCTTAATTAAGCAAATACAAGGATTATGGCCTGAACTGGTAACTAGTACAACTATGGATATGAAATAGGGGTTTCTGATTGGGAAAATAACAATAATGATTATTACAAATCAGGGGCTATTACATTGCAACTAATATAATGGTTATTACAATATGATTGACATAATTAAATGTTTTTAATAATTCTGTATTAACATATACAACTCAGCTGAGATGCATGCAAGAGCATAGGTGTTTTGTTAATTTGAATAATATGAAGTAATGCAATTCGCTACCATACTTTTAAAATTATTGTTGAAGTTGTTAATGATTTAATAAAAATAAGAAATTAAATAATATTCACAATACCAAATTCAAAAAGTACTCAGATGTACTCGTAAAAATCTGAATACATTGAACACGAGTACGGATACGTTATCATAATTTCCATGAGCATGAATACGAGTATTTAAACATTGTATCGGAATACACGAGTACTTCGGCCCCAGGTCTGCTATAAAATGTATGTAATAAAATATGTTCTTAAACATATTTATAAATATGTTTTTTTCTCGTGTTTAGAAAAAACATATTCTGTATGTATCAATTAAAATAAAGGATAATAAATAGCTTTTCAAGAAATGCTGACATCTCAATTTGTGATGGTTTCCTACTGTCATGCTGTATTCAATATATTTTAATTATATGTCACTTAATCATGTATTAGTTATTATATTGGTGTATTAATTTTTCAATAATTAGTAGAAGTAATATCTTAGTATATTTATTTAGCAATTCTACACCACGTTATTATTTTCGTAGGCTGTGAAGCGTTACGAACTATCTCGGATATTGTGCTCTCTTGGACCTAAAGTATATAGACATATGATGGGGTAGCGGAGTTCACTTCTCATCTCCCGTCTGTTTTGGATGGAAATCTCACACTTGAGGAGTGAATAACAGGGGTTTTAACCTTACACTTGTTTTGAGGGTTCAATCCCAACATTTATTAGAATCAACCTCCCAATTATTCTATACAAATATTATTTTGTTTTTCTTTAATACAAATTTGTACTTTCTCAAGTTTTGTACATGCACACTCCATTTGTTTACCAGACATATTTAAATAAAGTTCATACCAACTTTGGCTGCTTATCACCGATGTCTGGAAAATCGAAGACTTTATCTTTGTTCCATGCAAAGATTGTCTGCCCATCTTCCTTTTTCAATCTTTCCAAAGGCAGCTGCACAGCCTATCGTTTGCTTTTGCACAACGGTCTTTCCTCCTGTGAAATACGATAAATTTAAACTCAAATTAATGTTGCTAAGTATTGCAGTAAATACGATTTGAATGATGACATCTTATTTTCAAAACGTGGTTTGTTGTTCGATAAATTCAAATTAGTATTTATGAGTTTCTAAAAACAACTGATCTAACAATTTGTTTGCCCTAAATCAATTAAATAACTGTTAAAGAATATAAATTCTTGCACAAAATATTTTAAGATTTTTTAAAACGGCTTATTCCATTAACTACTAGAAACTCACCCGACTAGTATAAAACAAAATAAATATTTTTTTGTTTGCGCTTAGAAAGATCGAGTAATCCAATTTTTTTTATATTATTTTAACACTTCTTTATTACAGAAGTCCAATTATTAATCATTGGAACAGTCAATTATACACCTCTATTGCATTGCGTATATTTATATTTTTGTTACTTAAACTTTTTTTTAGACATGCACAGCTACACTTAATTTTAATGCAACGTTTGTGTATTTGATATATATATATATATATATATATATATATATATATATATATATATATATATATATATATATATATATATAATATATATTTGTTATATGTATTTGCCTACACTTTTTCTGTCTGAGTGAGAAAAAAACATTTGTAGAATCTGGGCCTACATAATTTTCCCAATTTGCATCGAGGCGCTATGTCCATAAATACTTTAAATGTGTAAAATTGTGAGTGTTAAAAACCGCATTTCATCAGTTTTACCGATGCGCCAATGGCTATCTTAATATCTCTCACGGATTACCGGCATCACTAAGTCATCCGTTTATTCGATCTTATTCAAGTCAAAGATGTTTAATATTGTACACATTCAACTGTGCCTTTGATCATTGTACGTGATTATTGTACATAATCTATCTTTAGACTGACAACTGACAATGAGAGTTTACTGGAATATGCAAATAATGTGAAACACATAACTTACCTGCATAATGTCTCCCACCTCCTAAATGAAGTTATACAAGCTGGAAAACTAAAAAAACTGTGACAAAGGCACAAGCAAAAAAGCAGTACAACAAAGGGACAAACAAAGCGGCGCATCCGGTCGATTGCACCATTATGAAATGTAATTTTTAGTATAATTGAATGAAACAGAATAACAAATCGTAGCAGTTCTTAAATATTGTATTGAATACATTACCGTTTCGACAATTTGATAGCAGCATGAAATTTGAAAATGGCGTACTTTCTGCTTTGTGCATCGCAGAATCCACTTCGGTCTTAGGGAAATCAACGCAATGTAAAATAGGAGTATATGCTGAGCGCGATTCGGCGGTCAGTCGTAACTGTATTTATTATATTTATTATAGCTGTGCCGTTGCATTTAATGTATTGGTTTTTAACAATATTTAACAAGATTACCATCCCAAACGACAAGTTCCAGATGGCAAATGGACAAGGAAGCCAATGACTTATCGAGAATGCAAACATTTTCTCATCTATGTGTAGCCCGCCCTTATCAAATATCTGTCAATTCTATTTTAAAACATATTCACACTACAATCATTTGGCAGTTTGTTCCACTCATTTATCACCCTCTATGAGAAAGAGTACTTTCTCATATTCAACCTACACTGCTCCTTAACTAATGCGCTTTGTGTCATCTGGTTCTACTGCCTTCTTTAAGTTTGAAGAACATATTCCTATCAACATCCTCATAACCGTTCATTATTTTAAACACGTCTATTTGGTCTCCTGGTCTCTAGTGTTGTCAACCCACATTGTAATGAGCGACTTTCGTAAATAAGTTCTCTCAATTCTGGAATAAATTTAGTTGCTCTTCGTTTTATTCTATCTAGCTTGTCTGTGTCCTTTTTATGATACGGCCTCCATGCCTGAATACAATATTCCAAATGTGGTCTAACTATTGCTTTGTATAGAGGTACAATTAGCTGTTTCTCTTTATACGTGATAGTTCTCCTAATTAGCCCTACACTTTTATTTCCTTTCAGACTCAGACTCATTTATTTTGACCAATAACACAATAAACAAAGTAAAAAAAATGGTCACATTAAGACATTGAGTATGTCGCTATCAAAGCAGCAATCCTACATTGCTCTGAAACTTTCATGTCACTAAATGTTACTCCTAAGTCCTTTTCTTGTGTGGTTCTACCTAGTACAGCATCCCCCATTTTATATTCTTCATCCATGTTTCCATGTCCCATGTGTATACATTTACACAAAATTTAATAACATTTGCCATTTTTCTGACCTTTTAACTAATTTATCTAGATGATCCTGTAAACTTTGTTTATCTGTTTCATTAGTAACCTTAATGATTAATTTTGTGTAATCTGCAAATTGTATTACTTTGCTTGCTAGATATGTCTTCTTCCAAATCATTTATATATATATATATATATATTAAAAACAGTAGTATAGGGCATAATACTGATCCCTGTGGTACCCCACTCAAAATCGATTTCCATTTTGAAATGTCACCTTTTATTTTAAGTAACAATCTTTGATGTGGCACTTTATCGAAAGCTTTCTGAAAATCTAAGTAGGCAACATCCAATCGTGACCCGTCGTCTACACGCTTTGTAATTTCTTCAAAAAAACATAAGATATTGATTAGACATGACCTTGCTTTCAGGAACCCATGTTGAGATGTATTTATTATTTTATGTTTTACAAGGAATTCCACCATGTGGTTTCTAATTAATGTTTCGAATAATTTACATGCAACTGATGTTAAACTCACTGGTCTGCAATTTTCTGGCTTGTTCCTCGATCCCTTCTTAAATAGTGGCGTAATCTTTGCTTCTTTCAATTCTGAAGGAACTGTCTCCTCTTCTAGTGAACAGTTAAACAATTTTGCAAGTGGTGTACTAATTTGATCAACACTTTCCTTAAACAGTTTTGGTGATATCCCATCAACTCCTGGTGATTTATTATCTTTCATCTTCTTAATTTTCTTTGCTATAATTTCATTAGTAACAAATAACTGCCCTAAATGTTCTGATGTATTGCCCTCAAATTTAGTAAATGGAATTGGAAGTGAGCTGATATCTTCTGTGTTAAAACTGAGCTGAAATACTCATTCAGGACCTCTGCCATTTGAAACCCGTCTGAAATTATATTTCCCCTGTTGTTTTCCAGTGGTCCGACCTTATCTCGAACTTTCTGTTTACTCCTTACATAAACATATAAACTCTTGCTGTCATTTTTTATTTTACCTGCCAATTTTTTCCAAGGTTCTTTTATATTTTCTAATTTCAGCTGTAGCTCGGTTAAGTGCCTCTTTGTAATTCGCATAGTCTTCATCCTTTCTGGTACGCCTATAAACCCTCCACATAGTTTGCTTAAACACTATTTTTCTAAGAGCTTCTTTTGACAAGTGTTTCTTTCTTGATCGTTTTCAATGTTTTTTAAGGGAACAAATTTATCGATGATACTCTCAATTTCATATTTTAGAATATTCCAACATTCAATTGCGGTCTTGTTCATCAGAATGTTATTCCAATCTAGCTTTGTTAAGTATTTTCTCATATCTTTATAGTTACCTTGGTGGACGTTTATTTTTACTTTCTGATTTTACATTGATGTTAAAATGTATTTTGTTGTGGTCACTGTTACCCAATGGTTATTTTTTTTTACATTGTCCACTCATTCTTTTTGTGATGATAAAACTATATATAATACATTTTCTTCCCTGGTTTATTCTAGGACGTGCTGAGTAGGGAAACTATCCTGAATTAAAAATATAAATTGTTGGTCCTCACCCCCTGTACTCTCTAGAGATTTCCATTGTATGTGTCCATGGTTAAAATCTCCCATTATGATACATTCCCCTTTACTAACTTTCTTTATAGCATTTTGTATTTTTGTGTTATCATCCTCGTCTATGTTTGCATTTCGGTAAATTAATCCAATAGTTAATTTTAAATTTGCTGACAATATTTTGCACCAAACAGCTTCATCGTAATCTGCTTTCCTTTCTAATTTTATTTCATAAGCCTGAACATATTATTTAACATATAAAATAACTCCCCCTCGCCTTCTTCCTATTCGATATCTCTTGTCAATCCTAATTCAGCATCTGTTATGTCTGTGTTGGCCCATGATTCGGTTATACCAATTATGTGAGGGTCAATATCTTCTACCATAATGTTTAATTTTTTTTTATTTACTAAACTCCTAGCATTTAAACACACGCATCTATGACCTGCTTCAGACATGTTTTTCGAAGATGTTGTTATTGGTTTATTTGTACTAGTGGCCTCTTGTCCTGCTTGAGGCATCTCTAAGTAACCCCCCTGCACGTCTAGTTTAAATAGTGTTTACTACCAAACATATTAGTTATGCTACTCATGCCTGTCGGAGTCCGGAACTAACTTACTCTAAAATCCTGCCTCTGTCTAATGATAAAAAACTGTTTTCTAATATATGTCTACAATACGTTTATGTATACTATATATGCAATAGTAATACTTACTCTATCTGATATCCCACTTTTTTTTTCTGCAAATTCTCTACACCAATTTCAAGTGGCTGCTGCACCAAGATTCCGGAAGTCGTTCATTGGTGAAGGGAATTCAATTATTATTTTGTAAGTGCAATACAAATAAACAATACATTAAACAATACAAGTAAACAATACAAATAAACAATACAAATAAACAATACAAATAAACAATACAAATAAACAATACAAATAAACAATACAAATAAACAATACAAATAAACAATACAAATAAACAATACAAATAAACAATACAAATAAACGGCAAAAAAGGGGAAAATGTTGTCGCCCTACTGCGGAAAACTAAAACGACCATTTGTCTAAATAGTCAGTTAATTTTTTTTTAATAATATATATATATATGTGTGTGTGTGTGTGTGTGCGTGTGCGTGTGCGTGTGCGTGTGCGTGTGCGTGTGTGTGTGTGTGTTTTTTGTGTGTGTGTATTATGTATGAACTGCATTTCGCGTTATTAAAACAATTCACTGACTATTTAGACACATGTGTGTTTTTAAACATTGCCGCCGTATATCTTGGTCGTTTTGGAGAATGAACAGGTCTACCACGGGGTGAAGTGTAAAGTATATATATATATAGATATATATATATATATATATATATATATATATATATATATATATATATATATCTATATATATATATATTATATATAATAATAAAACGCTTTACACTTCACCCCGTGGCAGACCTGTTCATTCTCCATTTCGACTCCTCTGGGGAGCATTCAGACACGCTGCAATTACTGCTCGAAGACTGTTCGTTCCGATATCCATCTCTGTCTATAGCCAGGTATTCATTTATTCAGCTGAGTGAACTGAGGCAACGTGAGATGGAAGAAATTGCCAAAGCTTCGAAACGGCAGCAAGAGGATTTGACCCAGGTTCTCTCGATTGAGAGTTCGATGTTCCAACCGATACACTACCGCGCCCCACTTACTCTTATTTGATGATTTAGCCAATTATCCGGAACCGAGACGAATTATATGCAACCAGAGTCTGGGTATGTATCCGGGTTCCGTCACAATGGAACCTACCTTCCGATTCCAAGCTCTGGTGTGCACGACAAACAGTGGCGCCACATCCCAGCACGATAATCGAGGCTAGCTGCCCAGGGAACCTGTTTCCACGTAATCCGCTAGGTGGGGCAACCGTTTTATATCGGATAATCCTACAAATGTGTTCACATACATATATATATATATATATATATATATATATATATATATATATATATATATATATATATATATATATATATATATATATATATATATATATATATTTATTTATTTATGCGTTCATGTGTGCTTGCGTGCCTGTGTGCGTGTGTTTATGTGTGCGTGTATGTGCTTGCGTGCGTGCGTGCGTGCGCGCTTTCGTGTTTGCGTGCTTGCGCACACGTGTATGTTTGTGTTTATCCTGATGATTATTTGTATGAATACGTCAGTGAATGTAACTGACGTTGGAATCTATAACATTGAAAAGAAACATCCCTTATAAAACAGTGTCATATGGTCTGAGCCTTGTATCCTTAATGCAGAATGCATAATGTTCAGACACTAATAAATCAACACGTGATAAAGTCGTACCCCGTATGTTTGAATATTGATTAACGTTGAAGTGCTCTTTTAAATAAATGCCAACAACACCATATCTCCAACTGAACGTTGTCGATGATGTATAATGATACCGTGACGAGAAATGTCAGCAATACATGCAACAATGTCATAATGTTTGAGCAGTGTTTAAAATAGCTTCTGTGTGGAACGTCTCAGCAATAAATTTGTCTCATCAGCATTTTTTCAACTTGGAGTCATGATTTTGATGACAACGTCGACATTTATAGGAAAGAAACAGCAGAAGTGAATTTATTTCTGATTCGAATAATCCAATGATTACAAAAACAATATAGATCAGTGACTCTCACAAATACGCCACCAAATATACACATATCGGCATTAAGCGCGATGGGAAACGAATATGGCAATGATGACATACAAGTTGAAATTTAAATCTATATGAAGACAATGACGTATGACGACAAACGTTATTGCATACAGCGTTAATATATAGACTTAACGTCCATCACGTGGTTAGCGAAACGACGACCAAATGTGTCTATCATGGGTGGTTCACGTCTTTGTTTTTTATTAAACTGGTATTTGTAATTGCTCACTGTATCTAACACACGAGGCCGCATACCAACAAACTGTAACCGATACACCATACGATGTAATTAAATAACATACTGTTAATCAATATGGAGTTTGTAGTCGTAATTGGCTGCTGTGTGTAACGTGTAAATTGAGTACGATACTTACTCTTATACGCCCGGACTATTAATCTTATAAGCCCGGACTATTTATCTTATCAGTCACATTAAGATAATCCATAGGAATCACGGCTAAGCGATAATAGTTGGTATGTGTGCATTGAATATATCCTAAGCATAATTATGTGAATTTTATGTATGCATTATTTTATTGTAAAGCGCACTGATCTGTCAAGTACATGAATATGCGCAATAAAAGAACCGAACTTTTACTTATTATTATTTTATAAAAAAACTTTTATTTATTATTATTGAAAAAAAAAACATATGAACTGTTATTTAAAACATTAAAACGGAACCAACGCAAATTAAACAAAACATAATAAATCTAACATATTGCAATGTTAAATAGGTGAGTCTTATTTTGCATAAACTTGTTATTTGTCATGCATTTTATCAATGTTATTTTCTACTATGAACAAAATGATTCTGGCATGTTCTCAAGCCTCAATATGAAGACCACCCGAACCACGCTCTTCCTTAGACAACAGATTGGTCGACGCATTTTTTTATGACAAAAACAAGTTTCCAATTATTGCAATGAAACATGTTTTTGAGGTAATCACTGTATAGGCCGATTCTACTGCGAACAGAGCGTCTCCTGCGGATCAGCGAATGATTTAGATTAACGGTGTACATAAATTAATATAAAAGATGCAACACACACACGTGCACGTTGATAGCTCTTTTCGCATTTACGTTACAGCGACGGGGAGTGGCCGTTAAACTAAATGTTGATGAAGATCATGCGTTGATCAAGAGACGGTAGTCTTCTACAGGTCAGTAACGTCACATCCCCTGAATGCGTAGTCGATCTGCTTCTGTAGAGAAGAATATCCGCAGCGATCTGCGTTATGGACAATAATGTGACTTGTTTTGGCACGACACAATTTATGGTTGTGGTCATCTAATAGCCAAACGCTTTTCGAAACATCATTACTGTTGGGGATATGGATTTGACAACGCGTTGCTCAAGATATGATAGTTTTCCACAGCTCAGTGACGTCACATCCCCTGAACAAGTAATCGCTCTGCTGTGATTTATACAAACTGGTTCGCTATGGATGTGTTATACTTCAGTGACATAAAACCCGTGATGATCAGTATAGTGATAATACTGAACGTAACCCTAAATTCACTGGTGATCGCTGTGATCGTCAGATATCCTCAACTGAGGGAAGATCGCACGACCCTCTTCATGATTTCGCTGACGCTGTCTGATCTGGCCACAGGAATCACGTCGATGCCCATCAGCGCCTTGTTGTGCTCGAGCGCGATCCCGACCGTTCCTCACGCGTTACGCCACCTTCCAGCTATTCATCTGATATGCCTAAGATGGTTTAGTGTTGCGTCGTTGCACAGTCTATGTTGGGTAACCGTGTGCAAGATGGTCGCTATTGTGAGACCGCTTCAGTACGAACAGCTCTTCAATAAAACTCGATGTTACATCATAATAGCAGTTACGTGGCTGATTGGATGCTTGATTTCCACTACGGGAAGCCATCTGAAGGCAACATGGAAGAGATCGCTGTGTACTTCAATAGAGGAAGATAAGTCACACTTTACCACTATACACAGGGCGATCTTCATTGTTGCAGTGGCCGTTCCTCTTGTCGTCATTGCATACGCCACAACAAGGATTTTCTGTGCTATCGTGCGAACCCACCTTCAAATCACGGCACAGGTGCATTCAATCGGCGGAGACAACGTTACTGTTGGAGTCACTACACCGTTGACCCTGCGGTCGCTTCGCTCTGGAAGAAACATCTTACTAATCTGTGCAGCTGTTCTTGTTCTGACTATACCGATTGTATTATATGGCGTCACAGTGGGTGTGTGGGGCATCAAAGTCGTGTCGCCTTCATACGGTTTCTTTGCATTTTGGATTAGTCTGTGCAACACGTTTGATAACAGTCTCCTTTATTTGGTTCTCTTTCGCTCGATCCGACGAAAAACGGCCGATTTGCTCTCAGCATTGTGCGAATTATGCCGCAAGCGTTAAAGGTTTATCATGAAATACTTGTATATCGCCCTTTCCCAGAACTGTGTTTATTTTCCAAACGGGCTGCGAACTTTGCCTTTGGTCATTTGTGAGCCAACTAAACATACATTAGAAGTATTGTGAAATATAACCAGACCAGAATATATGTTAGTTACTCTATTCTGTATTTCTGTTAGCATATGTGCGATGAATTTTGTCATATACTCATGTAGCCTATAACTTATACCTGAATTGATTTGTTCTCATTTATTTTGTCATCATCCGGAATGAAAACATAACATACTGGCTGTGTTGTGTCTTAGCGTATAAAACTCCATTCAAATTCATCCATTTAACTGTATTTTTTTTAAATTCCTAAGAACAATACATTTACACTGTCCACATTGAGGATAACCGTGTTAAGACACTTGATTTTGCATAATGTTCTTGTATTCACATATATTTTACTCGTGTTCTTGGTATACCATGCGACAATGTAAACCTGTCCAGGTGTTCTCATTGGTCCGCTATAATGGAATGCAAACCTATTTTATCATTTGCCGATCATAGGACGATGCAAACTCATTGCAATGTACAGGTACGTTCTTACGTAAGGCATTTTCCAGTTCGTTGTCTCGCTCACTCTTACATTTCACAACCTGGCAAACATATTCATTTAAAAATCCACGCGACTTCTCGGGAAAGTACTAAACCACATTGCAATTACTGCGAAAAGAATATTTGTTCATAAATATATAATAACAATGTATGTAGCCAGGTACCCATATATATATATATACAACTGGGTGAACTGAATCAACTTGCAGTAATAGAAATTGCGGAAGCTTCAAATTTGTAGCAAGAGGATTCGTTCCCAGGAAATGGTTAAGTTATGTTGGAATGAAAACCTATTCTGTTATTCTAATCGGTTCACACACTTATATATGGAAACAGTTGTTTAAGTGGAATCACATTTAACGGTAGACGGTAAGTACGTTAAATGTATTGAAAAGCACATTATCAGTACATCGGATAAATTGTTATGAATAATGCGTGAGTGTAAAACTGAATAGGTCAATGTTTCGTTATAAACCATGCGTTTGAACACAATTTATTGCCATCTATGCGATTGCTGAGGGAAATTGTCAATTTTCAAATAAAAAATGCAACCCCCTGTATCATTGCATAAACACGGTGTCACTGTTCAACTACAAAACACATAGTGTGTATCGTCACCATGGCAATTGCTCTTATTCGAGGGTAAAGTTGTTCGACTGGCGCGGAAAGAATTTTGATAGATGTAGAAGCCGGGTTCGTCTGCGGTTGCACGTTTCGGCCCTCCCAGTAGCACAGCTAACAGGGTTCAGAGAAACGGATTCTTTTCCGATCAACTTATTCCTTTCAATTATCAGGCTTCTTTGTATTTTAATAGTTCTAGAACACATCAATTCTTACGAGACGAAGACATCTAGGTGCACATCTGTGACGGAGACCACCTTTCAGTTCGCCAAAATGGAATGCTTTAGGCTCTCGTCCAGGTTGGCTGAGGGGTCTGTCATTCAAAGGTGGCACTGTTGTTGGATCGACTCAATGCTGAAGAAGACAAGAGTGTTAAGCTGACTTCTGCGTGGTTGTTAGTGATCATGTTGAGAGACGGAGTATGTAGTTTCGCCATACATGCCTAGCGTAACGGGAATGCTGCAAGGATCAGTGATGGGACCACTTTTATTTTTGTCATGCGTGCAGCCGATCGGTGATACCTTCACAACCACAACTTAAAATATCACCAATATGCCGATGATCTACAACTGTTATTTAACTTCAACCTGTAAACTATGTCTAGTATCACGGCTGTCCGTCGGATCGAGCGACGTGTTGATGACCTGAATGCTAGGGTGACGTGCAACTGATTTTGATTACCAAAAAGAGAAATTTTTACCTGTTATCCCAAAACCAGCCTCTACACGAATACCTCTCCCCTGCTAGATGCAGAATTTCGTGTACATCTACAAGCATGCCATATGTATTCGGTCTGCTGGCTCTAGCACCCTCTAACACACGTAGCCGAGCCGGTGATTGTACGTTTGTCCCCAAGTAGAGGCATCAGTGTGGAACACTCTGATGTTCAGGGTTGCCTGCAAATCATCACTGGACTGATTTAAGTCAGCTCTGAAGACACACCTATTTATTGCGGTGTATCTGTAATTCACTGCGGACACATTTTACCTAACTTATGGATGTTTATATTTATTTTAGTTTATTTATTTGTTTTATCCTTTCTAGCTTAGGTAACCTAACCACTTTTTTAACTTACTAATGTGTACATTTGTCTTGGTTTATTTATTATTACATGTTTGATTAACCTTATTTATTATATTATATTATATCATATATGATGCTACTTGAGAACATTTTCTTATGGTGCATGTTTATATTTATATGCCCATATTAATTATTATTATTATTTTGTAACGAATTATTATATATAATTTAATTTTATTTTATCTTATCAAATTATAAGTATTGTATTCACTACAACGTATTATTTTTAATATATTTTCTATATTTTCTATGAAGCACTGTGAACTACATAGGATGTGGCGCTATGTAAAATTAATGTTATTATTAGTATTATACTATTAGCAAGAATACAAAAGGAGCTGCTTGCAGTCGCTATTGTCCCGTCAGTACCATTATCGACTGAGTGATCACTTTCTATGACGCTGCTTTCTATGTTAATTGCTCCGCAGCAGTCACGTGGCGCATATTCGTTGCTTAGATCACAACTGTCTCTGCCAAATTGGCTGATTATATGGCATCGAAATGTGCAGTAATTATCTGGTTAGCTGCAGGTGGTGGTCGCAATTGGCCCGTGATGACATTTCAGCGCACCTGTGTGTTAGCCTAGGTGGTCATTGAGTGATTGTAAAAGTATCTAATGAAACAGGCAGTGATGCTTAAATGTCAAAGTTCCCTCCTAAATCCATGTTGGCCTACGCGAAGCATGTTTATTAGTGTTGTAGTGATTGAATAGCTTAAGTTCCACGCGCAGTCGGTTTGACAAGACTGCGTAATTTTGATAAAATCATCGAAAGAATAGATGTAGATAGCTAGATCGGTTAACTTCGGAAAGTGTGAATATACTTATGTCATAGTATAATGAACCGGACCAATGTAGTCATTTTGTCGTTGAATTTAACCGGATATGATAAACATAACGTAAATTATTGTCAGAAGATTCGTATAAACCTAAATAAGACTCTTGCACGAACGAGCTAACATCTTCTACTTCTTCTTACATTTGAGCTCATAAATATATGTTAGCCAAATATAAAAATGTGTTTTCGAACCATTGTCACTATTGCGTGAGAGCGGGTGATGTAATGCTGGTTCGGGTCCATGTCGCGTCTGCGTAGTTAGGCAATACAATAGTGCAAGGGTTATATGATATCTAATAATAAGGACTGCATAATTTTTCTATTTCGGCACTGTCCTAACCTTTCTACTGAGGGTTGGCTAACTAATTATTGTGTGTTCTTGTTCCATAGTCTGGTGGCGATGGGGAAGAATGAGAATTTGTAGGCGTCGACGTGGGTGAAAGTCTGGTAGAAGCGATAAGCGCTGCTTCTGGTGCGTGCTGGTGCGGCGGCGAGTGACTTCGTTGTAACGTCAACCAGTTTTTGGTTGATGTAGTACTGCATCATCAACTTGGCATCAGCTCGTCTTCTCTCTAGTGAATTCCATTCCAAACTCTCAAGCATGTTCCCTTCGCTGCTACGTTGCCGGTAGTCGTTCATTACGAAGCGGGCTGCTTGACTCTGGACATTCTCAATTGCTTTCGTGTACGTTTCGGGTGAATGTGTCCCATACAGTAGACCCATACTCCATAATAGGCCTTACAAAGGTCTGGTAACACCGCGATTTGATGGCTTGGGGGCAGCTGCTGATGTTGCGCTGTAAGACAGCCCTGGTGTTGTTGGCCTTTGTTATGTTGTCGATGTGGTCATTCCATGTTAACTTCCTGTCGATGGTTACTCCAAGGTACTTGACGCAAGTAACCTCCTTCATAGCTTTCCCATGGATCGAGTAGCAGCTGACTACTTTCTTCTTCCTTCTGTTGGTGATTCTGATAATCTCGCACTTGTCTGGGTTGAACTCCATCAACCAGTCTGCCTCCCATTTCTGCAACCTGTCGATGTCATCTTGTAATTTATCTGGTTCAGCTGTTGCGTTGATGTTCCGGTACAGGAGGCATTCATCAGCAAATAGACGTGCAGTGGAGGATACTTGGTCCGGGAGGTCATTGATGTAACACAGGAAGAGGATGGGGCCTAGAACTGTGCCCTGTGGAACGCCTGAGGTGACAGCAGCTGTAAATGACCTTTTACCTTCGAGGACTACTTCTTGGGTACGGTTACTCAGGAAGCTTTGGATCCAGTCCAGTGTATTTCCTCGCACGCCGTAATAATATAATTTGGCAGCCAGATGGGGATGAAACACCTTATCAAATCCTTTAGAGAAATCTAGCAGCACAGCGTCGGTCTGTCCAACATCATGGAGGTTCTTGGCTAGGTCATCAACTGTTTGGATGAACATTTATATAGCGCCATATATCCGGGGCCAACCCGTTCATAGGCGCGCACACACATTATAAGATGTACATGGAATTATAAGAAAAGTTAAATATATATATGTATATATATATATATATATATATATATATATATATATATATATATAATGAATAAACGGTAAACGTAATTTTAGACTAAGCTTAAATAGACTAGCTATATTAAGTAACTAAAATACATGGCGAAGTGACTGAAATATTATAATTATTAAAAACAAAATTATGATTATTAAAATATATAAAATAATAAATACATAAGTAAATAGAAAATATCTGGCATGACACTGTATTTGTAAGTTCCAAGGTTCGGCACATTGGTGCTTTGTCATGTCCAGTTCAGACTTTGTTCGCTGGGCCTTCTTGTAGTATTTATTTTTCTTTCTAGACAGGTTTTTTATTTTGCCGTTGGCCCAGGGCTGGGAAAACAGTTTTGTTGGAACGCGATTGGCCAATACGCTTTGGCATTTGGCTGTAAATAATGCCCACAATGTTTCCGGGTTGTATCTGGTTTGCATCTCTTCAGCAAAAGCAGCTAGATCTTCCTTGATCAGTTCAGTGTCTGCTTTCTTCCATATGTGGATCTTCCTCTGGACAGGTCTTTGGCTTTTTGGCACGATGTCCGAGTTTACGTAGACTGCTGCGTCATGATCACTGACCCCTGGTATTGGCTCGCATCTGTTGACGAGGGAAGGTCGATTTGTTAGGATGACATCTAGGGTGTTGTCATGTCTTGTCGGGAAGGTGACCATCTGCGATAAGCCCAGCATGGCAAATGTGTCGATGAAGGGTTCATTTATCTGTTTAGTGTACTGATGTTTCGATATGGTGATTGTTTGCCAATCGACATCTGGGAGGTTTGTGTCTCCTGCAATCCACAGGGGGCTGTTTGGGAATTTCCTGTCTATGCTTGATATGGCATCACACATACAGTTTGTGTAATCAGAGTTGTTGTCCATTGGCCTATTAACTCCGAGTACTACGAGAGGGTGTGGATATGCGGTCTGAATTTTCATTCCTATCATCTCGCACTGTGGCATTATAAATATGCGTTCTGCGACTAGTCCAGTCTTGATGGCAATCATGACTCCTCCATATCCATCCGCTCTGTCATACCTGAAAGGAGGGTCATATCCATGTGGCACGAATTCGCTACTGTTGATATTGTTCTTGAGCCAAGTTTCACATGCAACTATGATGTCAGGTTTTGCGTCCTCTACCATATACTGTAATTCAAGCTTCTTTGCACTGGTTGACTGTGTATTGACATTAAGCAGACTTTTACTGGGTTTCCAATGTTTTCTTGGCGTTTGAGACAATTATAGATCACGATATTCCCAGTATCGTTGTGAAGCTAAGTGGGTCCTCGAGTGGCGAGGATGTAAAACAAAATTACGGAATAAATAAGATAAAATAAAGTTTAAAAGCGGCCTAAAATTCTTATATTAAAACAGCCGGCTCTATTTTAATAAATAAATAATAGTGACAATAATACTTATATAAAATGACAATAATACCTATATAAAATCTGAATAGCTACAAGATGAACTCGTGAAGGCTGTGCAATGGATGACGTTGATTTGTGCAAGATAAGAGCTTCAGACAAATCAACTTGTTTGTCCGACTGGCGTTACGATCTAGGGTACTCTAGATCATAAAGTTCAGCGTCGGTTAAAAAGCCTGGTTAGTACGAAATATATGTATGGATAGATAGCGTGTATGTATATGTCAGGTGTTGATACCATAGCAAGTGCATCTAACAAGCTATGTTCAGTTAAGACATACGGTAGCTTTGTTGGCCGTAGGGTCTTTGTTTACACAGATCGGCCTTGACCCAAAGAGCTGGAAATGCAAATTTAATCTGGCTGGTCTAAGTACAGATTGATTTTAATTACTGCATTCAACATACATCGTTCAGGTTTCTCCCGTCTGGGTCTTTATGTTGTACTTGATCGGTGTACCGATCAGTAATCAAGGTAAATTATTATATAAGTTAGCAAAAACGACGCATTCCACCGGATATCCGAACCGACAACACCATAGCTGACCACGCCACTTCATGACGTAAGCATGACGTAATATGTACATCCTAAGTTTAATTTGTTTAATATATATATATATATATAAATATTTATATATATAAATATATATATATATATATATATATATATATATATATATATACATACATACATACATATATATATATATATATATATATATATATATATATATATATATATATATATATATATATAAATATGCATATACATATATATATATATATATATATATATATATATATATATATATATATATATATATATACATACATACATACATATATATATATATATATATACATATATATATATATATATATATATATATATATATATATATATATATATACATATGCATATACATATATATATATATATATATATATATATATATATATATATATATATATATATATATATATATATATAACACATAATACGCCATTTCGCCTTCTCGTGGGAGCATTCAGCCACGCTGCAATTACTGCCGGAAGACTCTTCTTTCCGATATCCATAATTGTATGTAGCCAGGAACTCATTTATACAGCTAAGTGAACAACGTGGGATGAAAGAAATTGCCAAAGCTTCATTGGTGACAATGATTTCGGCTGTAGTTATTGCGAACATACCGTGTTGCCTGTTTTTGGACCATGTCCAGTTTTCGTTTGTATATTTGGGTGTAGGGGTACTACATGCTAGCGACATACTCCAGTTGGGGCCTGACAAGGGTGCCCTATTTTTATATGTTGTTAGCGGACACGAATATGTCTGATGAGTTGCACCATCATCATGGTCGTTCCGTGCCACTGTTTTGCTTATCACCACGCCAAGATATTTCGTCCTCGGGATTTGATGATGTTGAGGACAACTAATTTCTAGTGATGACTTTCAATATGTCACGTTTCTTATTATGTTGCTAGGGCTGTCGCGTGTGAGACTGAATGCTCCCATTCTAATGGTAGAAATGAGAGTGCGGACAACTGGGATTGAATCATCGTTGAACGCTCGCAGTCTTTGATACGTTTCAGTATTGAATGCGACCGCTCGGCTTCGTAGTTGGAACAGGACATTGACAGATAGATCCGTAGCGCTATTGGTGAAACTGGTGTTCAGCTTATTTTGATCGTGTCGGCATCTGTATTAAAGGCTCCATATTTTGTGAATGCAAGGAATGTATTTTTCAAAATCAGGCTCGATATCGTAGTATAATTTTAGCAGCGTGCTTGTGCCCATTAGTATACAACTTATTTTTACTCGTTCACGGCCGCCATCTTAAAAAATAAAACAGTGAGGAATATATTTTATGTATTATTTATATATATTTTAAATTAATTTTAATATAATTCACCAAGTGTATGTATATGTGTGTGTACGCTCGTTTGTATGTCTGTATGCTTGTTTGTTATGCTACTCCTAGCGTGCCACACGTAGAGGCGTTCATCTACGACCCCACGGTTATATCGTCTCAATTGTCTTATTAATCACGCTATTACCCTTTCTACGAACAATCGAATTACCCTTTGTAGATATTACATACACGGTCCACAACGCCATGCCAACAAAATACATACAATTGGTCATAGCGTCATGCCACTTTTCTCCGATTCTATAAGGAAGTTACGTCATACGATTGCAAGGCGTCGCTAGCCGTTACTATAACTGCCTGTATTACGTCGCAATTTTGAGAGTTATATTGATTGGCAGCACCATGTACAAAGACATAGAGGGATATTTCTGTGAAAATGTTGTGTTTCCTGAAATATTGTTACAATGACAGTCACTTGCGAACTACCAAGCATTTATGTTAGTTCTTGTAATATGACTTGCAATGACCTTTAAACATGACATCAGGTTTGTTGGCATTAGAAATGTGTATGTACGGGAAATCGCTTATTCAGTGGCATATCTAGGATCTCGTAAATGGGAGGCGCGGGGGGCAAGCTTAATAACCGACGCAACAGGTTTCATACGACAAACAAAATCCAAAGTGGCAGCTTGATAAGGACCCGGTCAGAAATGGATTAGACTTCACAAGTACTCGTCATAAAATTTGAAGTGATGCCAAGTTTAGTTAGATCCTACTAATGTCCAAAGCATTCAATGTAATTTGAACACTGGGCAGGAGTGAATAACCTACCCGGCTTTACATTCATAACCACAGTCGCAATGACGTAGACTTTTCCGCTCATGGAAACACTGTATATAGTTCAAACACCCTAGGCAATTGGTTTCGTTGCGTTCACAAACAGTTGTTATAATGGCCGGCTATTTCTTTTTTCTTTTTTACAATGGGTTTTAATTAAGTTAACAAAGGAAACATCCATGTAACATTTTATAGTCATTAACTATACATGTTATTAACACATCATTAAATATAACGCAATATACATAAAACACGTTGTATAACCAGCTATTAACAAATACGGAGGCGTAACAAATAAGGACTCCAAATAAATAAATGTGTCGGCCGATATCGACGGGCCGAAATCAACGTGGGTTACTTGTGTCGCGTCAACCGAGATAGGCGTGGTTCTTCTCTACAAATTGACAACTGGATCAACGCTCTTGAAATATTAGATAACTGTCTGCGGATGTTTTCAATAACAAGTTATGTAGGCTCCATATTTATAAGCACATCATGTTATTTATCTTCCACTACTGTGTCCAACTGAAATAAATACGTAACAATTAGTAACGATAGCGTACGTTGTTACATAGGGATACTGTTTGTGCGGGGAAGCATTGTAGTGAAGCTTCGTCCAAACGAGGACTTCAATGGGTAGAATCAATACCAACCTAGCTGGGGAAAACCCAGCTTGGGCCTCTAAAACAAGCCGGAAGTACAGTAAAAGTTGAAGAATAGGTAGAATGTACACATAAACAACAGGACACCGTACAGGCAGCTGAGGACTCCGTGGGTGGAATTAACACCAGACTAGCTGGAAAAAAACCAGCTATGGCCTTTAATATTCAAGTTGTAAGTAGAATAAAAGTGGAAGATTATATAGAAAGTTTACATAACACAAGGACAAGAGATGGGAAGCTGTGTAGGCCAGTTATAACTAACACAAATGTGCTATGCAGACCTGGTAGTTTGGACACCAAGTGACACATATATCATCAGGATAGTTAAAGACGTAGAGTGGGAAAAAAACATTCAATATATATATATATATATATATATATATATATATATATATATATATATATATATATATATATATACCTTCTAGGTGCTTCTATACCTACCGTCTTCTGCGGCAGAGGTTTTGTGGCACAAATAGGCTTGAATTCTCACCGGAGAGCAAAGCACAAGGATACCCCCTTCATTGATATCATCATCGAACACGATGGACAGCAAAGAGAGACACACATACATGTATATATATATATATATATATATATATATATATATATATATATATATATATATATATATATATATATATATATATATATATATATATATATATATATATATATATATATGTATATAAAACTTATAATAAAGTAAAAGATACGTTCTTATATATCGCCATGTCCAGTCTTTGGGACTGCTCAAAACGCTTTACACTTCACCCACTGGCAGACATGTACATTCCAACGCCATTTCGACTTATCTGGGGAGCATTCAGTCAAACTGCAATTACTGCTCGAAGACTAGTCGTCCCGATATCCATCTCTATCTGTAATCAAGTGCTCATTTATTCAGCTGAGTGAACTGTGGCAACTTGGTATGAGCTCGATGTTCTAACTTGGTATGAGCTCGATGTTCTAACTTGGTATGAGCTCGATGTTCTAACTTGGTATGAGCTCGATATTCTAACTTGGTATGAGCTCGATGTTCTAACTTGGTATGAGCTCGATGTTCTAACTTGGTACGAGCTCGATGTTCTAACTTGGTATGAGCTCGATGTTCTAACTTAGTATGAGCTCGATGTTCTAACTTGGTATGAGCTCGATGTTCTAACTTGGTATGAGCTCGATGTTCTAACTTGGTATGAGCTCGATGTTCTAACTTGGTATGAGATGTTCTAACCGATACGCTGCCCACTTACTCTTTATAGCAACCCAGACTCTGGGTATGCATCTGGGTTCCGTCACAATGGAACCTACCCTCCGATTGCAAGTTCTGGTGCGCCAGACAAACGGTGGCGCCACATACCGGCAATAGGATAATCGAGGCTAAGCGCCCCAGGGAACCTGTCTCCTTGTAACCCGCTAGGTGGGGCAACCGTTTGTACTCGGATAATTCTCAGGTACATATCCTGAAACTGGCTGACCCAAATGTGTTCATATATTGAATTGAATTGAATTTATTCAATATAAACATATATACAAGGTGCAGCAATACATAAGATATCTCTATTGAACCAAAACACATCAATCAGGATGCTGTGAATATATAAAATCTAAACAATCATTTAACAAATATGTTGAAAGGAAATGCATAAAGTTGTAAAAACTTATATTTTGCATTCCCTATTATTAATTTACAATCTTATTTCTTAAATTAAATAATCACAATTGACTAGTTTTCTGTTTAGAAACACTAAATTTATGATTAATA